>CM061921.1:85299568-85345562 GCA_031002005.1 Vandiemenella viatica
AGTATTTACCTCATCTCATTTTGCAACGTAATTCATGGTGACGGAGCCGTATCTGCCTTATTACTTATAAAAGACCAGGTTTGTGGTGGATGGTTTGAGTCACTTGAACGAAACGAGAAGTCATATTCTCCTTTGTATTAATGATTTTTTTATGGACTGCTTATGATTTTTCTATTCACCGTAATACATACCGAATCAATGGTCGTCGGGGAAACATTCAGCGTAACTGAAGAGGTTAGAAGGATAAAGGACTAGGTCACAGATAAATTATTTAATTTTACGTTTTTTTCCTTGTAACATATTCAAACCATCCGCTATCCTGGGGTAGGGTTGTACCTCACTATAGTATAGTCTTGGGGGAGATGAACTGGGGTACTTCTGCGTTGTATTTTCTACTGTGACAGTGTTCATATGTGTGGATGACTGTGTGTGTTCAGTGGAATGTGTTTTTTGTTTTGTTTGAGAGTTTAATGAACTCAAAGTGGTATGCTAAGTATTATGTCCCATCCGACGAACGAATGCCCTCACTCTACACTTACTACAAAGAGGTTTAGGATTTAGCCCAGGGCTTTGTGCATAATATCGTTATCGGCAACTGAGCACCACCCCTCGCCTACTTTGCTGGCCAATTCCTAATGATGAAATTTTTTTCCACCACTGGGAATCGAACCAGCTAACCCGTGTCAGAAGGTGCTTGACACCAGGAGGGTGCAGCAACGACATGAGCAACAGGGTGGTTGCGACAGAATAGATACTTTTAACAGAGTATGGCAAAACAGAGCAGTGTAATTGCTGTGTTGAATCGATGCTGTTAGGTTGCAATAGCTCAGTTTCAGCATTGGGGGCGAGCGAAGTCAGTGCCATTTTCTCTTAAGCAGCGCTGAATCTCCAGAACCTTATGGCAGCTGGTGATAGCCTATGGTGGTAGCAACATTAACAGAGAGGTACAGTATCATCAATGGCATGAACGAGCGGACCGAGCGTGGCGGGTGAGTGTTAACGCTCTGGTCTCGCATACGAGAGGACACCGGTTTGATTCCCCGTTGCGAATCCTGATTTGGGTTTTCCATGGCTTTTCCGAATCACTCCAGGCGAATGCCGCGATGCTTCCTTTAAAAGGCCATGGCCGATTTCCTTCCCGTTCCTTGTCCTCGCCCCTCCCAAACCTATCCCTCCCCTAATGACGTCGACGAGGTGTAAAGACATAAGAATTGAAGTTGGCCAGCCTCTTTCACTTTCTCTATAGCTTATAGTTCTATCCGACTCTTGACATGCAGCTACTGACACTCGTACAGTGAACTATGGAGACTCTCTTCGTATCATATCTTACACTGTCGCGGCGTTATTAAGCTGATTGAGCTATGGGGGAGGGCGAAACAAAACATATTTAGTGCAAACCAGGAAATCCAGTTAAGGATACCATTTTATTCCATAAAATAGTTGCTTCCTCACACATTCGAATTTGAAACTTTTCTGTGGAATCAGTTACCTGCTAATTTGGAACTGAAACTAAATCGTGATATTTGTCAATAAACAGCACAGAATCACATGTGAAATCCTAAATGTAATGAGACAAACATTGCAACTAACACATTACCTAACAATTATATACGTTCGTAGTGTTAGAGATTACATAAGATTGAAAAACAAATGAACGGATTCGGATTCGATACGAATATAATGACCGAGCGTGGTGGTGTAACGGATAGCGTTCTGGCCTCGCATTCGGGAGGACGGCGGTTCGAATCCCCGTCCGGGCATCCAGATTTGGGTTTTCCATGGTTTCCCCAAATCACTCCAGGCGAATGCCGGGATGCTTCCTTCAAAAGGCCATGGCCGAATTCCTTCCCATTCCTTGCCCCCATCCTTTCCCGTCTCTAAAGACCACGTTGTTAAAAGGGGACGTTAAACTGTTACAAAAAAAAAAAAAAAAAAAAAAAAAAAAAAAAAAAAGATACGAATATAAGCGCGCAGTGTGTTTTGTTTACATTTTCTGATTTTAGAAGAGAAATAAATTTGTCCTGAGACTTTCTGGCAATAATCCAGAGGCCCCACAATCAAAGAGGTAAGTAAATCTTGTAATGTCCCACAGAGCCCGGCGCCTATGTGGTGCAGAGGGGTGCGGTTCGTCACTGTGTTTTTCTGGGAAACAGATGGTGACATAAGGCAGATGCCTGTCCCGGAGAGACACGTTTGGATTGACGAAGGGGCGCGGGACACAGTTTGCCCTAGCTTCTCGCGATGTTTTTGTTTTTTGGAGGGCGTGCCGTTTGTGGTGCAGTGTGTTGGACAGTTAGCGAATGGAGGGGATTGCGGCTACTCCTTCTAGGTGTTTTTTTGATATGTTCTATTTCGTCGGGAGTGATGGAAGAACGTTGCTGGACGCCCGAGAGCAAGGTTGTGGGCAGTGGACTGCTGCTACAAGTGAGACGGAGGTGGCATGCATGCATCAGCCGGTTGCGCTGGTCAAACCCGGGCTCGCCGTCTCCGTCGCCGCCGCCGACCAGTGTATGCCGGGTAATGTGTACCGCCTGCTGATATAGATACATTCTGCAACATCTCAAAACCCTGGAAACTGCTCTGAGTGACTCATGCCAGAATCAAAGAGCTATTAGCCTGGGTGCCTATCATATGTTTGCCATACATTTGTGATCTTTAAATGACAACAATTTTGTCTTAATAAATAAATTCAAATTTCTTTTAATGTGAACCCATTTCTTTTGTGTGATCCCCTGAGAATTGTCATGTGAAGAGCCCATTATAAATATTATTCAATTAAAATAAATAACCTTTGCTACTTTTGTGAGCTGTCACCATACAAGGTGTTTTTGAAGTCAAAACTAATACACCGGCCAAAGGGATATTACAATCTGTGTAAGTGATTATGGCAAGTTAATTTTGTAACACAGCTCCATCGTGCCCCAAGTCTAATAAATCTTTAAAAAAGTAACGTGATCTAAATGAAGTTTAGCAAAAATGATGTTTCTGAATCAAAGAATTGCAATAAAAGTATTCCCTGAATTCGCAAACTAGCTGCTTTGGTATCATTCATAATTTATTTTTTAATGTTATCGAAAAGTTTCATATTTTTATCTGATCTAATCTTAGGACAAGACTTTTTGCTAATATTTTAATAATCTAAAACATAGGTTCCTAACCTTTTTAGGTTTACCGCCTCTTTTTCGAACAAACAATTAGTCAGCGCCCCCCTTTTCAGAAAAAAACACAATAATAAATGATGAAACAATGTGCTCCAACTTTTTTGGCTCATAACTTACTTTTTGTAACAGTGATTTGATGGTGCCTCTCTTAGGTGAAATGAACAATACCATACGAGGGTATACAGAAAAACGAGGACAAATACATAAAATTACTGTATTAGAATATATTAACAGAGTTCGTATATTGTTCACAGTTTGATTAACAAATGCACATTATGAAAAGAATAATATTAATTACAGGATGATTTGGGCATTCCGTGACTCCTCAAAATCACTCCAGGTGAATACCGGGATGGTTCCATCAAAAGGCCATGGTCGAATTCCCTCCTGTTCCTTGCTCCCTGTCATTTCCCGTCATATTTTTATGTTGCCTTCTATTTGAGCTGTGATACTGAGTGAAACACTGATTGAACATTTCTGATTGTATTTAAATGAATTTTATATAGCATATAAATTTTATATAGCATATATGTTCAAGCCATTTTCCTAGTTTTGGTCATATTTCGATAATATTTATGGCCATATGGTCATAATTTGAGGAAAAATCTGGTGATTTTTTAATAGTACCGGGAATTCAGTAGAAGTTATAGATAATTAAGATAATTATTCTCAGAAGTGTACTCTCACTACGTTTTGGAGGAAAAAAAACTAATTATCAGTGAATTGGTCAGAGTTCACCAATCAAGAATTAAGGTTATTGTCCTCTAAACGTTAACGTTTAATTTCGACAATGCAGCAGCAGCTTGGCCGTGTCGAGCCGCGTCAATCAATGTCTCACTGTCAGCAATACTTCTGAAAATAATCCTCAGTCAGTGTTAAATGTGCAGTGGATCAGTGAGTTTCGCCATACCGGAAACATAATTTTCTGAGAGTGCGAAGTTGCGGAGTTACTTAAAGTAATTTGGACAGGAGTATTTTGGTACAAACGAAAGAGTTCTTTTCTGTAAATTATGTGAAATGAAAGTGACTTCAACAAAGCGAATAAAGTCTGAGACTAATTTTCCACAATAGAATCTCGTATCAGAGGCATTACAGAAAAATGAAGAGCGAAAATATATATCAAACTGGCTGTGGTTATATGTTAACCTCTAAACGAACTGGTATAACCACTAGCCTGCAGCTGCAAGAGCAACTCGTATTGATCAAGACATGCCACATGTCTGACGCCACACAGCCTCCTGACGCACCCACGCATCAGTCAGATGCACAGCTGGGCAGAAATCCGTTAATCCGTTAATAGTTAATTAACGAAGTTAGCAAAATTGCAAAAATTTAACTTTTTAGTTAACCTAAAAATCGTTAAGGTTCTTCTTAACTTCCGTTAAATTGAAGTACCGTTAACTTTAGTCCGTTACATTGGTTTTGATGTATTTGGTTTGTTTGAATTGCACGCCACGCCACGCTCGATCGTTCGACGAGTCGAATAACGAACAAATTAGGTAGGTAACGCCAGTGTGAGTGTGATGCATATACTGTATAGGTTATGCTAGGCATGGCGTAGGCGTGAACAGGAAAACTAGAGTCTTGGAGCATTTCTATTTTACGTCTTCAAACCTGCGCTCACTACTCGTTTCTAATTCAATCGGTGATTGATTTTGATATTTTTATAATACAACTTTTTTTTTTTTTACCGCCAGGAAAACGTCACTTTTTGGTTGGTATTTGTTTGGTGTTCGCTGGTGAAATAAATTAAACTGACATTCGTTACATGATTACGTCATGGAAACTGAACCTTTTTTTTTAAAAAAAAAAAAAAAAAAAAAAAATGGTCTTCGGTCATTGCGACCATTTAGCCAGCTCCAATTTGTTTTTGTACAGAGTATTGTATCAGGCTCTAATCATGATATTGGGGACAATACAGTAAGGACAGCACAAGACGAACACAAGACGAACACAACACTTAATTAAAACCACCCATGCCCGCGGCCGGACTCGAACCGACGGCCCTTGCAATGCGAAGCCAGCGCGCTAGCCACTACACTGCCAGGGCCGGCAAACTGAACTCTTGAAACCCTTAGTGAAAGCAGCTACGCTAAAAATAGCAACTATATTAAAAACCTTTGGCCTCATTTATGCGATTATGTTGCATTTAAATCAAGACAGTGAGAACAGTTGATTTATGATTGCAAACTGTGTTTTCCTAAACTTTCTACAATCTAGGCTCACGTGTCTAGCCTTAATAATCTTAAACAACATATGAAGAGGATGCATATATTCAAATATGAACAGTTTTAAGAAAAAGCAAAAGCAGGGTAAACTCGTGGGAAAAAAGAAAAATAATTCAAAGACTTCTTCAAGTGTTGTGCCTTCTTCTGATGTAGATAGCAGCAGAATTGAGTTGTTTTCATCTCCATCTGCTAATAAAAGTTTATGCCAATAAATATTTGGCATCGTCGATACCGGCACCGTCGTATTCTAAGCTGGTGTTAATCGATATGTTGTAAACCATTTCGTTGCCAACGTGATTCCACTACATGTTGAAGAATCCGATACTTTTGTGAAGCTGGTTAAAACGTTGAACCCCGGTTAAAACTCAATTTCCAGAAGGACATTGGGTAGACGTATTATTGATTTACATTACTGAACATAACACCTTGGTACTGCTTGAAGTAATGCCTATTGCAATACGTAAACATCAGATCCACTTTTGGATGGTTAACTTTTAACGGTTAACTTTAACTTGCGTTAAATTTGCAAAAACGTAAAGCTTTCACGATTATCGAAGTTAACTTTTAAGCAGTGGATTAACGATTAACGAAGTTAACTTTTCGATTGACTGTGCCAACCTATGGTCAGATGTTACTCCTTATTACTCAGCAAATCATTGAACAGCGTATCTACCAGTCTGCAGTCACATTATGGCTTACGCAGCCACTGTAGTCTTCTAGCACTTCACTAGACAGTGGTAACTACAGCTTTTCGTTTTATGACACAAAATACTCGTGGTTCCTTTATAATACGTATGTACCAAATTCACCTGCAGTTTCTGTTGGTATGTTCTGCAAGTTTCAGATAGGTAATATACTATTACCAGTTCTGTAACAATCGTGAAATGTGTGCATTCATTTCCGTCCGGGTATCCAGATTTGGGTTTTCTATGGTTTCCCCAAATCATTCCAGACGAATGCCGGGATGCTTCCTTCCAAAGTCCATGGCCGAATTCCTTCCCGTTCCTTGTCCCAGTCCTTTTTTGCCTCTAATGACCTC
Organism: Vandiemenella viatica; assembly: GCA_031002005.1. Classification (NCBI taxonomy): domain Eukaryota; kingdom Metazoa; phylum Arthropoda; class Insecta; order Orthoptera; family Morabidae; genus Vandiemenella; species Vandiemenella viatica. The sequence continues at coordinate 85,305,997 of CM061921.1, forward strand.
GACGTCGACGAGGCGTAAAACAAAAAATAAAAACATAAATAAAAACGTACATAGAAACTTGATACGCATTGAAAATAGAATTTGTCAAGAAAATATAAATATTTCAGTGATAGCACTAGACCTAATCGATAAAATATACATTCATCGATAATTTAATAATGAAACTCCCAAATTTAAACTGAGATGGAGATATTTAAAATTATGAGGATATGTTAATATTAAGCGCCAATGATGTACGAATGGAATGTAAAATATAACAATTTGATTACAAAATAGTTGAGAAAGGACATAAATAAATTACTACGAAGACAAGACTGTAGTGTAACGCAATTCACTATTATCTTGTTCGAAGAAAACCTGTCAGCAATGTACAGAGAGAGTCTGACATGCAGACAGGCATACATCGTGCCTAAAATAATAAAAATAGATCAAGGGAGCATAAACAGTAGAGATTCGTTGAAAGATATAGAAAAAAAATTCCAGACTTCACCTCTCTCGTTTTTTGACTGGTTGACGCGCTATCAAAGCTGTCAACTAAACACAATTTCTGGAGGGCTTCAAGAATCAGTGAACAGTGTTTAAAAGAGTATATATTAAAACTTTATTTTAGGAGAAGATGCATTTTCTCCCCTTGCAATTTGAGTATATTCTAACTACTAGGAACGACGTGTTTTGTAAGAGCACACTGTCAGATTTCCTCTTTTCCTTCAAACGTATGAAATATCTTCTTGCTTCCTTCAGCAACAAATGAAACTATGACATTCAGTCAGATCAACTTTTGTATTTCTATGAGCTATATCAGTAAATAGTTTTCACACAGCAGACACGAAAGCACTTAATTAATAGCATGCGTGACTACGGCCAGATTCGAACATGAGGTAAGTGCACTATCCCAAGTCCCCACCCATCCCTTGATCAATATTCATGAGACGTCGCCCTTCAAAATACAACTCGTATAAATGTGAGATGACAAGTACCAGCCCTCAAGTTCGGGTACTAGCAACGTTTTTAAATCTTAATTTACCAAAAAATCATATGTAACTAACGCAAGATAAAAACTGAATCTGTGGTATGCATCACATTAGTACTAGCATTCGACTTCCACTTGCCAATTAAGGCAAATTTCTGTTTTTTTGGGTTATTGAGACGAAAATCTAAGTAGATTGGCTTTTGTTGTTGAGGTGCTAATAAATGATATAAAATAATAGGTTGTTTAGTTCAAAACGGAGTTCAGTGGAATGAGTACAACATCATATTCTTTAGCAAACAATGCAACAATTTCGTAATGTTCATTGTGCAACAGCAGATAAGCGTAATTCGGCTGAATATATTTTGGACTTGCTAAGATGTTTATTACTGTAAACACGCCATTAAATGTAAGGAAGTGAAAGAAATTCTGTGGCATATACAAGATAGTAATAACAACACACAACTTTAATATACTTGTATTTTAAAAAGTTACTTTAAAACATTTCGTGTCTCACTTTTCATGAAAGCAAGAGTCATGTATGAATGGAAGTGTTACTGTTCTTTTCATCCCGTTCTATTACTTTGCACGGTGCATGGGGAAAAGTAGTAATCGATTGAATGTCAGCTGCGGCCGATGTTAACTACGCTGGACAGTCAAGAATTATTCAAGGACGACGAGTAAGAGAACTGGGAATTCAGCATGCGGCATATATCTGGCTTTCTAAAGCACTTGATCTACGTAGAAATGTATTTACAACAGCAGTGTAACAGGTTCTCTCCCAACACAAGTATTTAATACAAGCTAACATACACAACGCAGCCCATCTCTTATGAGTTCTACAGCATTCGTTGTGACTATAAGATACATTACAGTCACGTAGAAGAGCAGTAGGTAATATTTGTTTTCTTGCTATGAGATGTAGTAATCTTTTCTTCCAGTTTTAAAAGTTGATCTATATGTGAAGTGGTTATTTGGTATTTGTATTGTATTCTGTTAAATCTTTGATTTTTCATTTCGTCAAATGCCTATGAAATCTGAACTGCTTGGATCTGTGGAACGCTACCACACACGAAAGAACAGACCGTTTGATATAGTTACATAACAAAGACGCAACATATGTCGCTTTTACATTGAAGTGCCAAAAGTCATGGGTTACCTCCCAATACCGTTTGGGACAGTGCCGGATCTACCGAATGTCAAACCAGTGTGTATTCCCCGGGCGGCAACTTCAGGGGGGCGACAAAATAGAAGAATAACTCCTTATTATCCTGGGCGGGAAATTCATGTTTGAAGGTGCGGCAATCTCTAGTTTTAGCCCTGGCTCGGAAAATTCGTAGATCAGCCACTGGTGTGGGACCCCGTTTTATCCGGTGAAGTGCAAAATCCGAGGTGGCAATGACTCAATAAGTGGTCGGACGTTCTCTGAAGAAATATTCAGCCACACTTTCTCTACAGCCGTTCATAATTGAGAAAGCGAAACAGATGCAGTACATTGTACATTGCACATTGTATCGATAATGTCCAAGATATGTTCGATTGGATTCATGTCTGGCGATCTAGGTGGCCAAAGCATTCGCTGGGATTGCCAAGAGTGTTCTTCATCCAATTGTGAACTTGGTGCATTGTCGTCCTTGACGAGTCCATCTTTGTTTATACTACGTTTAGTTAACAGAGGCGGCTCAAGGTCACTATGCTCTAGCCCCAATCAGCTGTCCTTACCCCTACATACGAAGGGGAAATTTGCTACTCGCCTGCTTGGAAACCGCGGTCTGTTCAGAGGGGTAGGTAACGGGAGGGGGTGGTGAGGTGAGGAGCGGGTCGAGGGGAACATGACCTTGGAACGCCAGTTGAGGATGAACAGAGTATAGTAACATAAAGACCATGAATGGTTGCAAACGGTCTCCCAGTAGCTGAACATAACTATCTTCAGTCAGTTTGACCAGAGGTCCCAGTGCATGCCATGTAAACACCACCATTAGCGTCCACAGTGCCTGGATCCACAGCCTCGTTGGGTCTGTACCACACTCTAACCCTACCACATCAGCTCTTACCAACTAGAACCGTAACTCATCTGACCACGTAATCTTTCTTCAGTCATCTAGGGTGCAATAGGAATGTTCACGAGCCCAGGAGATGCGCTGTAGCTGACGGCATTTGGTTAGAGATGCACTCGCGTCGGTCTTCTGCTTCCAGGGCTGGCGCTAGTATTCTCGGGCCCGCGTAAGCGTTCTTAGCAGTGACGTAGCCGGTTGGGACCAGTGCAAATTCATTGGAGGGGGGATGGGGTCCTCCCTCAGGCCAGATGGCTAAACTTTTTTTTTAGCTCTACCACTGCCACGAGGTCCCCACCTGCTGGTCATCTGCTTCTCCTCCTCCTTTGGCTGTGAGCCACGGGATACATTTGACCCGCTTACCCCCCCCCCCCTCCCAACCTAACGTTGGCCCTGTCTGTTTCCGTATCATATCAACGCCCAATTTCACTGCACTATCCACTCGGACATGCCTGTCGAACGTCGCACACTGTTCTTTGACTAAGGCCGGCCACACACAGAACCGGGCGGGGCAGGGCGGGGCGGGGCGCGACGAGTCGCCTGACTTGCCCTGTCGTGCTGCTGCCACACACAGAACGAGGCGGGGCACGACAAGTCAAACATTTAGCAAATCACCTGTCAGTGAACTCAGTGGGAGCATACTGGTGTGTAGTGTATCATTTTGAACTGGATGAAGATGAGGAGACCGTTTTGTTAATTTGGAACTATCTGCAGTTCTTGGACCACAATGTTAACAATAGAGAGATGTGGGTACACCCTATATACCTGAAAAGGAATATAGGAAGTTTTATTTCTGAGCTTCGAGCCGACCCAGACAAGTTTTTTGATTATTGTCGCATGTCAATTTCGACATTCGACTTTGTACTTGAGAGCATTCGGAGCAGAATAGAAAAGCAAAATACCAACTGGAGAACAGCCATACCCCCAAAGGAGCGGCTTTTGATAACCTTAACGAATGTATATTGGTCCTCTTTTTCCTCAGCATTAGTTATTCAACCATATAATAACACTGTATAATCATAAAAATTTTAAATCGTACAGTCATACATGGCACACATACAAATCAGTCGAATATTCGAAACACAACACAACCACGTGTTCAACACAACCAGACCGCTAGATGGTGGAGCCCGGGGAGGGAGGGTGGGTCACGTGACAGCGCATGCGCAGAACGTTCTGCCCGGCAGCGACTTGCCCCGGGGCATAATTTGTTTCAGCTTCGCATTTTGCCCCGGGGCATCTTTTCGACGTGCCCTGCCCCGCCCGGTCCTGTGTGTGATGCTCCATAGGCGCCCCGGGGCAAAATGCCCTGCCCTGCCCTGCCCCGCCCGGTTCTGTGTGTGGACGGCCTAATTGTTGCCTGTCACATCAACGCGTGAAGTAGACGTGGTTAGCCACTGCGGGAGGTAATGCCGGAAATTATATATTCACGGCACACTCTTCACATTGTGGATCGAGGTATGTTGAATTCATGAACAATTTCAGAAATGGAAATGCTTCTTGCTTTAAACGCCAATTACCTTTCCGCGTTCAAAGTCTGTTAATCCATGCTGTGTGGCCGTAGTAATGTCAGAAAACCTTTCACACGACTCACGAGAGTAAAAACGATAGTCCAGACACTGCAGGTTTATACGTTTCTTCTGCGGTGCCACAACTATCTGGATATTTACATCTTCCTATCCCATGACTTTTGGCTCTTCAGTGTACCATTAAAATGGTATCCGAAATCTTTCTCACCAGTTTTTTATATATATATATAGTAATGAGTATAAAGTTCAAACTTCATTTTCAAATGCTCACTCATTAAATTAACTGTGACAATTATTTAAATCTGGGTCTGTGAATCACTATGCAATGGAATATCCTCTTACTTCCCGCAAATAATTTTGCGGAGTCTCACATTTATAATCACCACAAACAGCATCCTTTTAGCACATTATTGGTTTCTGCAAACGTTATCATACCAGTCGTCTCGTGCAAAACCTATTCTCAGTTTTCAAACAACTTTTTTTTTCGTTGTTCTGACTTTACGCCTCGTTGATTTCGAGGCCATTACGGGGCGTCCATAAATTACGTTAGGGTAAATGGGGGCGGGGGGGGGGTGTCCGGCGAAATCTCACAAAATCTCACCAAGACGGAGGGAGGGGGGGGGGGTCAACGGAAATCTCACGTGAGGTTTTGAAAATTATTGTTGGACTGTAGAGCTAAAAAAAAGGTCTAAAAAACTCGCGAAAGTCGATTTTTAGGGGGTATTTCTTCGAAAAGTTGGGGGGTAACCGGCTTTGGAAGGGTGCGACCTTTAAAAAAAAGGTCTCAAAAAGTTGTGAGGGTGATTTCTAGGGGGGGGGGGGTCTCACGGATCAGATCTCACCAGAGGGGGGGAGGAGTCGTACCAGATCTCACGAAATCTCACCAGAGGGAGGGGGGGGGGGGTCCGGAAATCCGGAAAAACACCTCACGTAATTTATTTATGCCCCCTTAGGAGCGGGAAAGGACTGGGGGCAAGAAACGGGAAGGAATTTGGTCATGACCTTTTTGAAGGAACAATCCAGGTATTCATTTGGATGATTTAGAGAAACGATGGAAAACCCAGATCGGGATGTCCGGACCGGTTTCGAACAGGCATCCTCCAAACGCGAGGCCAGAGCGTTACCTAGCTCCGTAGTTTTAAAACAACAGCTACCTGTGATGTTACTTCTGTTACTGACTGGTTCCTATAACATAAGCGTGTTCAGCGTCCATATTACCGTGCCCGTTATACGAAAAATGTTAAAATTTAAATTATAACTAACAATTTATTCAAAAAGTGATATAAACACAAAATCAGCATAGACCCTACCGTTTTTATGTATATCCTTTTAATAGGTTTTTTTTTTTTTTTTTTAACAGGAGCTTCCTTATTTCTTGAAAAAAGTATTCTTTTTTTTATGCTTCGCACATAGCTTTTTTGCTATGATATGGGTATTTCCTTGGCTGCCTCTAAAAGCTCTAATTCATTTATAAATATTTAAGTCTGATATTTCCCTACCAAAGTGTCTGTTAAGGCTTTCTCAAATATCTCATTCTTTCGCGTTTTCTTTAGTTAGGAATTTAATAAAAACACTTTATCTAAGGTTTCGCTTATTTTCTAATTCATCCATTCAAATAAATTACTTAGTTTTCCAGTTGCTGGACTGCTGAAACAGGAAGTTTATTTTTTCCTTCGTCTCTCTCTCTCTCTCTTCCCACTTTTTTATTTTTTAATGGTTTTTAGGGTTTTAATGGATTTTTATGTTTTTTTGACTAACAGATCGAGGAAATTTGGTAGTTTTTCAGATATGTATGAGTATTTTGTAGTGTGTAACGAAGGCATACGTGTACCTTCCGCAGTAAGCATCGTTTAGTTTCCATATCTAACAAAATAGTGTGTTGTAGCTACCCGCCTTTTCCTAAACGTTGCGAAGTAATAGTAATAATTACCAGTACAAATTTTATAGCAACAATACCTTTTAATTTTTCCTAAAAATGTCGAATATTTCCAGAAATTTATCTCAAACTTACAGGTGTGACAACTTACAACTGTACAGTACGTTCTTTCGTAATATCCGGTGATAGCGTTACGTGTATCGTGTCCATTTCGTCTCGTGAGTAATTATAGCCAACAGTGGAGCAAGAAAAAAGCGACGTTATGTAGCATTTCAAAATACATTTCACATTCAAACAACGGCGTCAACTCAAAACGATATTGACGAAAGGTTGTAATCCTATTTTCCAGTCACTTTCATTTTGTTGTCATGTCTCACTGTATTTCCTTGAGTTTGCCTGTAATTATGTCACTATTTATATCAGAAAACAATGATCACTACGACATGTCAGGAGTATGGGACACCTGTGAGGAATATAAATTATGATCAATCTCTCTTATTATTTCTTCTCAACTTTCTTGTTCTATTAGAAAATAGATCAACTTGAAAACATAAAATCAGGCCCTGAACTTTTTGTCGCGTTTGGGAAACAGTACCAGAATCAGTACAGGAAAATTATTCGTTATTATGCAAGTTTTGAAGTACCCTATCAAAGAAAATTGTTGGCTCAAAATGTAACTTCAATAGGCTGTTTAGGTCTAACACACCTGAAAGATTAAGATAGCAAGCCACCGTTTTATCGAAACGGACAACTTCTGTTAGATAATTCGTGGTGTCACATCATGCAGCAATTAAATCTAAAGAGAAGTTTGGTCATGGTGTCATTACATACGTGCTCGGCCACTTAAGACACTCGAAAATGTTTTCGCCCTCTGGCCATAGTTGTTGCAGTTGTATGTTACATATTTATTTTTATCTACAGTACCAACATAAAAATAAAGGTGTGTATTTTGTTTAAATCTAAATGTTGATTTTTTGTTCATTTAGACTACATCTAACAAACGAAATTGATGCAAGAAGAAGAACAGCCGATATCTTCAGTTTATTGTCTGACCATGGATATAGCAGTAACAACAAGCTGAGACTGAAGATTAGCTGTTTATCTTTGTGCAATATATTACACTGTGAATAATAATTTATAATGTTTTTCCTTTGCAAATTAACCAAAATGAAAGGTATGAATGTCGTTTATATTTACATGGTATTTATTAGTTGCTGTTTGTTTATTTGTATTTGACATGTCATACTTAAAGAAATTTCATACTTAAAGAGACCCAAGCTCTTGTTTAGTAGTAGAAAAAATTAAGTAATCATTACTTCCTTTAAATCTACATTTAGTTATTAATTGTTCTTTGTTTCATTAAATTTAATATATTTCATGTTTAAACAAAACTCATGTTTAGTAGTGTTAAGAAATCAAACGAACGTACTACGAGCAAACGGTAGCCGAAATATAAATACTACACTATTAAAGAAATCGAGCATATGAGCATTATGTAGTAATAATTCTATTACTACATTACAGAACAGTACGTTCAATCTGCCATTTTTGACGGACTTGTCAACTAATTCAATAATAAATTGCTACAGGTCACAGTGCATCCTTGGAAATTAGCAACACGTATTTTTCGAGTCACCGTATTATTTCGTCCCCTTTTATATGTTTTGGATTTAGCTGCAATGTCACTCAATCGCCCACCTGATATCCTCTATTTTCCAGACACAGTTTCATTCTGTTGTCATGTTTCTCGGTATTTTCTTAAGTTTGATATTGATATTAATGTTAAGTTCGGGTTGGGACAGCACAAGATAAGCACATTACAAAATGAAAACTTTCCACATCATAAGCCGGAACGAAACTGATGACCAGAATTTAAGTTCATTAAACAGTGTAGTCAACGATCAGAAAAGCAGAAATTAAGGAACATTTCTGATCATTAAAATACAAGACTTTACTCGAAATTTGAAACATCCCCAACGTTAACTAAAACAAAACTTGTTAATCAGCCTAAATCCCATTCATTTTCTTATCTTAATGAAAAAAATACAGATATTCAAAGCATTACAAACGAATTTTCAAAAGGGTCCCTCCTGGATTTACCGTATGCAAAATTCACTGGAAACATATTTTCGATATGTGCTTAGCCAGCTATTGGAAAGTTTCGAAAAATCTTTGGAAAGGAAGAATAAATACAACAAACAAAGAAAACTAAAAGTAATTACATGTAAAAATAGGAAAAAGAAGAAATAAAAGAACTTGTAAGGGATGATTGTTGTGGCACGGCTATCCTGAATTATCAAGAACATGGTTGTTAAGCTTTTATTATTATCATTGTTATTTTTTTTAAAAAAAAGGTTTCAAATTACGTTATTAGTAGTGCTGTATAAACAGTGTTAAAATTTGCATTCATTCAGTTATTTTCTAAATGAAAATGTTACGCATATAATAATCAAAAACTACAATACTTACCATGTAAATAAAATATAGTAATATTTCGTATTTAACTGTCCTCAGGGTAAAAGGATTATATGACAATACTCTTTAGAAGAATTTAATATCGGCAACTGATGACAGCAGATATGACGCCGGAGAAGTAAATGAGGATTCCCGTCGTTTCTTAAAGTGCGAGCAGCTGAGAAGCCAAGAAGTGGAAGATCGTGCCTGATGCTACTACTTCAACTAACAGCCGAAGACAGGAGAAGACAGAAGGAAACTCCTAACAGCAATGTGTATGAGCTGTCGTTACTACATTCGCAAATACACCCCTTGTAACTGACCTTGAATGTATTTAACCAATTGTGCTGCACTGCGAAAAGATTTCAAAATACTGACACAGTTCTATGAGAATTCTAAATTGCGCAAAAAAGGTGTTTGATAAAGCGGGAAATTATTTCTGGAACCCCTGGCTGAAAGAGGGTTCTTTTTATATTTCGCTAACGTTTACTTATTTATGAATCACAAATTCACTGGATTGCATTGACAACTTCTTGCAATAGTGCAGATAGCTGATTCATGTTCATTAGTTGCTATTAAAGATAAATCTTTTGTAGAATCAGCTCATAAACATAGCCAAAAATCTATCCACAGTTTCAGAGACAATTAATAATAGAAATCAATGTTTTCGTGCTTGGTAATGGGTAAACCATTATGAATCATTATTCTGTCATTGTATATGATCATTGAATCATACAATTTAGTTATAGGAATCTTGACTACTGTACACGGATGCTTGTATACTAAGTTTATACGGACGAAAAAAGAGTATATGAAACCAAGATTCCTTAAGGTTAAGAATTTAATATAATGACATAATTATTACTTACTCAATATCCAACCAGTGTCTACGACATTCTTTAAATAACCTATAAGAGATTTACATTAATTTAGACGTTTTGATTTGAGTTGTTTACTCCTTCACTGAAGCATTCAGTTGCCCAAGAAGGTACTGAATACCTCAGGAGAGTGGTAGAGGGATGTTGCTTTGTGTATATGACATATACCAGAATGCTTCCATGGTTCGAATTCCACGGAGAAATTGTAAGACTATATTTTCTTCTAACAATAGAATGAAAATGATTTAGTAAATAAAATGAGAGAAAGTACTTACGTGCTACATACGCTGCAGCAATTTTCAATATTTATAAGACAGGCGCCGCAGAATTTAATTAAAGTAGAATTTTTTTTAAAAAAAGTACGAATATTTTCGCAATTTTCAAAATAAGGATTTTTTTTTCAATTTTCCATAGTGTTTAACAAAATTTTACGAAAATTACCCCAATTTCCGTAAAATTTTTTAAAAATAATTTCGTCACATTATGTAATATCTTCTGTCCTATAAATATTGGGGAAAAACCGTAGCACAAGTAGCTTGTAAGGACTTTTCTTGTTTCATTTTATATCATCTTCCTTGTTGAACAATATGATCAAACATTCTATGATCAGAAAGTACAATAAAATAAGACAATTCCAAGTAACGTGAATGTTGTGTGCTAATATACTGGTTGAGGGCATGGAGTGGAAGAAACAAGTAAGATAAGCTTTAGCTGTATTTAAAAGGGCCAAAAGCTGTTCCGAAGTCGGAGAATATTGTGTACTAATGGCTGCAAATTTCCTTTGAGTCGTTAATGATGACCAGATTATTTTGAATAGTATGCGAGAGGCCTGCGGAATTGCCTCACTTGTACGAGACGAGTTAAGAAATTTACAGTTTTAAGGTCGGGCCACACTAGACCGCACCGTCACCGCACCAACAGTCGACCGAGTGTCAGCTTGCCTCCTCGCGTCCCCACTTCTCCGTAGCTCGTCCGTATGATAGACGTGTTCCTACTTGGTCTTCAGTCTCCTTTGACGTATACACTTGTTTGTTTCACTGAGTTAATGTTAAAAAATTATCTTAAAAGTGATTTGGGGATCGTAGCTGCGGCTACCATCCGTACTTAATTATAGAGTACTGTACTTTATTTTTGCGTAGGCGTAATTTACTATCTACAAAAGTAATAATGTACGTTAAATACTTTTTTTTTTCCTGACTCGAGTTATCACCTCACTGTTTGATCTCTTTTGCACAAAAAAGTATCCCAACGCAGTTTTAACAAATGATCATCACACTGTACTGGATTGAAAGATTCTCGTGTGACTCTGCATAGTCACAATGAAATGTCCTGCGTCACTCACGTCACATCTAACATATTTGTTTTGGTTGAGGTACCTTTCGATTCACTCAATATTATTTTAACAAAAAGTAATAACATTATTATACATTTAAATTTAAATACAGACCGCAAAGATTCTGTAAAATAATAATTATTTCATGTGATCTAAAAATTCGTCACAAAGTTTCTTATCATCCGCGCAGTATACCTCTATCGTTGTCACCTAATTTCAAAAGGAGACCTACAGATTAACGTGAAATTCGAACCATGGAGCGCCCTAGCATCTTGGCATTAACAAATCAAAGCTTTGCCAGAGGTGAATGTCAATTTTAAGACCCGTAAAAATTACAGCTGAGACAGGGATTTGAACCAGGTACTTTCAGTACCCCAATCGTACGCCATAACTGGGGTTCGGATCGTTATGGCCAAAAAATTCGAGAAATATGCAGGCAAATATGACCTTACAAATAGGTAAATATGACCTAAAAGGGACAAAATTTTTTAAATTTTAAAAATGCTCAAATGTACATAATTTATTTTATGTAGCTGTGTCGCTTTCATGTAGACAACATAATTTGCTTCTATGCACTCACGGTACGTAGGGAAATTAATTTTTTTGAAAGTTATTTTCTTGTTCCTGTAAAAGAATGGATTACTAGAATTTTAGTTTTAAAAATGGAAATTTACTATAAAATTGTTGCGAATTAGTGTACATACCATTTTTTATTCTTGTTTGATGCCAGCATTGCAGTATATCACCATATGCATCTTCAAGTTCTCGAAGAGGAATTTTCTCCGGTTGTCACTTAAAACTGTCTTCTAGTGTGAGAAGCTTCGTTCGACATCGCAAGATGTGACGGGAGCGTACTTAAAAAGAGTCAGGTCACTGCAATTTAATTGTGGGTCGTCTTCAGTCAAAACAGATTCTCCACCATGTAAAATTTCACTAATTTTATAAATTGTTTTATATCCCTTATTCCCACACAACACTTAATCAAATTTGTTTTTCAGCAAACTAGTCACACTTTCCCCTGCTTGGCCTATTTCGGTTTCCACACTTTTAACGACCGCCAAACTTTCATTCAGTTCTAGACCAATTTCTTCAAGATGCGAAATCGCAGTTGTGATGCCTGAAAAACTTGACTGTATGTACGCCAAATTTCTGAACAAATTACTGGAAAAGAGTTCTTGGACATGAGCGAGACAAGTTAAATGCATCATCGGAGGATACAACATCTTCAGACATTTCCCAGCCTTTACCATGAACGGCGCAGCGTTGGTCACAAATAGTAAGACATGTTCTCGCTTAACTTTACATCTCCATAACAGTTTCATAGCGTTGTCGAAACGGACAGCAATTGTTGAGTGGTTTGCTGATTCAAGAGCTTCACAGTCCAGTAAAAATATATCACCCGGTCTGTCAGAAAGTAGGGTTCCAACGCAGGGCCGGATTAAGACAGCGCGGGGCAAATGTGAATAAGAGAGTCTAGACGTATCTCCCACAAGCATCAGTGCTTTCATCCATTGATACCCAGATCTTATTGGTGCCTATATTAGTTCTGATTGTCTGCAATACATTTTCATAACAAGACGGTAAATAGTTTTTCCTCAATGTTGATTCGGATGGAATCGGCTGTGTATGTATTTCTCCAAGATTTGAAACGCTCATTGTTCACTTTATTAATTGGTATGTTCGCTGATACCATCATTTCAGAGTTCTTTAGAAAAAATTGACAATTTGGAAGACAACGAAGCTGTAGATGTATCCAAGAAAAGTCGCTGTTTGCTTTGTCGAGTTGTTGAATGTCGTATTACGTTATTCTTGTGTCTTGATGTATTGCAGTGCTGCTGCACATGAAATCACTTTGTTGCATTCACTTAAGTTTCACATAATTTACAGAAAAGAACTCTTTCATCTGTGATAAAATACTCCTCTCCAAATTCGTTTGCGTAACTCCGTAACTTTGCACTTTCAGAAAGTTTTGTTTTCGGCATGGCGGTACTCACTGATCCATTGCAGATTTAACACTGGTTAAGGATTATTTTCAAAAGCATTGGTGACAGTGCGAGAGTGGCTGAAGGCTTTGTGCGGAGAGTCTGGTATGTGGGGAATACCTGACCTTGGAAGGGACGGGTTTCCCGTTAAGCAGCAGTTTCGCCGTACTGAATCATAGGAAGACAATTGATTCCATTATTCCTCTCAACTCATCGGTGGGTCACTGCAGTGGACTCAACTCCCGCGATACCGTCGCAAGTGAGACATTGATTGACGCGGCTCGACACAGGCATGCTGCTGCTGCTTAGTCGAATTTAAAAAGCGGGCGGAACATTAATGTTTAGAGAGTGACAATAGTTTATAACTTTAATTCTTCACTGGTGAATTCTGAACAATTTAGTGTCAGTTAGTTTCGTTTCTTTCTCCAATGTATAACAGGAGTATATTTCCTTGAATAATTATCTTAATTTCTTTTCATCTATAACTTCTATCAAAAATTTACCAGATTTTTACTCAAAATATGACCATAAAAATTGCTGAAATATGACCAGAATTAGGAAAATGGCCAGAATATTCATTTATACGCTATAAAAAATACATTTAAATACAATCAGAATCGTTGAATCAGTGTTTATTTCAGCTCAAAAAGAAGGCAGGAAAAAAATATGATTTTTTCTAAAGATCCGAACCCTAGCCATAACCATCTGAGTCAAGAGACAAATATGGATGTAATGAAAAAAAAAAGTTTAAACATAATAAAATAAACGTAATTTTTTCTATGTCATTTATTTTTTTATCCCAAAACACAAATGTACGTTTATACAGGGCGTTCGCCGGAAAACGCTACCCTCCCAGTCTGTTGCCGTCGGCAACTTCCTCGGTCATTGGAGCCAGCAGTTTCCGCCACGCGGCACCGTGAATCACCGCACTGTTTAACACCTCCGCTGCCCCAACAGTGCAGTGCAGTGACCCTTACATTGTTAAGAACGGTTTCTTTGCATTGTAGATAGTTTGTGACTTCAGTCTCTTATTAATCAGTGTTGTGAATAAACGTTTCTTTGCGGTTTGGCTGGTTTGGGGCTTCATACTCTTATTAATCTGTACCGTGTTTGAGTGTGAGTAAAATTATGGTACGTTACAGTTTGCAACAAAGAATATTTCTCTACGATACATATGTGAAGAAGAAGTCGTTTAAAAAGTGTCGCAGTAAATTTCGTCGCGAATTTCCTGGCGCTTTACTGCCAGCTAAATCAACAATTCTGCGTCTGGTTAAAAAAGTAAGAGAAACGGGTTCATTTTTTAACAAAAAGAGACTGTCGGTCAACCGTATTCTCACAGAGGAGAAAATTGACGATATCGCTTTTCGACTAGAACAGTCACCCAAAAAATCATTAAGTCAGTTAGGGCAGCGTGTGTCTCGAAATATGTTCAGAAGATGTGAAATGTGCATTACACAAGAGGGTCACACTTCCAGCATCTTTTATAAGGTAAGCTAATGAATTACGTCACATTTAAATGCTTAGCACACAAGTTTATGAAGTTTATGAAGCGTAATTATTATGAAATAGTCCGCGGCCGACGGTCGAACAATGCCGGAAACTGAGCGCTCGCTCGCCGGGAGCAGTTTCTTCCTTGTAGCGCTAACAGTGGGTTGCGTTTCCCGGCGAACGCCCTGTATGATTGAATACATATTTTTTAGTACTTCTATATTCAGATGCTTGCGGTGTATGATTCGTGTATGGAAGGTCACCGGTACAAAATCCGGGTCTCAGATGCAATTTTTACAGGCCTTAAAATCGACCTTCACCTCTGGCAAAGCTTTGATTTGTTAATGCGAACATGCAAGAACTCTGCCTACATGTTACAAACATCTGATGAACCTAAAAAGAGGCTGAAAAAAGGCCACTTTTCTAAAGCAGTCAGTAACGCTAAAACAACATTTAATCGTAAAGGACCGGAAATTTCAGAACTCTTTCTATACGCTTCTCCATATCGACCAGCCCGTCACCGGCCCACACCGTCAAAAAGTAGACCTAACTAATGACGGCCGACACTCGGCCGAGTGTCCGATGACATTCGGTGTCGTTTGAACTCACATCAAT
The DNA here is from genome assembly GCA_031002005.1 of Vandiemenella viatica. NCBI lineage: Eukaryota > Metazoa > Arthropoda > Insecta > Orthoptera > Morabidae > Vandiemenella > Vandiemenella viatica. Next base: position 85,321,173 of record CM061921.1, read on the forward strand.
CGAGTGAGCGACAACAATAAGTCGGTGTGGTGACGGTGTGGGCTCGGTGCGGTCTAGTGTTGCCCGACCTTTATTCGTCTGTATTGGGAACTGAGTATTTCTTATGTGTCCAGCATAAATCGCCCACGTTGAACCATATTTAGCACACTGTCCGAAAACTTCTTGTCTCATCAGAAGTTCTATAAGTTTTTGTCTTAGAATATTTGGCGTTAGTAGCTATGATCGGGGCCGAGAACAAGTGGGCCATGCTAATAATGATGTCATTATCCTGGATCAGTGGCAGTGACATCCTTCTATTCGAGTGTCTGTATTATTTCACAGTCGTCAGTAACTCATGCCCATCTCCTCAAATTTTGCACAGTTTTCGGGTACTCTGTGAGCTATACAGAATGAGAATAACTTAAAACGGCTTAAATATTTAAGGACTTTAAGCTGAATTTCAACTATGGAAAACGTCAGACTTATAATCAATGACTTTTGCCCTATTAATTTTCTGTGAACGTAAAATATTTTGATACACACAAAATGTTGAGTACTAAATTTCTTCAAGTAAGTGAAAGTGTTTGTAGACAAATAGGTATTCCATTTCTTTAGTACTGTTCTATTTTTGGCACAAGAAACTGGTGTATTGTTATATAGCATCCTTAACACAAGATATTGTAGTCGAGCTCTTTTTGAAGTCAATTTAATATTACTTTCCTGATACGCTACCTAACAACACTTACTCAACACAATATTTTCCTCATTGTTCAAGTTGTCACACTATAGTTTTGTTTTCACATCATTCAGTGTTGGGTTAAATGTCTGGAAGGATTTCCAACAATCCACTTTTTTAATTATTAGAGATTGTAACAAAAACTTATTGGAAAACACAATGGAAGATAGCACAAGAAAACTTGTCCCACAACTGAAATTTGTGTTAGAATGCCTACGAACATTATAATCGTAGTGAATGTTGTGTACATCAACCGCGCATGCTGATGCAACTTAAATATGCGAGTGTTTAATTGTCAACGAATCCATATGATTAGAAAGTCGATAAAACGACTGCTTCTCGCTTCAGAGACGTTTGAAATACATACAGATACAGATGGGGTCACCAATATCAGGAATAATTGCAGACATATTTATGAACCATGTAGAAAATCAAATATTTGAAAACACTGTCAAAAACAAAGGATATAACATTATCTATTGGCACCGTTTTTTTGGTGATGTTACCTGCCTAGTCAATGAGCCAGAAGAGAGGATACAAGAATTACATACTGATGTAGCATATTTCAATAATTTCGTAGTTAATATTCTAGTGAGTGTAAGCCAGTCTCGGTGAGCTACAAGCCTGGGCGGACGTGGAACATGAGAGCGCGTTTGCAGAATCTGAACCCTTCCTGCAAGGCCACAGAGGCAAGCAGTTTTGACTGTGAGAAACAAGGTTCTAAATGTTCTGGTACCTTCTAGAAAGACGCCTCCAACTGGCCAATTACACTTTGCATCCACAGCGCGTGAACTGGCCAATGGGAGACAGTCACCCCACCCTTAAGCGACAGTAGAGTGACGCGTTCTGTACCCGTCCTCTGAGCAGTTTCATTTTGAAGATCATGCCGTAAACTTGCCAATTTTTATGAAGCCAATGACTTAGGCAGTGTTAGAAATTACACCACCAGCTCCACCCTTCGTATGCTCACGAGGCGAGGCTTGTACCAACCCTCCCACTATTTTATTCAGCCATTCGGCTATAGTAAGGAAACAGTATTTCACTTCTATGCATATTAAGATGTACCATTCATCTGTATCAATTCACTTATCTCTCCGAAGAGTTCAAGAATAAATGCCTGTTCATAACATCTCGGAAGTTATTTACAACAATACCTCACGTCAGTAGTTAGAGTGATTATTTTAGTGCTTTCCAGCCCGTACTTGCAGACGCCAACGGGAAGAACCAGAAGTTGACGGCGAGCAGGCTGGACGAACTTACGTGCACGCAGGGGTAAGTCGAAGGTAATTCTTCGCTCGGCCATTACCACGCGACACTGATATCAACACTATACACAAAAACATCAAATTCACAATGGAGAAAGAAACAAATGGTAAACTAAACTTCCTTGACATAACTATAACAAGACACAAACAGCAACACTCATTTGAGACCTACAGAAAACTCACCACCACAGACATGATAATAGTAACTGACTCAAACCATCCACAAACTCATAATGATGCTGCAATAAGACACATGCTCCATAGACTGAACAAAATCCCACTTAATAAAGAAAACTACACTCTAGAACTTAACACAATCATCTATATACCCAACAAAAATGGACACAAGGAATGCAGGGTACACCAACTAAACAACAAAATTTTAAGACAAATAAAGAAAACTTCATACAATACAACCCCATCATCACACCACAGTAAAACAACTCCAGATAACACACCACATACACAACAAAATAGAAAGAAATGGCATGTGATGACATACATCAACAAAGACACATTCAAAATTGCAAATATATTTAAAAAAAACAGGGACTAAAAATATCATTCAGAACAGACAATACATTACATAAAAACATTAAAAATAACACACAATCCAATAAATATCACAACTCAGGAATATACAGGCTAACATGCAATGACTGTGAAGCACAGTACATAGGACAAACATGCAGAAAATTCGAAACCAGATACAAGGAACATATAAGAGCTCTAAAATATAATAACCATTCAACATTTGCAGAAAACTTACAAGAACACAACCACCACCCAACAAATATTGACTCATACATGCAAATACTCACCATAAACAACAACAAACCACAAATACTAACATTCCAAGAGAACTATCACATACAAAAAGCACTAACAGAAGGAAAACGAATAATAAATGAATACACAAACCTCACACACCCAACACTATACAAAACACTGAAACTGAAATAAAATAGACACATCGACACAGGCAAAACAACAATAAACAAGGACATACAAAACCACAAAAAAAACCACTGAAATCATCTACATTTGAATAAACCGCCAAACAAAATGGAAGACTGAAAAAAACAAAACAACAACACATAACCACACAAACCTCGATACTTAGTAAACAAAACAGAACGACCTTTCGTAAGAAAAACACATAGTGCAGTGCTATAAAGTGCAGTGTTGTAAATCTGAATAATGAAGACACTTCTCATCAAAAATGCAAAAGCACTGATGCTGGGAATGGAGCTAAAAGAAATGCAATAGACCACAAAATGTAAGTAGAATATAAGTTAGATAATAATTTCACTGTACCAAACACAACATAACCTGCTTATAACCTTTATACGTAATTAACAGGAAAAAACCCGCTGAAGATGTTTCTGCAAAAGAAGTGAAACGCGTACGGGAGATCAATAAATACAAAAAAGTAAATTTCTTTGGCGTAATTTATTTATCAATAGTAAAGATTGATTGATTGACTGAATGGGGTGAGAATTTTATGAAAGAAAGAAGTGACGGTAGTTATTTGAATACCAGTATGACACAATCTCGGTTGCTTTGATTCTAGAATGATGAATAACAATCTGTAATAATAGCCGATTCTCATGCATGAATACAATAGTATTCATATCTGGGTTTACGACGATCAGTTATTCGCGTGTTTAACTCATTCATTGTTTCCATAAGTCTCGTCTTCGGGGGCGTCCATAAATTATGTGAGGTGAAATAGGGGGGGGGGTCCGGCGAAATCACACCAAATCTCACCAAGGGGGGAGGGGGGGGGTGTCAACGGAAATCTCCCGTGAGGTTTTGGAAATGTTTGTTGGACTGTAGAGCTAAACAAAAAGAAAAAGGTCTTTCACCAGAAGGGAGGGGGGATCCGGAAATTCAGAAAAATACCTCAATTAATTTATGGATGTCCCCTTAAAGGGCATATAGACGATCTAATTTATGTGAAAAATTTCTTGGGCAAACTTCACGTTTTCATCAAACAATAGCGCAAACGCTCAAACCAAAGATCAAACAAACTTGTAGAACTTGCCAGTAGTTTCGTTTTTCAACAAAAAAAAAAAAAAAAAAAAAACGTAGACGTTACGGTGCCATGCGCAAATCTACACCAGCTACTCAAAGATTTCCAATAAACTTGAGCTACCTTAGCTAGAGGCATTGATTTTAAAGATTTAAAATATCAAGCCTGCATTGCACGTCGTACACTGAATGAATTGAACCTTGCCAAGCAATAAATGAAACATGCCGTCAAACACGCCATCGATCAAACACGTAGACTGTTTGACAAACGCGTCAAACAATGTCGCAATCAAGTAATTTGAGAAACACGTAAAATTTGACAAACAATTTGATCGTCTTCAGGTCTCTTTAGTTCTACTTCTTTGTTCAATATCTATCCGGCTCTAATCAGCATAAAGTTTATTATCGATACTATCCTTCTGTTTTTCAATTACTTCTTTATGATATAAGTAAATGAATCATCTTTGACTCTATATCCAGCTGCCTTCTTTTGTGTATATTACTCACCGTCACTAAGTTGTTTGTAGCGGTCATTTGTCAAAAAAATAACAGTTTTATCTACCAAGGGGTGGATTATCTGTCTGAATTATATTCCTCTGTGTGGCATCAATGTAGGAAATAGAACTTGCCATATTATTCCCTCTGCTTCTACGAAATCCTGAAAATACACTTACTTTCTCTTATGCCCTTTGGAAAAGAACAGTTTGGTTGTTAAATGAGCCCGGCGAGCACATGGTTGCGTGATGCAATCAAACTGGGATACTACCTTGTTTTATCTATGCACTCTGGCAACTTCAGTTATACGTCAAGATTTCAGAATTTCTTAAGAAGTTATTCCGAGATTTGATTTGATTTTTATGACGCTGGTAACTGTCAATAATACGGGAACGCTTTAGCTTTTTCTAACTGTACATCTTCGGCGTCTGTATTTTAAGTAGAAACAAAAACAACAAAATAATATCGCTTTTTTTCGAGCGTATTCTCTTGCCTTGAATCTCCCCTATAATCAGCTTCCTGTAACCCTTGTGCTGAGTGAAAATAATCTGTTTCAAGCACACCTTCTTGTACTTGCCCACTTTTTCAGCAGCTACGTTTTACCAGAACCCACAAAGAACCGACATTTTTACGTTAATGCAGCCGTGAGTTCGATGGCATTGTAATAAACTTGCTTATATCACCAATGATAGAGCGGGTAATCACATTTGTTAGATATTCCGTATTCCACTACGATTCAAAATATTTTGAGGTGACATGTTAGCAGAGCTGGGCACAGTTAATCTAAAAGTTAACTTCGTTAATCCGCTACTTAAAAAGTTAACTTCAATAATCGTTAAATTTTTGAAATTTTAACGCAAGTCACAGTTATCCGTTAAAAGTTAAACCATCAATAATACATCTGCCCAATGTAGGGCTACCTCTGGAAATTGAGTTCTTACTGAGTTTCATTTTAATCAGCTTCTCAGACTTACAGATTATGCAACATGTAGTGGAATCATGTTAACAACCAAAAAGTTTACAATGAATTGGTCGACGCCAGCTTGGGATGCGCCGTTTTCGGTAACTACGACGTCAAAAGATTCACCAATCCTTTGTTGACATAACCTTTAGCAGATGAAGATGAAAAAAATACTTTTGCTGCTATCTACATCAGAATCCACAGCACTTGAAGAATGCTTTGAATTTTTTTTCCTTATCCCATGAGTTAACCCTGCTTCAACTATGATGTATTTTCTTCATGTGTTGTTTAAGATTATTAAGTTTAGAAAGGAGAAAAATTGTAGAAAAATTAGGCAAACACAATTTGAATTCTTTAATCAATTATGCTCCCAATCTTGATTTAAATGCAGTATAATCGCGTAAATGTGACAAAGGATTTTTAATTTTCTCATTGCTATTGCTAGAGTTGCTGATTTCTAGATCGAATTTGAAATGGGTTAAGTGAGCGCCGGTTTGCAGACGTAAAATAAAAACCCTCCATAAGGGACCGTGCACAAACTACGTGACTCGGTCCAGGGGGGGGGGGGGGGGTTAGCTGGAAGGCTACGCTGGGCTTCGTGGGGGGGGGGGTTCCGAGCCAGGCCACGTAGCTTTCCTGTCATAACAGTTTTCACAGTTAAAATGAGGAACTGAACTCACAACAGCATGTGAATATTTATTTCCCTCAGTTAATAATCTCCGTATGTAATTTACAATAGTCTGACAAGAGAAAACAGTACGAAATGTCTTCTGGAATCAATAGGGAAAAAAACTACGTGGGGGGGGGGGGTTAAGGGGGTTTGAGGCAAAATCCACGCAGGGCTACGTGGGGGGGGGGGGGAGGGAGGGGGGTCCACAGGAGGTCAAAATGGAGCTACGTGGTTTATGCATGCTCCCTAATTCTCACGTTCCTGCTCACACACACGCCATGCCTAGCATAACAGTTATAATATACATCACACTCGCACCTCGCATTACATAATTCGTTCCCTATTCGACTCACCGAACGAATCAGCGTGCTGTGTCACGAAATTCAAATAAACGAAGTGACGCCAACAACCAATGTAACGGATTGAAGTTAATGGAAGTTCAATTTAACGGAAGTTAGGAAGTACGTTCTTGCGTAGTAATAATTGTCATTATATTAATAACAATCTCCACGCTACTTTATTTGATCGTCATGTATTTTAAAACATTTCCTTTTTCATTTTACAGATACATAAATTCTTTTTCATGTCATACCAGATCACAAAACGAAACAACTAAACACTTATTCCTCTAATAATATTATTTTAAAGACTTTCTTGTATATTAATATCAACGATATTATTACAAACTACTGCACTATTCATTCACCTCTGTGGCATAAGCCCTGGTTGTTATAAAAATACATAAACTAAATTACATTTTTAGTAATATTTGGCGTCATAACGTTAATGATTTTTTAGATTAATTTAAAAGTTACATAACTGAAATATTGATGACTTTGTTAATTAACGATTAACGGACTAACGGTATTCTGCCCAGCTGTGCATGTGTAGTGGCAGGTACGTTAAGTTATACAACAGAATTAATTTCTGACAGTAATTGTTGCTACGACAACACTGTGTAGGTCTTATTATCCCGGGATCACTCGCGCCTATTGTTGTCGCGCGATAACTCCCGTGTTAGATTTTTTTCTAACAAAGATATTTTTTTACGTTTTTGGCTGTAGGTTCCATACAGAGATACAATTAGCAAGTAAATTACTTCTTTATTATTATCAACATATTATAACTACATATAAACATTAAATGAAACATACAGCTTGCTTTAGTTTTAAAAATTCAATATGCAATGGTTACACACAGTCTGTCATTACATTCATAACACTTCTCCTAACAGCACTTCGAAATAATCGTTGTAAATTAATATCCAAGGTTACCTTCGAAGCCATTTTACTAATCTGAGTCAAATCCAGCTTCTTGTGATCGCAAGTAAGAACACTCATTCCTGTATGCTGTATGTTCTTTACAAATAGGACTGGTACAAAGATGGTATCGATGCTGTGTGTATCTGTTTTTTCTTTTAGGGCAGTAGTGGCATCTTGTTTTTTCTCCTGATTCACTTGTTTCTTCTGCTGTAGGTTGTTTGTGGATACCTACAACACTTATTATTTTCTGCTTCAAGTGATGTGGTATGCTAGGAATTTGCATACATTTTGTGTGGATATATTCGTCCAGCCATTCCTCTGGCCTCATCAATATCTTTTCGTTTGACATGACGTTTTCCTGTAAAATTTTATATATTTTCACATGTGACCTAGTATGTCATGTACTTGGAGTACACAACTGCTTCATTCGATATATAAAACCCAATAAGTATACTTCCTTTTTTATATAAACCACTTAAAACGTGCAGAATACGTCCAGGAGAAGAAATTTTCCTAATCGCACTTCACTAGCACAGAGAAACAGACTAAAAGAGAAGCAAGGTGGTGTTTCACGAATGTGCAAGGCGTTGTTACGCGAGAACTTCCGTGTGAGAAATAATCTAACAATGCACACCGCTTCAAACAAATCCGTTACCAGCAGGATTTACTTGTAATTGGAGCCACGAAAGACGCTTGGAATGAAGGTAGAGATATCAAAGAAAGCATTGCTAGATCAACACTTCAATATCTTTGAAATCTATTGCAATATTTGGGTAAAATCATGAATGTTAGATTTTTTCTCACGCGCGAACGATCCCGGGTTATACTGGAAACTTGATTTTCTTTGTACAGTTGAATCATCAGTCTTAGTGCATTATTTCCTGTGTTTTTAATGGACAGTTTTGTTATGGCAATGATGCACAAGGAACAGATTTCAATCGCCCCGAGAGCAATGCAGCTGAAGCAAGTTATTGTTTAGTTGCAGCACTGCCAGCTCACCGAGCTGATCTGGTGCGAACTGGCACAAACCAGCATTAAGCAGGGACGACCGCTCAGCTACCAACAGACAGTAACCAAACGTTTCATCGGACTGTAATCCAGGCCCCAGCTGTTAAATGAATACGGGAGTGGATTTAAGCGACGGGATTATACAGCCTACATATTCAGGCCGTGGTCATGGGTGCCAACTTAGGGGTTTTCCCCCTAAATTTAGGGGTTATACACGCGTGATGGGATTTTTTTAGGGGCTTTATAATTTTAGGGGAATTTTTAGTTTTTTTTTAGATACTTTATGATTTCTTGCATTTATTTGTTGAATATTTAAATAGCGACATCAAATCCTCCTACAGATCCTCGTTACTAAGAATTCGGACTTCTCTATGACTGAATATATTTTTCTGATCACAGAATAAAATATTTGTTTGTGATACATTTTTGTTTTGAAAAAGGCATAGATTCAGCGTTTAATGTTTACCAGAGACATATAATTTTTTCGGTTCCCTATGGAAATACTTTGGTTGTTGCGGCAACAACCAACTTGCAACAATGTAGCCGTTATTGTTTAGTTATTTCTGGTCGAATTAACTGTGCTGTTGTGTGTATCCTGTAGTGTGTCGACAAACAGTTTGTTAATCATGTCTAAGAAATTAAAGAAATACAGATCCAGATTTAAACGGTATAGTAGTTTCGTTACGTTTTTATAATTTGTTTTCATTATGAATCAGGTAACATTATACAATAGTATATTTATTATTTGTCGTCTTTTTCCACATGATTATCGGCTCCATTGAATTACAGCTGTAACTGTTGTTCGATGAAATTAATAAGAAGTACTTCATTTTCAATACCTACCCTACAAATAGTGTTTCTAGGTCAGGTTTGTTAAAAATCGGCATGGAAGGTAAAAAGGAAAAAAAAAAAAAAAAAAAAAAAAATCGGGGATCAGTGTTACGGATCGGGACAGTAAAAGAATCGTTTTTATATACATAAATTGCATTTATTTAGATAAATTGGGCAGGACAGGGGTATCAAATGATAAGAACTTACGAAGCTTTATACTAAACATAATGATCAGAGGCGGCCTTTGGGGGTGGCGAACAGGGCAATCACCCGGGGCCTCGCTCTTGGAGGGGCCTCGCGCAGCTACCCGAGTTGATTAAAGTTTATGTTTTAAATTTTTTTATCTTCAGCTGTTAGTGCAACAGTAAACTTGTTTAATTGATGGTAAAGTATTTATTAATTACTAACTAATCAAAATTTCTTAGTTAGATTTATTGACTTTCACATTCGTATAATAGCAGCAGAAATAGCTGATATAGATGGACAAGAACTGTATGAAGGAAACGACGGTAGTATCACAGTGATGACATAAATAACAGAAAAAATATTAACTGAGTTACTGAAGTGTACCCCACTATCGAAGTAATTTAGCCTTGGGAATTATTGCCGCCACACGTAATACAGTTGCGTACGCAGAAACAAGCTTTTTATGGTTAAAAAATATTAAAACATATTTGAGGAATTCGATGACACAAGATTAATTTTCAGCTCTTTCTATTCTTTGAATTGAAAATGAAATAGCTCATTCGTTAGTTTATTGTGCTTTTATTAAATATTTTAGTTTCAGGAAAAGGCGCAAACATCATTTTTAAATCCCTGTGCGTATGTGTTTCAAGGCCTCAATGTACTTCACTTTATCCTTAATGATTTGTCATCTTTATGTTTGTTAAATTTTAATAACTCTTCTAATATAATATTTTAAAACTCAGTTTATTTTTATGATGTTTGCATTTATCGTTGATCATCGGAAATACCTACTATTAATACACGTATTTTGTACAAAGGACAAGGGCCTCGCAAACATCTGCCTCCCGGAGCCTCGCAATGACTAAGGCCGACGCTGATAATGATCTCAAAAACTCTGTACAATCAGAACAAAACGAAATGGTGTTAGAAGTATTGAATAATTTATAAATAAAAATATTACTAATCAAAATATAGTATTTATTTCTTTAGGGGTTTTTCCACTTAATTTTGGTGATTTCTGGGGTTTTGACATAAGTTTTAGGGGCAAATTTTTTTTGAGTTGGCAACCCTGGCCGTGGTAAGCGAAGGGAAAGCGAAACCCTACCCCTACCAATCGTTTGCACAACTGAAAAAGAAACCGTTAGTAAAATTGTGACTGCAATATTTAGGGCTTTTATAAAAGAATAATTTTGCTATCCTTTGCTGTGGTTATATGAATTAATAATTAATCAGCAACGTCAAATATTGGCTTGCGTTTTCTAAAGGAAGGAGATGGGAAGTAAAGTGTGGTATGACTGAAAAGCCAAGTATTCAACGCGCAACTACAAAGTTTCCATGACAACTGTTTCTTGACCCATAATAGTAAAGAGCTAACTCCATTTTTCGTCAAACAATCACAGATAAAAACTGTGAGTAAAGGAAGATTTAAGCACAATCACTGGCATATAAGTTCACATGACTAACGGAAGAGGGACAGCGCTGCTAAGGCGGAAATTAAATATTAAAGTTGTATCTCACTCTGTCCACATAGAAAATTCATGATCACACTACTGACCTTTGCCCAGAAATCCAAGACTTTTCTTTTTGTCTTACTAACAAATCTATTAAAGAATACAAATAGAGGGAAGTGCAGCAAGGACGCTAATGAATAATACAATTAAGTATTCAAATATTTATGAAAACTAACTAACTGGAATTTTGGAACCACAATTATTTATTTCTTTATCCCTACAACAGAAAATTGTTTGATTTAGCTCATCGTGCTGTAACATAAAGGAAAGATTAAAACGTGTATGGAAATTGAGATTAAACCAACATGGCTAGGAACTACATGTTCCACGGCACCGGCAACTCACTAAACACAAAAACTTTTAGCGTGAACGGTCTCTACGAAAAACTGTAACTCCATTCCTACGAATAATATGAAGCCGCTCGTAAGCTGAAATCATGAAAAGCATTTCGACTACAGGAAGTAATTTGCCTTTAATTGATATCAATTTGTGATCCTTTTTATTTTAATTCCTCAGCTTCTCGACGACACTTCGAAGTGAAAAGTACCATATTTTACCTGCGGAACCACGAGCTATAAATTAATCAAAACGCAATGAAAATTATGGAAACATTATATTAAAATTGTCCTTTTTACAATATGACATCAAAATTAAACATTTTACACGCGGGATCATAAGCTATACATTAATGGAAACTCCATCAAAATCTGAACAATAGTTTTTGCATGAATCGTATTCAGCGAAAAATTACCCTAAAATTTTTTAACCTCAAATTTAAATGAAACATATTATGCTATTTTACCTACGGGAACATTAACCAAAACCCAATAAAAATAAAACCAGCATATTTTTTGTTAATAGTGTTCAACGAAAAATTGATACACCATACTAATATGGTAAATTTCTCAATTTCGTAGCGAGTTCGTGACAAGGATTTTATAGATCTGCGCATTCCGCCCCTATCGCAGCCACCTTAACCTAACCCGGTAATCTTACGGGGGATAGTAGACCTACGGTTTAATGTGAAATTAGAATCACGGAAGAGTTCTGGTGTGCTCCACATTACACAGCAAGTTGTGCAAGAGGCGAAGATCAGGTTAAGTGTTCATGAGAATCCCCACCAAGACACGGATTCGAACGGGGACTTTTCCATCTCCACTTAAATGCCTTAACCACTGAGCTACCAGCCCGCTCGCAGTTTTATTAACTGTGTAGGTTTAATGGTTTGTACTTTCTTTATATGTTTCCCACCTTGATTAACGCTTGCTATGTATATTTTTTTGTAGTAATTATATGATAGTGAATTAACTGCATAAGGGGGCGACCATTAATTACGTGTGGTGTTTTCCGGAATTCCGGTCCTCCCCCCTTCCCCCTCCCCGTGGTGAGATTTGGTAGGATCTGGTCGGCCCCTTTCCTCACCCCTCCACCCCCCGCCTATGATGACGTGAGATCTTGAGGTGACCCCACTCCTGCTGATCGACCTTGTAGTTTTTTGAAACCTTTTCTTATTATTTTTATCTCTTCTGCTTTTTAGGTTGGTTATACCCCCCACCCCCTCCTTAAGTCGGTATCGGCGTCATTTGTACACCTCTTTTTTTTAACTCTACTGTTCTTCAAGAAATTGAAAAGATGGCGTGGTGTTTCCGGCGACCCCCCCCCTTCCGCCCGCTTGGTGAGATTTCGTCGGACCCCCTCCCCCTATTTTGCCTCACGTAATTAATGGACGCCCCCTATGTCAGGACCAGAACTGTGAGAGTTTTGTCCACATTGTAGTGTGACGTCTTCCGCCACACTCCAAGTACAAATTTCATGTTAATATTAGAGTAAATTTAGTAAATCTTTGGCGACCATTATATGTATACTTTATACAAGTTCGTTGTAAAAAAAAAAGGGGGGTTTCATACCATTCAATGTGTCAAGAACTGTGAGTTAAAATGAGTGAATATTCATTTATCTGGGCACTGTGAAAATAAGACTGTTGAATTGTGCGGACGTTGTTATATAGCGACGCGCGGGAAGAGTCAAGCAAATCAGGTAGTGGACGATACCATGTAACTCCAGACCACCATCCCACGCACCAATCCCCGTGGTTCTTCTAACTAAAATTCTGCAAATTTTGTATTAACAAGTTCCCGCGAGGTTGGAAGGAGGGGCGAGAGTTTTGCTGCGAGCAGCAACGCCGCGAGAAAGGGATTCTGATCCTGACTTCAGCCATGGACTGAGCTGAACTATCTGAATGCCTGGAGGAGCCTCGCGCTGCCAAGCGCGTTCTGTTCCGAATGCGGGAGAGTATCTCGCATTCCGTGGGCCCGTCTTCGATCCACGCCGGCCGCCGTCGCAGATTCGCAATCATAATGTGATAACCACCGAAGCCATAGTGCATTTTATGAAACTGCTAGTCACCCATAATCGACTTTGAGATGAGATATCAGTGCTCGAACATGATAATGAAACCCCACGGAGCTAGAAGGCCAAATTATAAAAGACAAAATTTGTCTAGAATTTGTCATTTGTTCTTTCAAAATATTGTACTTATTAAAAAAAATTAATAGTACGTTGTGTATAATTTCAAATGGCATCTACGAACCATTTGTGGCGCCCGAGTTATTTGTGTCATAAATAAAACTGATCTTGATCATATCAGAGATCATTTTAATGTAATTTGAGTATTGTTTATGCATGCAGTTTATTGGTATTAATTATTAATTTGAATCATAACTTAAAGGTCATTTTGTTTGCTTTGATAAAATTAATAATTAGAGTTGTGGGCGTTACTTTTTCTGTGCTAAGCTTAATGTTAAATAAGCCAAGGCCTGTACTTGCCAGCGATAGTTAATAAATGTTTCATTGTCACAATTTACCTGTAATCCTGACAAAAATCAAAGTTCTTGCTGAACGTTTCAGGGAAGTAACCACTACAACATAAATTCGAAATTTTGTAATTGGCTATTGAGATCGCGTTGTCAGCCAAGCAGTGTTGGGTACTGATGAAGTAAAAGACTTTCCAATATTATTTTATCGAGTATATATTTCGGAACATTTTCAAGAATACTTCGCTGATTTTGGAATTTCAACTTCTGTAACAAGCAACCACAAAGAATAGGGCTCCACCGTATAGGTTGCGTTTTACTAAGGATGATACCGTTTAGTTAATTTATCGTTGATGTAGCTAGCCTACTTCATTATTTTTATAGTAGCTTGAGCAGTGAACTATGAATTTAACGAACTGACTCCACGGATCATACAGATGCTAAGAATGTGAATTGGGATATTGCACAGTTCCGGTTTATAACAATTCTATTAATGATACCGGAATCAATTAGGTTAAAGAAACTTCAGTAGAGCTGTTTACTGAACTTTAAAACGAACAATACGTAAACTTTTCTGTATCGTTCCTCGAACCTTAGTCTTGAGGGCAACCTTGATTGGTAAACAGATATATATCAGACATGGGCACCAGCCGTTGTCGGCCTTTTTCTGACCAAATTACGTGAGAAATAGCAAACGGCACGTAACTTCATTGGAGTGGGGATGCACATATATGAAATTTACTAATGTCTTTATGTTTCGTAACTGGCTAAGAGAATTAGGATGCTCCCGAGTGTTGTACGAAAGCATGAAAGATTTCTATCATGGAAGAATGCCAGTAGTACTCAGATCACGTCAGAAACTGACAAAAAAATCTTGTAAAGGGGGTCCACAAGGACCAGTCTGTGGCTCAGAATTTTGGGATATTTCTATGAAACCTGTTCTGAACAGATTAATGGATCTGACAGAGCTTGAAGCAGTCGTAGCATTCGGAGAAGTTTTAAGTCTACTTGGAGGAAATACACAAAGTGATGCTAGTAATGAATGTTGGTGAAAACAAGTTAAACTCTAGCAAGCACAAACAAAAATAGAGTAAACACTGATGAAAGAGATTGATGTGCCACCCTATTGCGAAGGTCGGAGTAACTCACATCAAAAGAAGCAAAACAGAAAGATGCTTAGGGGTGTGGTAGTAGGTGGGGTTTGCTGGGTAATTATCTTTATAGCATTCCCTATGACATTTTATTAATTTTAATATTAATGATTTTATTGATCTCATCAATTTAATAATTTTAATCATTTGATTTTACCAAATAGGAAGAGTCTGCAAAGTGATATTCTATCTTGCATTACTAATGTAAAGTCATTACATGACAGATTTATTCAAATTAAACATTGAATGCCTACAGACGTCGGTGAACTTTACAATTAATTTAATACATCAAAATCAGATGTTCAAACAAAAATTAACACCGAGTCTTACAATAAGAGGCTTAAGACGTTAATTCTAAGCAAACAACAGTGACATATTTATGTGAAATTTAAGCACTATGTCAAGATGCTTATTCATAAAGCTGTTCACAAATACAAGCTTATAGAAATGAATTCAAAGAGGGCGCCATTAAGTCTTGGAC
Organism: Vandiemenella viatica; assembly: GCA_031002005.1. Taxonomy (NCBI): domain Eukaryota; kingdom Metazoa; phylum Arthropoda; class Insecta; order Orthoptera; family Morabidae; genus Vandiemenella; species Vandiemenella viatica. Next base: position 85,336,556 of record CM061921.1, read on the forward strand.
TTAAATAAAATAATATTTTCTGATTGATAGGTTTTTATAATAGTCTTCCTGTATCAAATAGGTTGCTCACGGCTAATAATACTCTCAGAAAGATTGTCGGAGAGAGATACTTTGCTCAAAGGCGTTCACGGGTCGAGGAATGCGTAACACTGAGTTCTTTTTAATGGCTAAAGGTCTTTACCGTTTATACAGCAGTGGTGGCACCAATGGTGGTAACACGCACACTTCCTTCAGACAACAGCAACAGGTACCGCAAGCCAGAGGTGGCTCAAACCGTCCTGTTATAAGTCGCAGTGGTGATCGAAAACTCCGTGATGGCGTGACCTCTCTGTCCGCCAGACACCACCGCTGGACCTCCTTCTCTTCTCGTCACCACTGCAAGTACCCCGCGGAAATCCAATCCGTGGCCTCGTAGGAGATGTGGACCCAGAACACACCAAACAGCTCGTTATTATTTTGTAACATGCCCGTTCATTGGGAGTTCACAGCCATGTGATTCACACTTGGATCTACCATAACTGCCTCCCCCGAAAATATCCGACCTACTCCTAGTTTTGCTCAGCCACCAAATTTTTCCATTAGCTTATGCACAATAGATCGTCCAGCCGAATTATCCACTTGACCGGAGAAGGGTCAGTTAGGCGATACCTGCTGCAGATAAGCGGGCTTCCCCTCGCTATTGAGAAATATGTTGCTACCCAGCTCAGGTGTGAAAGGGTCTCGATTCACCGTTACAGGTGGCTACCTCCAGACTTAAAGCGAAAATACTTCCGAGCAAAATATTCCAGCCCTTCTATCAATATGAATTATTGTTGCTATTTATAACATTGTACGAGTCTGACAAAGCAGTCTCGTTACAGGGGTTATTCAGGATGTGTTCAGGAAATTTAATGATCAATTTGATTTTTATATGTTAAAGACAACTCCATCAATGAAAAAAATAATCACAAGAAATTTCTAATTCTACTTCCGATTATAAGACTATATCACGGAGGCATTACGACAGCTAATGCGCTAGGGAGCTAGTACATGGGCGTATAGGTTGAAATCAGTGAAAACTACACGGGACATCAGAAGGATGCAATTAGGAATCCTCCTACATGTAATTTGAGCATTCTGAACTACCACTGCTGAGGTTCTTTTGGTCATTCTACACAAGGAACCCAAACGCAGTGTAACAGTTCAGAAACAGGAAAGAGAATAGGTTCAATCGATGCCGACATAAGAGAGAGGATGCAGATTGTAACGAACGCGTCTTGTGCCCGTTAGTTACATTAATAAACTATATGTTTATTTTTTTTAATGGAGTATATTTTAATTAGCTTGTGGGTGCTAAGCGGCTGGTCAGGAATCCCAGCAGGCCGGTTCCTAGAATTAGCGAGGGGAGAAAGGTGTGGGCCTAATGGAGGGGAGATTTGTGCGTGCCAGGTAGACAAACAGGGTGATCTGCGGAAATTTTTTTTTCATGTGGTACAACGAACGAGAGGAGAGAAGTTCGATTTGGTGCTGGCGGGATTCGCGATCTGTCGATGTGCACTGTCTGTGCGCTATGGGACTGTGCTGCCTAGAACGGGACATCAGCTATTTTGTTTGAGCAGATGTGATCAGGCAAAGGACGTCCTGAGGAACTGTGCCACACGGGTCCGTAGCAGAGCAGAAAACTTCATCCAATGTGTGTGGCCGACAATAAATTCGGTAATTATATATCGCCATATGAAGGACATTGTGCTAGCTACAAGTGCAAGTTCATAGCATTGCCCAGCTACGACCCTGCAGATAAGAACTCTCATTGCCCAGAGCAAACAATCATTTGACAAGTAAACACTTAAAATATTGAACATGTTCACTGTGTAATTTTGTGTATTTTATATAAAATACCCTGGCACCCGCAGAAGGACAACTGATTAATTTTAACTAATTTTAATGTATTTGTCAAGTCAGTAATTGAAATGAAACCATTTGTGATTTCTCATTTAAAGTATTCACGCAAGTTCTACCTTTCAAGATAATTCAATAAAATAATAACATTAATTATAATTTCAAATCAGGCAATGAGGTCAGAACGATACAATGGCGAACCAAGTGGGGCTTTTCGGTTATTAATTGCAAAAATTGATTATGCTACGAACTAAAGACAGCACTATGTCCTTGACAACTTTCTAATTTTGTAGATAGAAAGTAGTTTGTGTTAGTTTGCGTAGTTAATGCATGTATTATTGATGTTGTACTTGTCGATCTTAGATGCAAGTTGGTTCTGCATTAAGATTTGATGAAATTATTATGTGCATTGCGTGCGGTAAATAATAATCATCTTATATGTGAAATGGGAACGTGGAATGGGTTTTGTCCAAAGGAACTCAAATTATGTTGTATTACGGCGTTGATTATTGTCGTGATGCTTTCTTTAGAGCAATTTTAAGTTGTTGTCGAAATATTAGTGTGGATTTCAAGCCATATGTCCAGTGTAACGATATTCTTTCAGATTTATAAATTTTCCGGGAATGTATTCGGTGAGTAAATTCTTCTTGTAATTTTTCATGGAAATTATAGAAGTTGCAGTGGAATGTTGGTTGGGTTCGATTTTACTGTGCAATTGGAAATTTTCTTTCTACATTTAGTCTGCAGATTAATGCAAAGTTTTCTGATTTTTTTTGATTTTTTTAATGATTTTTTTAATGTTTTTTTTTTGCAATCCTTATTTCTTTTCTTTGTTGTTGCGTTTTCGGATATTTTTATGTGCCAACGAAATAGTTGAAGTTTTAAAGTAATGCGCTTGAGATCCAGTACCATAATTAACATGTCGAAAGAAACCATGGACGGGTCAAATATATCACAGGAGCCAGCACTCACTGATTCTAATACGGATCATATCGGGGAAGACAATAATCCTGTAAAAATAGCGTATTCCACCCAATCAACCGTCGAATTAAGGCAGGAGAATTTGGAAAATTTTCAAAATACTTCCAACGTCAGTGCGGAAAAAGTCTGGGTGCTTCCTGCATTGCAGACACAGCAACACCAGACGAACGATATAGCGGCTTTATTAATGGAGAAATTTTCACAATTATCTGATCAATTATCATCACAATTTCAAGAAGCAAAGGAAAAATTGTCTCAACTCTCAGTGCAAATGTCGAGTAAAATCGAGAATCTTGAAAGAAAACAAGAAATGGCTCACAAAAGAATTGAAGAGCAATTTGCTACTTTTCGCGGGGAAATTGGCCGGGAAATAAATGATTTTAAAGCTCCGAGATCACTCTTTTAAGCAAAGTCTAGACGGAGTTAAAGTCTTCCTGCAATGCCCTTGAGACAACCAACAATGAAATTTGTCGTAAGGTAGAAGCGAAAAAAGTTTAATTGAACAAATACGCTCAGAAAACAGTGAAAATTTATGTCAGATTTCTGAGTTTGCTCATTCAATAATAGGTGGTGTTGAAGAAAATTTGGGCAAAATGAGATCCGAAGTTGGAAACCTTAAGAATTCCGTTGGACAAATGGAGGAAAGTCAAAAGAATTTAGAGACCTCACAGCGTAATCTTGCTGCCGAAACGGAGGTAAAGTTACGTAATGTGGAACGGAAACTAACCGAAAGGAATAACTCTGCTAGCAATGGACAATGTCAAGCTAATTGTGCTCAGCTGTTTTCGGGAAATATCGAGTTAAAGCTGCCTAGATTTGGTTCAAAGGGGGGGAATAAACCCGAAACCTTACATCGAAGACCTTGAAAGATTCTTCCAAATTAAAGCTGTTCGGAACTGGGCAAAACTTTTGATTACACTATCCAACATCAAAATGTTTTTGGGCTCAAAAATAGTTATTTCCGAAGTATTTTGTCGCGCTAAACACGAAAATCAACATAAAAAGTTGATATTAGCTCTTGTTTTCGAGATAGGAACCAACTTGAGAAATCTCACTATGGCTGTTTTAAGTGACTTTCTCTGCTATTCGCCTTACAACTAAAAATATGGCCTTTCAAATATAAAAATTAAAAAATAATAATAAATTTGACATTTTAAATTCGAATTACGATTTGAAAACTACTTTTTTTAATTCTTGTTTTTTTCAGAATCAATCACTCAAACAAAAATTTACAATTTTCTGCTTTCAGATCAGAATGCCACGAAAGTGTGTTAATGCCGTCAACAACTTTTGTTACATCTGTGGTGAAATAACTGTAATAAATGCAATTAGGCTATACAGAGTACTGCTGTTTTCTGTGTTTGTGGGACAGTCGAGATAGAAACTCTCACTACATAAAAGACAAATGGCCTTCAAGAAATCTAATTCCCGGGGAGAGAAATGTCCAAAATGAGCCTCTAGTTGATCCAAATAACATTCTGCTTCCACCCCTGCACATTAAGCTGGGATTAATGAAGAACTTCGTGAAAGCCATGAACAAGGATGTAGAGGTTTTCCAGTACCTTAGAGCGAAATTTCCAAGACTGAGTGAATCAACGGTTAAAGAGGGAATCTTTGTGGGCCCTCAAATACGCACAATAATCATGGACCCTGATTTTGATAAAGTTTTGGAAGGGAAAGAGAAAGCAGTCTGGAAAGCCTTCAAAGGTGTGGTACGACGATTTCTAGCCAACAGAAAAGCCGAGAACTACCAACAGTTGGTGAAAGAACTCCTACAAAACTACCATGACCTTGAATGCAACATGTCTCTGAAACTTCATTTCCTACACTCCTATCTTGATTTTTTCCCTAAAAACTGTGGAGCTGTAAGCGATGAGTACGGTGAAAGGTTTCACCAAGATATCTCTGTAATGGAACGCAGATATCAGGGTCGTTGGGATGAGTCAATGCTGGCCGACTACTGCTGGACTCTTACAAGAGATGCTCCGGCGTTGACATACAAGAGGCAATTCAAAAGAAAACGTTTGCAAGAATAGGCTAAAAACAAACACTGCTTTCTGAAAAATGAACATTGTTTAATGAAACATCCCTATTATATTGCGTTTATTACATAGGAATTTTTCTTCTTCTTCAATTTGCTTTTAAATCGATGTGTGAGATGTTGTGTGTCTTTCTCCAGTGGGCTGTATTGTATCATGAAAACAAGAGCTAGTAAAAATATTTCATTTACATATTCGTTTTTTTTTTCAACCCCAAATTAGTAAGAATTGACTATATGGAACCAGGAAACTGACAAAAATATTTATTTGTTGGCTAGTGTTATTAACCAGTCATTTTTTGAACAAGATCGTTCATGGCTACAGGTAGCATGTACTCCAGACATCTCGTACGCACAGTTTAAGGAATTGTTTTTGAGTGCTTTCTAGTCAGCAAAAATTCAAAAACAAGCTAGGACGCTATTTTACCAAGGAAACTACGAGCCTAAGCCTGGCGATTCAATAGAAAGGTGCTAGTTGTAAAAAAACGTTACTTCGACACAGTGATGCCAGACGCGAGTTCATTGATGTAATAAGCTCACATTTCAGCCCGGGGGTTCAAGAACACATCTCGCCCGTATATGTAAGGAATATCACTGATTTATTAGAAACACTGCGGAATCTAGATGCCATAGGACAACGAGCGAGCCGTGAACAGCGCTCGGAAAATGTGGAGAACAATCGCTCAAATTATCATGGATACTTCCGGCCAAATAATCAAAATAACGGGCAAAGTTTCAATAACAGTAGTAACCCCAAGGGAGGTAAAAATTGGAAGCAAGCCCAATCTGGCGATAAGAAACTGTGGAAGACTGAAGGTCAGTGGGACGGTTACGGGAAAACACGCGGCGGTTCGCCGGAGGTGAATGCTATTTTAACCGTCGATTCCAGCAATAACATTCAGAACGAAAGTGAAAATGAATTGAGAGTTGGTGCATCCAGATTTGGGTTTTCCATGGTTTCCCGAAATCACTCCAAGCGAATTACCATGGCCGAATTCCTTGTTCCCAGTCCCATCCCGCCTCTAATGACCTCGACGTCGACGAGGCGTAAAGCCATAAGTAAAAAAAAAACAACGCTATTTCTTCCCGGGATATACCAGAGCATCCGTCGAGTACATGCTAAAATTCCACTTCTACATCTATAATATCCAATTCACAAAGTTGTGGGTGACAGAGGGTGCTTTGCTCTAAAACTAATGTCTACTGTGTGCATTCTAATCCTGAATGGCACGGAAAAAGATAGAATTGATATTAGCATCAGTGCGGCAAATTATTTTTCTGATCTTATCTCTGCTTTCATTGCGACCCCAGTGGATGATGGACGAAGTATTTCATTACACACGTAATTGTGGACGCATGTTTACCAGTAAGTTCAAACGAAACCTGCGCCGTCTGTCTACCAGAGAATACCAGCCTAATCTACTAATCAGTTCTGTGACGCTTTCGCAAGGACTGTAGCAAGCAGTCACGAATCAAGCGACTCTTGTTTTGTACCTTCTCTGTACTTTCAATCAGCCCCTTACGAAACGGATCCCAAATGGCACAACAGTAGTCCAAATGACGACGAACGAGAGTTTTGTTCGCTCTCTCCTCTGTTTGTGTATTACAATTTTTCAAAATTCGACGTATGAATCGCAGACTAGAATTAGCTATACCTACGCTCGAACTAATGTACAGGTCTCATTTCATGTTGCTCTGTACTGTGACCCGCTGACACTTCAGCAAATCGACCATATCCATAACTGAACTGTTTACTTTGTACTGCAAAAGAAGCGGATTCTTTTTGTTAGTTATGCACTTTGCCAGAACTTTTTACAATTTAGTGTAAGTTGCCTCTAATCTCACCATACCGAAATAACATCCAGAGCGCACTGAATTTCTAAAGCAATCGGCCGAATTCCTGACTTTCCTATAGATGACTACGTTATCAGCGAATAATTTCAGACTGCTCTTTGCGTTGTAACCGAGATCGTTTATAAAAATTAAGAAAAGAAATGGTGCTGATACACTGCCTTGAGGGATGCCCGATGTAACATTTAGATTAGAAGACGATGACATACTGCGAACAAACTGTTAGAAAACTATCTTATCCATCCACAAAGCTGATCCTATATACCATATGCTCGAATCTTTGCTAATAGGCGGTTTGCGGTACAGAGTCGAAAGCTTTCTGGAAATCTAAAAAATTGTATCAACTTGTGAACCTACATCAATAACTGGCGTAAATAGGGCCAGCTGTGTTCCACAACATTTTTTTCCTAAACCAATGTTGGTTCGGTGTAAGAAAATCGTTTTGGTCTAGAAGATTCTTAATGTTTGAGCATGTAATATGATCCAGAACTCTGCTATAAACAGATGTAATGATATTGGTCGGTAGTTCCTAGGATCACTTCGATCTCCTTTACTGAAAATGGAAGTTACCTCTGCTATTATACAGCTGGAAGGTACTTTTTTTCTCTTCTAAGGATTTACTGTATGTAATAGACAGAAATGGTCCGATTTAAAAATGCTCTTACTGGGATTCCATGGGGACCCGGTGTTTTCCCCCACTTCAGGAGCTTTAATTGTTTTACTGTACCTGTAGCAACTGTTAGTAACGTATACGTCTCTACACTCGAAATGGAAAAATGTTAAGTACAAATATTATTACCGGTACTATTCTTTTATTGGTCAGTCTCCAAAACGGAGCACATCCCTCCATTTGAAACAACCGATTTATTGGTTCGTGAGATCGATTGTCTAAGTTCTTCCGATTTACGAGGTGTGTTAGAAAAGTAATGAGACTGATTTCATACTAACCAAAGTTTTTATTATTTTCAAACAACAATGTTATCCCCTTCAAAGTAGTTCCCTTGGGCAGCTATACATCGGCGGAGTCGTGATTCCCACTCTTGGTAGCAGCGCTGGAAGTCTTCAATTGGTATGGCTTTTAACTGGTCGGTCACAGTCTTTTGAATGTTCTCTAGAGTTCCAAAATGACGTCCTTTTAGGACATGTTTCAATTTCGGGAAGAGGAAAAAGTCACTAGGACTTAAATCAGGTGAATAGGGGGGTTGAGGAACAACAGTAATGCATTTCGAGCTCAAAAATTCACGGATGAAAATGGCCGTGTGACACGGAGCATTGTAGTGATGAAGCATCCACTTGTCTGCAATTTCTGGTCTCACACGGATCACTCTTTTCCTCAACTTTTCAAGGACACTTTTATAAAACACTTGGTTGACAGTTTGTCCTGGTGGAACAAATTCTTTGTGCACGATACCCTTCCTGTCAAAAAAACAAATCAGCATGGTCTTGATCTTTGATTTGCTCATTCGACATTTCTTCGGCCGAGGAGATGATGGAGTGTGCCATTCGAGACTTTGTCGCTTTGTTTCAGGATCGTACTCAAATATCCAGGATTCATCACCAGTGATCACACAATTGAAAATTCTTGGTCATTAGCAATCCTCTCAAGAAGATCAACGCACACGTTTTTTCGAATGTCCTTCTGTTCAGTTGTGAGATTTTTCGGCACCAATTTGGCACAAACCTTTCGCATGTTTAAATCATCTGTCACAATTTGATACACAGTGAAAGTGTTTAAATTAAGCTGTTCACTGATCATCCTTATTGTTAAACGACGGTCTGATCTCACAAGAGCCCTCACACGATTAATGTTTTCGTCAGTTTTTGAAGTTGAAGGTCTCCCTGAGCGAGGTTCATCTTCAACGTGTTCTCGGCCTTCCAAAAATGATTTGTGCCAGCGGAAAACTTGTGCTCTCGATAAGCACTGTTCCCCATAGGCCTGTTTCAACTTTACAAAAGTCACACTCGCGGATTCACCAAGTTTAACACAAAACTTTATCGCACAACGTTGCTCTAAATTCCGATGCTCCATTTCTGTGACGCACAATGAAAACACAACTTTATTAATGGCGCTGTCAAAACTAATGTGTTAACTGTATGGAGTTGTAACTCAGACTGAGGAAGTGGAAGGGATCAACAATCAGATTTAGCATCAGCCAGTAGACACAACAATGCCAGATCTCCCGCAGTGTTGCCAATCTCATTACTTTTCTAACAAACCTCGTATCATGTGATAAAATGGCTAACCTGGGTTATCAGCGG
>CM061921.1:85346562-85395766 GCA_031002005.1 Vandiemenella viatica
GGGCCCCACTCTATAGAACTGTGTAATGAAAATTTGGCACCTAGATGCGTTAATTGTCAAGGACCACACTTCGCTTCGGAAAACTATGTCCAGCGTTCCAGCACCAAAAACAAGTAAAATACAACGAAGCCTACAACGCCTTGGGAACGCAGACATCCATCACCCCAACAATCCATAGTACGGCGCAGAAAGTTATATCCAACCCAACACTACAGAGGGAGGAGGAATTCCCGCCCTCACTCAGAAGACCACGTGGCTACCCAGCCCACCTCAAAATAGAAATCTTACGATGCAAGCAGCTGATCAACATAGTCAGGCTACCCCATACCTATCCATAACCCCACCCCACATCCCACCCGCCCCCCAAAGCCACATCCACCCCCCAAACTAAGCAACCTTCGGCCGATAGAATATCGACCAATCCCACGGCGGCGATACAACATCTACCGCCTCCCCCTCCTCACCAACAAATATCAAATATTATAACTCAAGGTCAGATTCTTCCACCGATCCAGAATCCCTATCCACCTCAGTACCAAACGTATCTCCACCCCAAGCCATGACACCTTAATCGACCAGCTCCTCCAGCTAATAGTACACCATTATAACAGAAGCACTCAACTCTCCTGGCCAAACACTCTCTACTGGGGCAATTCGCCAATTAATAGCAAATCTCTTTTCAGTAAATGGAGGTATTAAAATTCTTCAGTGGAACATCGATCTGTTTCGGCAAATAAAGAACCCTACAAAAAGAACTAGCCACCCAGCAAAATATCTATAGCCGCACTCAGTGAAACCTGGCTCAGCAAACCAGCATACTTTCGGGGCTATTCGGTCATTCAAAAAGATCGAACAGACGGCTATGGCGGAGTGGCCTCCTAATCAAAACCACCCTAGACTTCACAGCGCTAGACCTAGTAAACCAAACGTCCCGTACCTAGAGGCTTGTAGCAGTGCAGGTGGCGCTCCCAGAGTATAAACTCACATAATCTCACATACCGACCACCAAGAAGCAAAATAGCGCCACATGAATGGCATAATCTTTTCAAACAGCTTGAACCTCCATACATGCTCTGCGGAGACTTCAATGCCACAGTACCATGTGGGGATGCGAATACGAAGACCAATCGGGAAAAGAAATTAAAGAACTATTAGACGAATACAACTTGATCCCCCTAAATGACGGCACCCCAACCCAAATTTTAAGACCAGGCCTCGACCATCAGCGGTGGACTTGACGTTGGTATCACCCCACATATTCACAGACTTCCAATGGAGCACCATCCCATATATCCTCGGATCAGACCATCATGCCATCACCATCTCACATCTAACTGCAAGAGGACCAAAACTAATCTACCCATCCAGCAAATGGAACATCAGCAAAGCCAACTGGTGCCGTTATGCCCAAATCATAGACGCTCACTCCACATGTGCACACAAAACGCTTCCTCCAATTGAAAATTATGACTCCTTTATTTCCCTAATTAACTACGCCGCAACTACAGGGTGGAGCGCGGTAAGTTGCTGATTTGGGAATGAAATAAAAAAATAATGAACACTTAGAATTTTAAATTTTTATTTTTCTCATGTTGGACAGTAATGGAAGTTACTAACTACATGATTTAAACAATATATCTGGCAAATGTCTACCTTCACAATCCACACACTGCCGTAATCGTTTTCTGAAGTTCTCGTGCACTCTTTCAAGCATGTCTTCTGGTATTCTTGCATTTTCAGCCTCAATATTTTTCTGTAGCCCTTCCAGGTTGTTGGGACGATTACAATACACCTTTGACTTCAGGTAACCCCACAGAAAAAAATCGCATGGGGCTAAGTCCGGTGATCGTGCGGGCCAGTTGAGATCCGAGAGACGAGTCTTCCAGGAAACATTTGCCTCAAAAAATTCACGGTGATGCCCGCTGTGTGTGCAGTGGCACCATCTTGTTGAAACCAGGTATCCTGTAATTGCATTTCCTCGAAAGCCAGCTGGAAAAACTCTTGCACCATAGTTAAATAACGATCTGAATTCACAGTTACAGCAGGACGATTTTCCTGGAAAAAGTAAGGGCCAATGATGTCTACTCGTGATATGGCGCACCACACAGTGATGTGATCTGAGTGCAGGGGTCTCTGGTGAATTTGCCTGGGGTTCGTGTCACTCCAGTACCGCATATGCTGTTTATTTACACACCCACTGAGGTGAAAATGTGCCTCATCAGAAAAGAACACATTTGCGTCACAGGGTATGGTTGCAAGCATGTCTTCACAAGACTGTCTTCGTGTTACATAATCCTTGTACTGACAATTGCTGGACCACGCACATTTTATACGGGCGAAATTTCAGTTCATTATGAAGAATCCTGTGGAGAGAACGTCTTGAAATGCCGAGAGCAAGTGCCTGTTTCCGAGCTGAGCGTTTTGGAGATTGCAGTACTGCTGCTCTAACTCGTTCGACATTTTGTGGTGTTGTAACGCTTCTTTCAGGTCCTCTTTGTACAGTTGACACATTCCCTGATGTTCTGAATGCAGTTACCCAATTTAAAATTGATTGTCGTCCAGGAACACGTCCGCGTGGGGGTACTGCAAAACGCAAACGAAAAGCACGCTGCACTGCAATGATCGAGTGGGAATCCGAGAAATACACTTCAACACAAAAAGAGCGCTCCTCACGTGTCCACTGCATTATCGCAACTTAACAACAATTGAATACAAACCTCCCATCGGCAACAATAAACCAAGGCCACTCTCTCCTCTATTTGAGCAACAATGCCGCCACAACGTGTGTTCTAAAAAAGCAATTTACCGCGCTCCACCCTGTATAACTATCCCAGAACGTCGCATATATACTAGGAAGGCTTCAATCGCCTGTCCGTGGTGGACCCCGGAATGTTCCAAAATGATAGCTAAAAGAAAATTAGCAGTTAAAATGTACAAACAACAACCCTCCTGGGAGACCTACAACGAATATAAAAGACTAAACGCTCAGGTTAAACGCTTTCTCAAACAACAGAAACTAAACAGTTGGAAAACCTATTGCACAGAATCTCGAAGGACACGCCACCGAAAGAAATATGGACAATGATACGTAGAATGAAGAAGAAACCGTCACCCACTGCAACAATTACATGCAAAGCCGAAGAAATCGCCGCGATATTAGCGCCGCCAATCGTCTCCCTCCCTCCCTTCGAGACAATCATCAATTCAGAAGAACAAGTCAACACATACAAAGGATTCGAAAGACCTTTCTCTCTAGCTGAACTAGATAAAGCACTCACTGCATCCAGCGACTCCGCTCCCGGATACGATCATATACATTACGCTATGATTCGACAACTCCCCCCAAAAGCAAAAATACATTTGATACAACTGATACAAAAACTATGGTCATCAAATAAACTACCGGAAGCATGGTCAACGCAAATAACAGTTCCAATTTTAAAACCTGGAAAAGACCCAAAACTTCCAACATCATACCGTCCAATCGCCTTATTATCATGCGTCTTCAAAACCGCCGAACGACTTTGGAAAAACCGTATAGAATGGTGGTTAGAATATTCAAATCAACTCCCCACATCTCAATTCGGATTCCGGAAAGGACGCAGCACCATAGACAACCTGACCATCCTTACCTCAGACATTGAACGAACATTCAAGAACCAAGGATTTTTAATGGGTTTATTCCTAGACATCTCAAGCGCATACGATAACGTCCAGCTTTCTCTCCTCGTGAGAAAACTTCAAGCAAAGGGCATCCCGACTTTCGTCCTTAACGGTATTTACTTAGCTTTCTACCAGCGCACAATATACCTCCGAGAAAAGAACAACGCACTAGTAGGCCCATACCTCGTCAACCGAGGTATCCCTCAAGGCTCAATACTCAGCCCCCTACTATACATCATATACACCTGCGATCTGGAGAACATCTTAGGACCCCACATCAAGACCTTACAATTCGCCGATGACTTATGCATCTATATATACGCCACATGGTTCGAGTTGATTCGCAGATGGATCTCGGAAGCCGTGGAAAAACTCACAACATGGTTACACCAACATGGCCTACAATTAGCCCCTCAAAAATCAACGGCAGTACTGTTCACTCGTAGGAAAAATCCTCTCCTGCAAGACCAAATTCAACTGGGAAAATGCACCTTCCCCGTCCGCGCAACAGTCAAATTTCTCGGATTAACATTAGACAGCAGGCTCTCCTGGAAACCCCAGGTAGAACACATAACAACTAGAACCAGCGGTGCACTCAACATACTGCGCTCAGTCGCACATACATGGTGGGGAGCAGACCCGGCCACCTGTTTACAGCTCTACAGATCACTAATAAGACCTCATCTCGAATATGGCAGCATCGTCTACGGCAACGCCTCTCAGCAAACTCTAAGCAAGCTAGACCAGATACAATTCCGAGCACTCCGCATCTGCGTCGGAGCAATGAGAACAACCCCTACAAACGCCCTATTGATTGAGACTGCTGAATTTCCTCTAGATCTTCAACGCCAGCTCCGGGCAGACAAATATCTTCTCCAACGTTACTCTTATTCCCACCACATCTTACGATCGAAACTTCAAACCTTAAGTAATATAATGGGGCCGTTTGAAGGGAAAAGACCCCCACGATGCCCGCTTCTAGTTTACAGCCATTACAAACTCAGATTCATAGAACCTCTCATAACGAAAGAATCAGCTCTACCTATATTCACGAAACCGTTCGAATGCTCCATTCCAACTCTCAGCACTTATATACTTCCCCCTGACCTTAACCATCAAGCAGCGTCGATGCTTCTATCAATGACCTGGCCGGGCTACACACAAATCTACACCGACGGGTCCAAGACCAAACATCAAGTTGGCAGCGCTTACTACTGCCCCAGTACCAACCAAGAAGCCTGCTTCGCTCTTCCCTGTGAAGCCTCAATTTATACCGCCGAAATCATCGCCATTAAAGAAGCCTTAAAATACGGAATGGAACAAAAGTTTAAAAAAATATTAATCCTCTCCGACTCCAGAAGCACCCTACAAAGATTACAAAACCCACAGTGGAACCTTAATAGTAACAAATATATAATGGACTTAATTGAAATGACATTGTCTTCACAAACCCCAGAAATAAAGTATATGTGGATCAAAGGACACGCAGGACTACTGTATAACGAACGAGCGGACGCCTTAGCCAAACAGGGAGCCAAGGAGGGGATGATGCTGGCACTTCCGCTTCCTTACACGGACTTCCTCCCCCGCGTCAAGCAGAAAGCCTACGAAGATCTACAAGACTACTGGAAAACATCGTCACTGCACAAGGGCTCTCACTACGCCACAATCCAACCTACAGTCATGAAGAACACGTGGTTCCAGAACTTTAAATCCAAAAGGCATCTCACAACATCATTAATACGAATGAGGTTAGGCCACGGAGCCTTCCCCAGCCACCTACATAGGATAAAAGTATTGGACTCTCCACGATGCGAAGCAGACGGGGAAGAAATCTCAGACCTCAACCATATTATTTTCAAATGCAGCAAACATAATCTCCCACGCGCCACCCTAATTAGAAAATTAGCAGCGATGCAAGTACCCCTCCCTACATCGATACAATGCCTGCTGTCTACAAACCAAATCAAGATATACCAAACACTAGCAAGATTCTTACAAGACGCACAAATAACGATATAGTCAACACGACACCACAGGCTCACAGAAGACAAAACCAACTGCCGGAGAAGACAAAAGAGAGAAGAAACAAAAATATACAAGAAACACCACTCTACTAAGGACCTACAAACGGATACACCAACACATGAAGATCAACTCTCAACGAAGAAAGCTACTGGAGAAAATCAAGTTTGTAAAGCAAGAAAAAGGCGACAATATTGTAAATTGGTAACTAATGTAAAATAAGGTAAACACACTACCTAAGAGAATCAATTTATGGTAAATCAATGTATAAGAACAAATGTACAATAAAGGTTGGTGAAATGGTCAATTGACCAGAAACCAAAAATAAATTAAAAAAAAAAATTAAAAAAAACATCGTGGCAACATCGCAGAAAGTAAATATGGCAACTCTTACCAGGAAAAAGTCTTAAGTTTCCTACTTCCTTCGGCAAGGAAGAATACCTTTATAACACGTAAATAATGCACGTAATAATTTAACACGAGCAGCACATTTGGCAAAAGTTTTTGTTGGTTTCAGAATTATCCAACTTACAGCTGGCAATTGAAAATACGGTGGGAATCCATGTTAACTGCATGAGGGCAATACAAAAAGTAACGTCTCCCAAGCATTCATAGATAAAGAATCAAATTAATTTATTTACAGTTTTAGAGGTTGAACAAATATCTATTTTTCTACATCATTACCATTTCGGAACACACGTTGGTCGTTGCTGTAAATGACAATGGTTCGAATCCAAGTTCGGCCATGCATATTTGTGGTTTCCAAGGTTTCCCCAAATCACTAAATATGAATACCGGAATAGGTTCTTTACAAGGGCATGGCCGAAATCCTTGCCACTACTCCTATCCAGCCAATAATCACCTCTATGTCGACGAGGCGTAAAATCATAAGAATTTTTAAATTTATTGAGGAAGTCGCAGCTGGCTTGAAATCGATTAACAATACCTTCTCCCTATCCTCATTTTTTTGTTTATTGCTTTACGTTTCATCGACGTTGAAGTTATTACAGTAGGGAACGGCCATGGCCTTCTATAAGAATCGTCCCAGCATTTGCCTGGAGCCAGAACGTTACCGCTCACACGCCACGCTCGGTCTTCCGATCTTTAGACATCATCAACCTTACTTTACCGGTAGACTGTGTTTGTTTGAATCCTTGAGACCTAGGCGATTATGGAGTCGATTATGACGGGTGACAAAACTTGAGCGTTCCACTTTATACCGGAGACTAAAGAACAATCACGCGAACGGCGACATCCTCATTCGCCAAAAGCTTGTATTTATTTATGTTATTCCAAACAAAGAATAACGCAGGTAATTTCACGCCTTGTTAAGTAATGAGCATTTAGACCCAGTATTTAATAAATCCCAATGCTGTAAAGATCATGAAGTAATAGTGTCAACAACTAACAGCATTGTAGAAAACGGGAAAAACGGTCATTTAAGAACTCCCTGTCTTTAAGCCCGATTCTCAATTAACTTTAATTACTTACACCAGTTATAAAAGAATTTATTTTTGTCCTACGATAATAATCTGGTTGTAAATTTTTTAGTGACAATGGTCGTTTAATTTGTTGCGGTGCTAATACTTAGTTCTGCGCGATTAACTCTCATTTATTTATATAGTGCATAATCATTATCGTCCACCTACAAAGAGAGCAATAATTCCTCTTGTAAATTATTTCTTTCTGAAACGCGATGATCGTTCTACTGTGAAATAAATATATTGGAAACATGTGTGTAGTTTGAAAAGGGACAGATGATATGATTTCGGCGCGGCTTGAAACCCGTGTAGATTTTCGTCAGCTCTGCTGCCGCAAATCTTTCATGCTTACGTCGGCTATTAGTTACGAAACATTGGGTAGTTTCGCAGATGTTTATCTTATTTCCTGACGCAGTTAGGAAAGAATCATGGATACCTTATACTAATAAGCAATGTGCAGTGTCGGTACGCTTAAAAATAAAATACAAGTAAAGATAGATTTCTAAATTAAAAAAAAAAAAATAAGAACTACTTGGATTTGAACTCGGAACCGCTCGCTCAGCAACCCAGAACGCTAACCATAGGACCACTGGAAGCTCGGTGCTACGTTCCTCGAATAGGCGTATACAACGCAGCGTAGGAAGACTGTTTCATTCAATCCATCTTGGAGAGAGACACTTCCGAAATAATTTCTTGTTTCTGTAGTTTCGTAGTAATAAAAATTCTACCTCATGAAACATGATTATCCCTTGGTTTGTGGACTGACCAGATATATGAGTGAAATATTATCCGAAGGAATTATCAAAATGAGTATAACAATCTTATCGTTATAGTTTTATGCTAATCAACCGTAGTAATATACAGCATTGAGCCTGTTTCCTGCCTCACTTTAATGCAATCCCGTTAATTACAACTTTTTGGAAACGTTTTTAAGATCTGAATTTTGGTAAAGTATTATAGAAATGTAATGGTGGGATGATGAACTGTTCAGCCAATAAGAATCGTCAGTGGGAGGAGCTTAATTCCTACCTGTTGGCCAATTGGTTCCTGCATTGACTTAAGGAAATGAAAAATCTGCAGTATAGATGGCTCTGAATAAAATATCCACCAATGAAATTGCGAGGAGGCGGAGCCAGTATTGCGTTCCTGTTGCCTGGGATGACATTGATGCCAGATTGTGCAAAATAAGAGTGATAGAATATTTCAGCAGCGGCCACAAGTAATGTCAAAGACTGTACTTGCTCCGCCATTTTAACTGACGTTTTTCCTTCTCGTTACCGCTCAGGTTAATGTTCATTATACACTAATCTTCAAAGAGAACAACAATAAATAACAGTAAAAACTGTATGAAATTTCATCCAGTTGTTCTCGAAATTTATATACAAAACCAAGTTGCTGGACGCACTATAGAAGTTACAACACCTTGTCTCTTTCTTTTTCGAATGATGTTCTGATTGTATTTGTAACTTCATTTCTAAAATTTATCAACCACAAGCACGCACTTGTTACTCAACGCATGTGATACTGCCTCTGCGTATGAGTTAACAGTCACGATACAAACAACTTCGTAGAATAAAGAACAAATGTGTTTAATGCAAACAATTACCTACATATACAAAAACTCACGTGTAGTAAAGTACACACAATTATAACGCATCTAAAACATATTTTTAAGTAAACCTTTCTTGTATCGTTTGGTGAAACGCCTAGAATTAATTCCTTTGCGTTTCAGAGACATCTGCCACTATACTGTCTGTTCTCGGGTATAATTATGCGGTAATTTGTCTTAAAATCATACAAATTTTCTTTAAAACCAATAAATCCTTACAATACCAACGTGAGCATGCGCAATTGCCTGTCTACAGCCGCCTGACACGTGACGCACCAACGTGAGCGTAACAGCGTAACGTGTCGCAGTGATTTCACACCATAATTCAGGCGCAGTTGCAGTTTTCACTAAAGAACTAAATTTCTTTTACCCTATATTAATGCATAGTTCCGAGGTAATTTTTCTCTGTGTACCAAGGGAGTATGGAAAGAATCTATCGAAATTTTAGTGGAAATTTGGTGTCGGTCACCATACAACCCGCCACCCGGTTTTACCCCATTCTCTTCTACATTAAAAGAAAATAGCTCTATTATTAAAAATTCATTTAGGTAATAATTAGAGATATTTTTTTAACCCTGGCGACAAATGGAAAATAGTTAAATGGTTTTTAAAAAACACATAATAAAATAAAAGATCAATTACGACGAAGAAAAACAGAGTTTGTACGTGGACATATTATGGAAGTACATTGAATTATTACAGCCGAGGTTGTGAGATAATTTACAATTGAAGCTGGTGATTTATTGTGCTGTTCTTTCGTGGTGACTTCAAAAATGTTCACCGTTGTCCGTTGAATTCAATACAATTGCTGAGGGGTACGCAAACCGGCGTACAAGATCTTAAAATGAGAAACACTGGTCTATAGTAATCCACCAGGGTCGATAAATATATCATATAATCTCAATGTGAGTATAGTTCAATTAGCCACAACATCGTTAAATGTTATCAGACATAAAGAGGGATATTAACAAAGGGAAACAGAATAATGGTGCTCGTACAAGTTTGTGCGTTGGATATATATGGGGGCTTGAATTTGAAGGAGCAAAGGATTTAGACTGTAGTCTCTAGGCCAGCTGTTCCCAACCTTTATTGGTACACGACCCACTTTTAAGAAAAAAAATTTTCGCGGCCCACATACTGTGAGAGTCTATCTAATATCAGAACGGGAACTGGTCTATGACCTCGAAACGCTCTCGACTATCCTATCCTACGAAAAGGCAAATTTTCGTACAAAGGATGTACTATCAACAAAAACAAGAACCGATAATACAGAAAACAACAAACATATTATAGACCGGGAGGCGACTGCACAGACCATCACCTCATCAAGTTAACAGCTGAAATTCCACGATTAGAAGTAACTCGAGCAGCACACTAAGATGTAACTGGTCTGCCAAGTCGATTTTTAGTGGAAACCACCTGCCGACCAGATTTTAGTGGTTAATTAGTAGATTTATCATTGTGTTTTACTTCACCCAAATGTATGAAAATATGGAAGACAGGGAGCCGGAAAACACAATGGTAAACTTACCAGTCAACCACTAAAATGCGATTTGTAAGTGTAGATATGACTTGGCACATCAGTCGCATTTTACTGCTTTGTTATTAACAAGGATAATTGGTGAGCCGCTATGGTAGACTGTTTGTTTTACCGAGCGGGGCGGTGTAACGGTTAGCGTTCTCGTCCGCATTCGGGAGGACGGCAGTTCGAATCCCCGTCCGGGCATCCAGATTTGGGTTTTCCATGGTTTCCCAAATCACTCCAGGCAAATGCCGGGATGCTTCCTTCTAAAGGCCATGGCCGAATTCCTTCCCATTCCTTGCCCCCATCCTTGCCCCCCATCCTTTCCCGTCTCTAAAGACCTCGCTGTTAAGAGACATAAAGCAGTTGGGAAAAAAAAGACTGTTTGTTGGCCTGACACTGACTTTTCCATTGTAAATTTGGTCGAAAGATAATGTTTTTTTTTTTATTATTATTTTGAAAGAGTTCAAGAGGCTTATCCGTGTACTCAGGATGCTTGGTTGACAAATGCCTTGCAAGTTTTGAAGGCTTCATGCTTTCATTGGACAAATTTTCACAACAAATCTTGCACTGAGGTATTGGTTCCTCTTCAGTACCCGAAAACACAAATCTGTATTTCAAATAATCCGGTTTATACTTTCACAGGTACGTCTTTTGCTTTTTCTCGCTGCCTGCATTGTAATTACAAATACTTGGTTGTGGTTCAGTAACATTTTCAAACATATTATTACTAGCCGTGGAGGTTGAAGTTTCCTCACCATCTGGATACTCTCTTTTACGGCACGATCCAGTCCTCAACAAACTTTCCATAATCACATTAAATCTGCTCTCAATCAAAACAAAACGCAAACAACAATTCACTCTCACAAGCCGAGAAAGACTGTTTGCATCAAAGACTTTGGTTTCGATTCAAGCATAAACAAGAAAATGACAATCAGAGAAGTAAAACTGCCGGTGGTATGCGCGCATATCTCAACCTAAGAGCGGGACGGGAGAGGAGGTGTCCAGGGGTTGCCATAAGGATTGCGCGATTACTGCGGCTGCTGTATCTCACAACTTGGTTATTGCATAATACCGGCTGACTGTTTAAGAAAACTTTTTTTTTCTCACAAAGTTTTAATTTAAGCTAATAGCTTTCATGATTACTGCACTTGTAAAATATGGTGTTATATTTTTTAAATAGATGAAATAAAAGATATATTTTTGGGGAAAAAAACGTCGATTGCTCCGCGACCCACCAAAACACACGCCGCGACCCACCAGTGGGTCGCGACCCATAGGTTGGGAACCGCTGCTCTAGGCAGAAGCTGGTTGCCAGCCCGTATTTATGTTCATGGACATTGCATAACAAAAACCTATTATAACCAATTCTCAAAATTTCATTCCAGGTGTAAAGCAACAGTTTGTAGGCTTTGCTGTTGGTTACAAGAACCACGGCACATTGTTATATATAAAACTGTCACTTTACACCTGCAATGAAATTTTGAGAATTGGTTATAATAGGTTTTTGTTATGCAATGTCCGTGAACATAAATACGGGCTGGCAACCAGCTTCGGCCTAGAGACTACAGTCTAAATCCTTCAAGCCCACATCGTTTTAAAAATAAGGTATTTGCCACGGGACATCCAAAGTTTTTGATTTCCATCATCAGTGTATGCAGCTTCATTCATATCCCAATAACATCATGCACGATGTGAATACGATATTATGAGGCATAAACTGTTGACTGAAATAGAAAATTGTTAGTGTGCCTATAAAGTCCAAAGAAAAAATGTACAAGACAATAATAATATCTGTGGCGACACATTGAGCAGAGAGAAAATGAGAGAAAACCACTACAGGCAGACAGTAATAAAAATATTATAACAATAATAGTGGAAAAATAACAAACCCGTCAGTGTGGCAAATGTTCTGAAACAGCAGGTAGAGCAATGATTTCTCAATAAAACAAACAAATGATTTTTTTTTATTTTGCTATGGGCTTTACGCCTCATTGATGTCATCAGAGGCTTAAAAAGACTGGGCCAAGGAACGGGAAGGAATTTGGCTATTGCATTCTGAAGTAACCACCCTGGCATTCGCCTGGAGTGATTTGGGGAGTTCAGAAAAACAAGAATTTGCGCCAGTATAAAAGTGCTCCAATAATGTGACGTTTCGCAGTGTCATGCGACGTTTTTGATCAGTGGGTTTTCGTGATAGGTTATTTGGTGAATAAATTTAACAGCCGAAAATTATCTACATATCCAACTAATTTGTATAAATTAAGATTGTTGTTAAATAACAGTTAAGCGACTTAAAATTTTTATGCTCAAATTGGAAATGGTTGTATGGTGAAGTGGGTTGAACATAGCAGTATTCAAGTATAGAAAGGTCAATTGCTGTCTTCTACGTTCGAGTCTCTTTAATTTACATTACTGCAGCTTTGAAAAAGAAAATAAGTTGTATTACTTTAGTTATGTTCTGTTCCTGCGTAATGAGTTGTACGGTGTTTCATCATTACGAGATGAGTATGCTAACGGGAATACATATTTACCGAAGTGTCTTTCAGTTTCAGTGATGCAAGTTTTTTTTTTTTTTTTGTTTCTTGTTGTTTCTTGTTTTTTTTTTTTGTATGTAGAAAATTTTTTTTTTTTGCACAGTTTGGTATGTTGATAGCGAATGAATACAAAATTGAATGTTAACCATTCAGCAAGTTCTCCGATTTTGAATCGAACACAGTGAAGTCAAAAAGTAAAATCGGCGGGTATATTACAAGTTAACAGACAAATGAACAAGAGCCACCGACACAAAACAAAAATTTTACATAGTTAACTACCTGCAGCCTGGTAAAACAGAAAATTAATAGTAATAGAATTTTAGCCTCACTTGAGTAGTAATTATGTATGGTAAGCAGCTATTACCAAGTTAAATGAACGAAGCTCATTCGACTACTGGTGAGTTTTTTACCGATCTTTGAAAAAACAAATACTACTGTTCTCACTGATGTGAAAGGAAGATCCTGTTTAACTTTACCCATAAAATTATCGTTGTCATGATACACTCACTTCAAGTAGCTACGTAGCTGATACATCCAACATAGGTTCTGCATTACGGTAACCTCTTTGGCTTTTTCATCGAGATTCATTGAACCTTTTGATTATATGTTACATTCAACTGTTCTGCGAACCATAATTGGCCAGAAGATAGATAAAAAAATGAAATCAATAAATGAATAAATATAACATTTAAAACTAGGTTGCAACGTAAGTGTATAAAAAACTCTATTGATCCGTTTGTCAGCAGACATAAAAGCAGTCAGTCATATTCAGATTAACGTCGAGAGCTAGGCTTTGGTTGCACACTTCTGCAGTCGGTGCTTTATATTCAAGCATGGTAATTGGCTATTCAAATGCAAGTTATCCAGAACATGCTCTTTAAATAAAACTAAATTCGCGAACGCTTGTTGTAAGCTTTACTTTCGTCTTGCAACCACTTAAGATCCATGATTACAAGAGCTACAGCGAACAGAAAGATTAATTTTATTACTAGAAATTTTAAACATTACTGAAAATAAAAACAAATTGCTGATGAAACAGTCTCACATGATATGAAGAGTTGCTGGCAAGATACAGACAAAGTATTCTCAAATATCTTACTTAGGTCAGCAACACAATAATGATGTTTTGGAAGGCTAAAATGTTATTTATTATGAATGCTTTCGAATTCGACTTTACAATCAGATAACATTCAAAAAAAGAGCTGAGACGTTTGATTGCACGCCTTCTTTCACCCTCTGCGTTCCTCAAATTTCCAACCTTCTTCACATGTGTGTAACTGCGCATTAGTCAAATGTTACTCAAACATAGCAACTAAACTTTAGCAGTGTAAACAGACAACGGGTTGCAGTATTCCAGAGGCATCTACACGAAATCGTTTTTTCATGATTTACTGAGAAGGTTGAATTCGATGTTTATCAGAGTGATATCTATTTTGCATAAAAAATTTATGACCCTTATTTATGTCTACCTATCGTACTAATTAAGAATTAAAGGAAAGAGTGTGTTAGTAAAATTTTCCTCTAACATTCTCTGCACAAAATTGTTATTAAACATATTTCATATCAGGACAAAATTCTCCAAATTTACGTAAATATTAATTTATAAAGAAAGAATGATAATAAAACCGTTACTACAAACACACACCCAATAAGTATTAGGGAGAGAAACAAAGAGTCTTTATGCGATCGAAAAGCTTAAAATATACACTGGTGGTGCTTTTTTTTTTTTAACTGCTTTACGTCTCTCAACAGCGAGGTTTTTAGAGACGGGAAAGGATGGGGGGCAAGTATGGGGGCAAGGAATGGGAAGGAATTCGGCCTTGGCCTTTTGAAGGAAGCATCCCGGCATTTGCCTGGAGTGATTTGGGAAACCATGGAAAACCCAAATCTGGATGCCCGGACGGGGATTCGAACCGCTGTCCTCCCGAATGCGAGGCGAGAACGCTAACCGTTACACCGCCACGCTCGGTCTGCTGGTGCTACGATATTTAATGTTGTGCGCTCTTTAAATTTGCTAAATGTTTAACGCTGTTATAAATAGCCTATAGGGCTCACCGACATCGCGGACATTAGCGTTAACCGTTGGTAAGACTAAATATCGAACGTTATGCAAAGCAATTAAATACTCCAAGGATATAGCAACGGAAAGAATGAGCTGTCGAAATGGAGTGAATTTGAGGACTGAGGCAGAAATTACCAGTGTCGCGACAGTTTGTGTTCCTAATTATTTCTTTTCTTTTGTTCTGTAAGCGGCTACTGAAATGGATCAGTCAGAAACAATCAAAGGCACAGGGCTGCAGAAGGCGATGGTAAGCCATTAAGAACGAAAGAGTATCGCGAGGGCATGCATTCCTCTCCCATTAAATAAGGGATGATAATTTCTTCCTGGATAAAATATTCCACACATAAAATAGTCCCCCAATCGGATCTCGAATTGAGACCGCTCAGGAAGGAGTCATGAAAATTGTTAAAAACGTTCTATGATTCGGAGCATGTAATATTAGACGTCTTAAAAGGGCAGTTAGTTGGGGAGCGTCCAGATACCACGTAGCTCCATTATGGCTTCGTGTGGCCTACTTTTTAATTTCTTCAAGGTCATGTTTTCTGTTAAGTGTTAATGTTTCACTTGCATAGAGGACTGTTGGTTTTATGACTATGTTGTAATGACGAATTTTCGTCTGTCTTGACATAGATTTTTTGTTGTAAAAATTTGGACTAACCCTAATGCTTTTTTTTACTTTTTGGAGGCGATTTTGCTGTGAGATTTTCTCAAGGCCTGTCGGTTCTATGAATTCTCCGAAGTATTTAAAGTATGGGACCCTGTTGATTTTACCTGATTTTGTTCTCAAACTTGCTATGTCTGTCTTTGAACATATGAATTTAGTTTTCTCGAATGAGATTTGCAATCCTACTTTTTCTGCACATTCTTTGAGTGTCTCAAGCTGTTTGATGGCAGTCTCTTCATCTTCTGCTAGTATCGCCAAATCATCCGCAAAAGCGAGGTATGGTATATAGAGGTTGTTTTTGGGAAAGCCAAGTGGAATTGGTTTCCAACACTTACATTTCTTGAGTTCTTTCTCCCATTCTTCCATAACCTTGTCTAGAACGACATTGAACAGAAGAGGAGAGAGCCCATCGCCTTGTGTCACACCTGTTTGAATGGCAAAGGGTTCTGAAATTTCTCCCATTCATTTTACTTCAGATTTAGTGCCAATTAGTGTTTGTTTTATGAGTTCTCCTGTTTTTGGATCTAGTCCCCTTTCTTCTAAAATTTAGAATAGTGAAGGCCTGTCTATTGAGTCGTATGCCTTTTTGAAATCCACAAATGTGCATACTAGGGGTTTTTGTCTGAGGGCTCGCATTTTGATTATAGTTTTGAGGTTGAAAATTTGTTTGTTCAGCGGATGACCTGTTTGGTCTGAATCCTGATTGATATTCTGTTAATTTAGGTTCTAACTGCTCTTGTGCTCTCTTCAAAATACAGACTGAAAGAATTTTATACGTGACTGGTAAGAGGGAGATCCCTCTATAGTTGTTTACATCTGATTTGTTACCTTTTTTATGTATTGGGTGGATGAGAGCAATCTTTCAAACATCTGGGATTTTTTCAGTTTGCCAAATATTTTGGATTATTTGTGTAATTTCTTTAAGTGAATTTGGACCTAAATTTTTTAAAATTTCGGCTACAATTCCACCTTCTCCTGATGTTTTGTTATTTTTAAGTTTCTTTATATGTCCATAAATTTCTTCTTGTGTTTGTGGTGATGAGTTCTCTGTTGTTATTTCAGATTGTATTTTGGGAAACATCTTTTTGGGTTGCGGACAATTTAAGAGCTGTGAAAAATAAGTGGCCAGCTCTTGGCAATTTTCTTTATTTGTCAGGGCAAGTTTACCATTTCGTTTTCTAAAACATAGGTTCTAAGGTGAGTACCCTTTTATTTCGTTCGCGAAGTTCTTGTAGAAATCATGTTGTAATTTTTGAAGTTTCCTTCGATTGTCTGTAGTTGGTCATTGACATATTTTCGTTTGTTTTGTCTTAAAATCTTAGATGTTTGTTTGTTTGTGTATATATTATTACAAAATTCTAAAAGACACTTGGTATTCAGAAGCAATTTGAGGTATATATTTCTCTTCTATCGAACGCAATAACCTTCTGCTGTGTTAAAAATCGGAATTCAGGTTAATTTCCTGAAATCTGTGCTACTCAAATTATTGTGCCAAAACGAATCCTTTCTGTGTTTTAGATCTTAAGATAGCTGCGAAAATTGTTCCTAAATTTAAATCTAGCTCACCGATATCAAGTAGAACTCTATGCAAGGTCATATCTTGAGTCTTGGATATTCTGGGTACAAATACAACTCCAAACTGAAATTGCATTATGTTGTTCGACTGTGATCCAACCATAAATGTAGCTTCGGCCTAACCTAAGTAGTGAATCGCCGGTAACGAATAACTGTTAAATTGAACCATTATTACGAATGGTTTAATATTCCCCGGTGATTCGCCTGGTCAATATACTGCTCCAATCACCAAGCCCTTCTTTGTCCAGATATAATTATAATTTCTGAGCATTACAGGACATTCATCACAGGCATAAGGAATAGGACCACACCAGTGGCAAAAGACATTTCTACAGTATTTCCAGAAGCGACTCGCGATAACGACCTTACTGAGGAATCACACGATTTCCAATTTCCTCCTCACCTCAACTTCGACTTCGCTGAAGATCATTATTTTCTTCAATAAACTGATCCATGCTTTACTCGATTATCGTTCTTGAAAACAAAATATAAAAAAATACAGGTGTATTTTCCAGGTCACAAGTTAGAAAACATAATTTTATTTCTGTTGCAATTGGATAAGCCTATAAGTGATAATTAACTTAGACTGTGCGTCTGTTTTGATTGGTAATTAATTGAGCAGAAAGGAATATGAAGGTCTTCGTCAACCATTCAAAACAATTTGTAGTGAGTACAACACACAATTGTCCATTTTTTAACATGTGAGTATTTTTCATAGCAACTTGGGATCTATTCAATGCCTTTTGCACCATATACGAGAATGTTTCTTCTCACAGTTATCAAAAAAAAATCTGAAAATATCAGTTCAAAGTTTTCTGCTTTTTTTCCCATTCCACCATTGTCAAAGGTTATATGTACTCAAAGTGGAATATAAAAAAGTTGAGGAATAATAACCACTATGTAAAATTTGAAACAAATCTAGTCGACAATTTTTTCATATCGTCAAATATTTAATTTCGATCGTTGACCCCATTTCTGACAAACCGCGCCTGTTTTGTAACATAGGAACAGTTATTGTAGCAATTTTGGATTCATCAGAAGATGGCGACAGAGTTCCGATCGCCGAAACATCCTGTGAAAACACCCTGTTCACTCGGCTAGTCACCCATGAAGACTACATTAACTTGGGATTTATTGAAAGGCTTTTTCACATTTCAAGATGCCCTGCAAACTGATTCAAAATTTTCATTTTTTGCTCTTCTTCCAATTCCAGAGTACATTCAAGGTATAAGTTAAAAAAGTTAAGGAATTTTAATCCGATCTACTTGACGGATTTTTCCTTATCCTGAAAAAGAAAATAAAGAGAATAACGAAGCAAGGCAGGCCTAAAATATTTGAAGTGAGAAAACTGAGAAAAAAATGACACGAAACAATTATTTGTAGGACTGTAAATCCGAATCTTATAAATATCTAAAGAATAATGGAATACATTTAAGTTGGGCATAGTTTAAGCTGGCAACGAAACTTTGGAAATAAGGACAGAAGTTAGTCAAAAACTTTGAATTAAACCAGAAATGTTTGAGTCGATTCATATGAGAAGGAGATACAAAAAACTCAAGATGAAGTAGGATGACAGTAATAATGTTTTTTTATTAATCGTATAAAAAGCAAGAAACAAAACAGCCAGAGTGAAATGGCTGTAAGAAAAGTGTGAAGAAGCAAGGAAGGAGATTGTTGTGTTTAAAGCAGATGCGGCTTGTAGGAGGATCAAATATTATGCTGGAGAAATGAATAAATGATGTGTAAATATTAAAGGTGGTTAACCTCTTTTAAGTTTAGTAGAGCAAATTAACTGATGGAAGAAATTCTTATACGCTGAGAAACTGCATGATGCCTTAATAACAGTATGATGGAAAGAGAGGAATATGTTGGTGATGTAGGTTATCTTATTTTAAGCGCAGTATTAGAGACAGATTTGAACTCAAATGAGGTGGTAGGAATTGCAGAGATGCCGTCAGAGCGGATTAAGTAAGTTTCATATTAAAAAATAAAAAATTACTAAAAAGGAGAGCTATAAAAGGTTTTTGATAGAAGTATTACTTTCACACTGCTGAAGAACGAGAGAATGTGCGCTAAAGTCTTACTTCAGACGCTCCAAAATTACAGATTAGGATAATATACAGAACATATGGCCAAAAGGTTCAATCTAAAATCAATGCATTTAGCTACACTGAGCAAAGCAACTCATAGCGACCCCCAAAATATCTCACATTCTCCGTCGCGTGATGGAAGAAAAGACGTATTCACCTTCAACCCTTCCACCCATGTCTGCTAACATAGTACTGCTTTATTTCTGTTGTCTATAACACACGATGGTCTGAATTTGTCAAAAAAAAATTCATACTAAATGCCCACGAAGTAATATGACATAATATGACATGTTTATTGTTCCACTCGCCATGTTCAAACTAGGGAATGTAGACTACCAATCAACACTTGTAATAAGAAGACCGAATAATACATCCATTCACAGTCAACGGGGCAAACGAAATAACGGCGAAATTATTGCTTTCTGAACAACGATTATTTAGCTCATATGGGGTTTTATGAGGATCACTGGATTGCTAGTGAGAGTACTTGATTTCTGTATTTCATGTTTGGTTTTTCAGATAGTTCTAACTTCTGTTTATTTTCAAATATAAACACATGTAACTTCACCATAACCGCTTCCCACCAATGGTCTGATTCACCAAATCAATAGATCATTGCGAGAGCGGTCGATTGAGAATCAACAAGTGACATAGCTTCGCCGAGTCGTAAGTTATATTGCTTGTAATTTTCAAGTTACGGCGAAACGAACACACTTACTTTTACTTTTTCATGTCCGGAACTGGAAGTTTATGAATCTAATATAGGGCTACGTCAAATGCTTCTTTCTTGTGAGTTCATAGGTCGTCGGTGGTTCAGGTGGCAGGTGGAGAGAGGCGCACTGACTTTTTTGATTTTGTTTCGCCACGCAGTACCACTTCTCAGTCGGTCAGGCTACAACGTTCTTTGTATTTACACTGTAAGGATTATAGCATTATTGTTAAATTGTATTATAGATGTTATAGTAAACAGAAAATCCACAGCTCAGTTAATAATAGCTGTATTTGTGAAGTGGTTGAATGGTTTTGGTGACTGGGAGGCGTAAATTAGAAGCGGAATGTTATTTTTTTTTCGGGTGTATACTATGGAACAGCAAGGATATGGCTTGCCCTAGACTCCTAGCCATTGTATGATATATATTGTTTGAACAATAGTCTGCAAGAAAGAACAGTATAGAATGTCTTGTTAGTTTTGAAGGGACTTACCAAAATAAGTTATGAGACGTAGGACAATATATGAAATGGAATACAATTTGCGTCAAAAAGAGAGAAAAAAGTCAGCAATCACCATGAAAGAGTGAAAGCTATTATATGTTATTGAATTGGAGTAAAGCGTGTTCCTCAGGTCTCTTGATCAGTTATTTCCTTAATTCGAGTAAATAAAAGAGGTTCCCATCCATTTTATTTGTCGAATTTTTTTTTCGGTTTATAGAACATTTCCGGAGTGATTTTTGGTACACGGGATCGGACTAAACTACGATGCAATGGCAACTATTGGCTTATTGCATTGCACCAAGTTGCATGATTCTGAAGTTTAAAATAAAAGTCAGCACAACATCGGCTCACATTCGTTAAAAAGCCAAAGCGAAATCCTGAAAACGTATACGTTTGGAAAGTCTCACCAGCACTCCATTAAATACCATATCAGAGTTAAACAGATGTCGGCGATTTCGTGTTTGTGCCGGTTGGCATCAGTTCGACATTAAGTAAATTTTCATGACGTCATCATCCAATCCTGGCCTCTTTAGTGTAGCTAGACAAAGCAAAGTGGCCGAAAGAACCAATGTTTGTACAAAGCGATAACGAATGCGCGGTCTCCACTAGAAAAATATGTGTGCCGTCGCGTTTGCTGTAAAACTCATTGATGACTCACGCAATGAATGGCGAATTTCAAAGAAGTCGTTATCATGCTGCACCGCAAACACTTCCAGCGAGGATGAAAAGTAATAATCAGTACATCGACGGTCAAGAACAATTACCGCATAGCCAGGTTTATGACGTGTGCTATCGACCTTGCTTTACAAAAGACAGCAAGTAATAACAGAAGCTTGCGCCGATTACGAACCTCCAGCAACATTGCCGTACGCCGCAACCCGCAGAACACTAGTACGTGTAGTCACACGTAATTGTCGTTCCTAGGGAGCGTCCATAAACTACGTGGCTCGGTTTAAGGGGGGGGGGGGGTTGGCTGGAGGGTTACGCTGCGCTGAGCCAGGCCACGTAGCTTTTCATTCATATAAGCTACAGAACACACAACAGCATGTGAATATTTATTTCCTTCACTTAATTATATCCATTTATAATTTGCAATAGTCTCACCAGAGAAAACAGTACAATCAAAAGGGGAAAAAGCTACGTGCTACGTGAGGGTGGTGAGGAGGGTAGAAGCAAAAACCACGTCGGGCTACGTGGGGTGAGTCGGGTTCACAGGAAGCTAAAATGGAGCTACGTGGTTTATGGACGCTTCCCTACCTAACAGATGACTTGTTACTTGTTTTTACCAAGGTAATCGTGACAAACGAAAAAAAAAAATCATACTTGTAATTGAACCCCTACACTCGGATCCCATTTCTCCAATAGTGTGTCGTTCACATCGACATTAAAGAGAAAAAAAAATTATTCCAGACATAAATCAATTGGCATATATCAAACATTTACAAAAATAAGCTTATGTACAGAATTCACTACAGGCACCATTTTACTCGTATTATAGATCTGTACTACTCAGAATTGCTTAGTACACTTCCATACCAGCTTGTGGGTATTAACTATCTGCATTTGTGATGGTGTTTACATCGGTGATACGGATCGCACTGTGGCAAAACAACAGCGACAGATCCGCCGTAGTTCGCAATGCTGTCAACACCGGACACAGGATCAAATCTGAGAACACAAGGCTGCTGTGGAGAGAACATCAGTAAACCAGGCATCAGAAATTTTAAATAACAATTTCAAAGAAAATAGGGGGATGGTACTCTATGAAGCTTGATGCTAGGAAAGAAGGTGGTTGCAGGATGATAGCTGAAAGCTTAGTAATCTATACTAATATTATGAATGCGAAAGCAAGTATGTGGGGAAAACGAATGCTAATCACAGCTATGGCTTTAATATTAGAATTGTTAAATGCTTCCTTGTACTGACAAACTGTCATAGTCTCTCCATTACTCAAGTCGTTTACTACATGCTTAATGGCCTCGAAATGTTCATTGTAAAACAGTACAGCTTTAACCCACGTCGCCCATCGAGTTACCACTGGTTCCAGAGGTAAAGGGCAGGCACATTTAGCAATTTTTTTATAGGCGTTATTAGGAGAACTTGCCTTAAGCAACGCTTTCTTTTTTGATAAAATCAGTTTATTTACATTCAAAAACGTGCGTCGTAGTTCTTCAGCGAGTTGTCGTAGACTAAGAGCCGTGCTGCTAGTAGGTTTTGCCGGCTACAACGTAAGATTTTATTTATTAACTAGGTACTCTCCCGAAAAATATTGTAAATATAGCGAAAATATGCATCATCACAAGATTCTGGGTAAAATATGCAATAACCGGTGAAAATGGGCTTAATATGCAAATTCATATGCAAACATGAAAATGCATATAATCCGGTCTCTAGTCATTACATTACGATGTTTCTTACAGGCTAGCCAACCTAATTTGCTTACCTACTTATTTAATACTTATGCTGAAGCCGTTTCACCATGTTAATTAATACCTTATTTACACCAATCATTTTATACTTTATTATTACTATGGTTGTTATCTCAAACTTTCCAATAATACATGCCACTTTAAAGGCTGCATCGAAGAAGTTGTTCATTACATTCCCATGGTCATATTTAGCCAAAAAAGGATTTAGGGTAGTCAGAAATTTATTAGCTAAAGAAAGAAAACAATTCTCATTAGATGAACGCAGCGATTTAGGAATAAGGCAGCAAAAATTGCACCGAGTTCAGCCATCTAATTATTTATATTTTTCATGATGTGTTTTCTGAACAATAAACAAATGTTGCTAATATGTTTTAATAAAGTAATTTTAGAAATCTTTCCTTGTTTTTCTATAGATGATATCGCATACTTCACGTAAGATGGGTGCCTTCGAATAACTGTTTCAAAAAGAGGATTACGAGCCAAAAAAGTTGGAGCAGTATGGGTTCCATTACTTATTATAAGAAAAGGAGTCGGTGTGTCTTTTTCTCTGGAAGGGGGCGGTGAGTAATTTCTTGTCGAAAACGGGAGGGGGGATAGGTCAAAAAAGATTGGGAATCTATGAGCTACGCCTTCATCCTCTTTTTTCTTTTCATGATCTCTGTCGTACCGTAATTTTTTACAGTGTTTTGTCCACGATTTTTCTTTAGTTACATTTATGTTAGCAGTTTCCCTTTCGTCTTTGTTAAAGTGTTTCATAAGCCATCTTGTCTACCATCTTCTATTTAATTTATTAATCTGTCCCATGATTCTTGTTTTAGCTTCTTTGTTATTGTTTTAAGAATGTTCTTTCTTGTTTTATACTCATTCTCATTTTCTGGGCTTCCATCCTGTATCATTTTTAGGCAGCACCTTTGTTTTTGTTTAACTGCTTCTGCAACTTCTTCTTTCCAGATTTTAAGGCCAGTTTTTCTTCTAAATTCCTTTTTCTTTCCGATTGCTCCAACTGTTGATTTAGTATTGCTTAAGTTATAATTTCCCATAATTGGGTTTTCCTGTAAGTTTTATTGTAATTGAGTATAAGTATCTTATTCCTTAATCTCATAACAGATAAATTCTTGATCATTACGTAGATTTTTATTCAACCTTTTTCTCCATTCAGCAAGTATTTTTATTTTTTGAGATTACGACGTTACTTACCTGAATACGTATTACTACCTCTATGCCATTCTATTTTAATTTCGTTATATTTCAGCATGATGAAATTGACGTTAGCAATTCTAAACACCACAACCAAACGATTCGTCACTGCCAACAGAGCTGCTTCATAACACAGAGATCATTATACAAAACAAAACGCATCCTCCAAGCTTTTTAAAAATAACATATATTTATTTGTTGCTAATATAACATTTTAAACAAGCTGATAAAACTTTTAAAATTATTAAACACTTAAAACAAAATACTAACAGTCAATTTTTTTATAAAGAAACTGTTTTTGCTAAGTTAAATCTTATATACGATAGGTCTCCTTTGAGTAAGTAGACTTAGATGCAATGATGGAATTATTTTATAATCGATTTTAGTCCTAAAACTAAACTTAACACTCTTTTTCCACAACAACGATTACACCAAACGTTTTTGTTAATTTCAGCGATAATCATTACATTACGATGCTTCTTACAGGATTACTTAAATCACCCGCGATTTTCAATTCGTGGTAATTATGGTTTAGTTTTAGGTTACTAGCGTGCGATCAAAATACATGAGAGTGCGATATGGTGGAGAATTTCAATATGCGGAAACTTTTTGACTTGCTTTATATAGGTATACCAAACTTGCCAAATGCTTGAGTTGTTCAATTATATTAACCAGTATAAGGATTTTCTGATATAATTCCGTTTCACTATAGTACAAAGGAGCAATGAAATCC
The DNA here is from genome assembly GCA_031002005.1 of Vandiemenella viatica. Taxonomy (NCBI): domain Eukaryota; kingdom Metazoa; phylum Arthropoda; class Insecta; order Orthoptera; family Morabidae; genus Vandiemenella; species Vandiemenella viatica. The sequence goes on from CM061921.1 coordinate 85,371,362, forward strand.
AAAACTATTCATCTCTGCGAAAGTACTTGTCGCGATGCTTACTTCAAAAGGCCATGGCCGAATTCCTTACCGTTACTTGTCCCCAGTATTTTCCCGCCTCTAATGACGTCGAAGAGGCGAATAGCTGTAAGCAAATAAATAAGTAATAAAAGTACTTTAACCACAGTTTTCCGAAATAGTATCCCCCCCCCCCAAACAGGCATTACAACGTCGGAAAAAGTTATGTTGTACCCGGTGAATTAACCATTGCATCGTTCTAGAGATGCCACATGTTGCTAGAATTCGTCACAGATCTTCATCGGTTTCTTCATTTGTCCCGTACACAAGAAATTTACATGACCCCACAAAAAATAATCAAGTAAGGTCAAATCAGGTGAACGAACTGACCATGAAACAGGATCTCCTTTTCTTAATATCCACATTACTAATGTTTAAATCTCAGTTGAGTATTCTTTGCCAATCCCTTCTGATATACACTTAGATGTTAGTTTGGTTGCCTATCCTTATGTTACATCGCCTTCATCCTACGAAAAAAAGTTTTGTTTTATAATTTGCAACTGAAATGTTACTGGACCGGAGATACTTATCTCTAATTGATACATTTGATCTTCTCCGTCATTCCTGAAAGTATGTATCATTATCATTACGAGACCACCCTGTATATAGACGTCTGACTGATACTTAGTGATGTATGACTCATTCCATAGCGATTTGTTACACGAACAATTTGTGGTAGGCATAATATTAAATAACTGTGGTCGTATAGTTTAAATGTTATAGAAATTTTGAAAAAAATTGTTGCTTAGTAAAATTTGACACCCAAAATAAATCTAGTAACTAACAACCAATTAAAAACATATTTTCATATTATTGTTTAACGGTAACCTGTTTTTTTTTTTAATTTAATTAAATTGCAATGGAGCACACTCTCCGGTGGCAATTTCCCTAAACACCCATCTTCCCCCTTTCCTTCACCTACCTAGATTTGCCTTCTACAAATTTTAACTTTAAATTCTTTCAACGTTGTTGGTAAATTATTCATCATTTCCCTTGGTAACTTATTCCAATCCCTGACACCCCTACCTAAAAAAGAGAATCTTCCCACACCCTTGTGCCTGAAATCTAGTGTCAGATTGTGGTCATGGTCATCTTTTCCCTTCCATACACTACTTCTCATACCTACATCAGTCTGGTAAGGCTGCAGGGATAGAAGGAATATATCCAGAATTTCTAAAACACTGTGGCCAGCGAACATTCGATTGGATTGCCAAATTTTTCAGCAATATCCTAAAATGCGGTTAAAGTCCCGAACCTCCTTAAAAGAACCAACGGTAATAGCTATATTGAAACCAGGCAAAACTGGCTGCAGCCCAGAAGGATTATAGACCAATAGCTCTTCTGAGTTCATGTTACAAGCTGCTCGAAAGAGCCATCTACAACAGGATCTCAGAAAAAATCCTAGACTTCATACCAACTGAGCAGGCAGGATTTAGACCAAGCCGGAGTTGTTGCGACCAAGTAATGGCGCTGACCAACCATATCGAAAAGGGATTCCAAGATCGGAAAAAGACCTCGGCAGGACTGCACACACAAAGGTCCAAATAGATTAAAATCTAGATATTCAACATGGAAGTTTGGTCACGAGTTGGTCCAAAATAATTTCAACATAGGCGAATCATGGTGCGCTGAGTGGACAAATTCCAACACCGATAAACATGCGCTAATCCAAGACCCTACACGACAACCTCCTGGGTTCAACCTGCCTAGGAAACCTGGACGGCACTGATCCGAATAAGAACAGGCCACGGTAGATGCAACTACTGGATGAACAAGTGGGGAATGATAGAGAATCCTTCTTGTGACTGCGGTAACTATGAGCTAACCATTCACCACATCGCCATGGAATGCCCTCTCAGGAGATTCAGTGGTACAGTGCATCAGATTCACGAAGCAACAACAGAAGCAATTGAATGGCTGCAATCGTTAGACATCAGTCTGTAGTAATAGTTAATGTAGTTACTGTTTTTGTATTTCTTCTGCCATACGAAATAAATACCTACACCAATATCTTTCCAATATCTCATCACCAGTATACGCCTTGTCATGTTGTGACCATTCATAAAGGTGCAAGTGTTTTATTCAATAATGGCGTACTTTCAGCGTAAATACCAAAATTCTCAGTTACTAATATGATAAAAAGGACTTAGTAAATACGTGTGTCGTTTCGAGCAACATACTCTGTTGGATTGTTGGTTTATGCCGCGTCCAAGTGCGGCCAGTTCATTCTGATTACTATTTTAGCGAAACATCGTCGAGCTTGAAACTATCATGCTGTAATTTTGGTCAAATTGTATTATTGCTGGCAACATAAGCAAAAGTTGGAACTCTTCGAGAATCATAAGCCTTGCAAGTCAAACTCAAGAGGAACATAATGTGATTAATAGAAACGATACTCCAAAACATGTAATTATAAAATCAAATGCTTGATCACACAAAGTTGTATTAACACTACACGCAAGAACTCGTGAAAATCGGATATTTATTGCTCTAATTTATGTGCTATCACAAGCTTATCATAGACCTCATACCAAGCGATAACAGAAATCTGTAACTTACATTCCTCTGATTTAAATTAATGTTATCTGCCTGAAGAATTTTATTGTAAAGTTCAAATTTTTTCCAAGTATTAATAAAATTCCTCCATAAAAAGATGTAAACAAAATAACTTATATAACAATTACAACTCCCGAATTTCTGTCCAGCAAAATTTGAATCGTATTTACTCCAGGTATTATTTACCCAAAATTCTTAAAATGAATACACAGTTTTTGCTTCCGGTAGTCAAAACTGAATCTTGAGATTCTAAAGCTGAATGTCCGTTGGTGCCTGAAAAATATAAAACAGTTTTGACCATCTGCACGTTTATATAAACAAATATGTGATAAATCATACATGTCCGTTTCAGGAAGGCTCTGTCCTATGATAAATTTTCTATGAATCTTTACTAATGAATCGAATTTTCCATCTCTATTATACTGTTAACACACTGTGTGTTATTCCGGAGTACTGACTTTCAGGATGTTCCAATAGAAGATATTGATTAGCACAATTGGTTCGAACTAGTGGCAAAGAAGAAGCACTAGCTTTTACCCTGCAGTGAAAGTACAAACTCATAAAGGATTCCTCTTTGAAGCCTTTTAACTTCCGTGGTGCTGTACAATGTTTCAGCTTGGCTGTCCGGGCGAACGTCTGTTACTGTCAGCTGGCAGTTTGAATAGCACAAAGAGAGAGACAATGGCAAGTGCAGTTTACACAAAACCAACACGTGTCGACCAGAACGTGCCTGCCTTCTCTAAACAATTCTGGCTCCCGACAGCCATTCAGATCACAACTTAACACACCTACTGATTCTCTTGGCAGTACGCAACAAAAAGAATCATTTCTTGTACCATCACACAACTGTGATAAGGAAATAGTAACTGCTGTGAATGTACTCGAATTCCCTGTTTACAACGATTGGGTTAACTTCCAGTTTACCGTCTCTATAGCACCTCATCAATTAGAACAGAATAAACTTTGTGTAACCGAGCGTGGTGGGCCTCGCATTCGGGAGGACGCGGGTTCGAATTTCCTTCCAGCCATCCAGATTTGGGTTTCTCCAAATCACTCTGGGCGAATGCCGGGATGGTTCTTTCAAAAAGGACATGGCCGAATTCCTTCCCGCTCCTTGCCCCCAATCATTTTCTGACCCTAATGACATCGAAGCAGACGAGGCGTAAAGCCATAAAAATTATTAGTTTAACTTTATTTTCAGTTTAATTTTGAGATTCCGAATTCGATAGAATGCTTCGGAATAAATTATTATAAATAAAAATATCTCAGTGTGAAACAATTGTCACATTTTGTTCTGTGCATTGAACTCAGATTTTTAATGTGGACTTTACGTTTTATCGATAAGTAGGAACATTGTCAGAATGTCCCAGTCAGGTAGAACATCAGTGTCTCCGTCTCTGTGCAGATCGTCCAAGATTGTGCTCACTGAGTTATACCGTTTATAAAATAGTATTTTTCAGGCATTAGCACAGAAGATTATGGAAAATCAACTAAAAATCCTTATCAGGGTAGCCTGTGGACCTGGTAAATGATGTGGATCCAAGTCGGCTATTTCTCTTCAAATCAGTAGTAGCCCGTTAACGACCTACTTGTAAGTCTTGGAGGTTTTTTTTCTCAATCTATTTGGTTCACCCTTCCTAAGTTCAATTTAAATGGAGCAGATTATGTAGCAAAGCGAATGTGACGCCCTCATATAATACCGCAGTCACATTCAACATATCAATTTTTTTATATTTTTTTTTGCTGTCGTCAGTCTTTAGACTGGTTTGATGCAATCCTCCATCCCTTCCTATCCTGTGCTAACCTCTTCATTTCTACATACCCCTTACAATCCACGTCCTCAATTATCTGCTTCATATATTCTAGTCTCTGTCTACCTCTGCAGTTCTTACCTTCAACTGTTCCCTCCACTAACAAATTAACCAATCCAGCATGTCTCAAAATATGACCTACCAGCCTGTCTCTTCTTCCTGTAAGCTTCTTCCATAAACTTCTTTTCTCACCCATTATTTCCAAAACTCGTTCATTTCTTACTTTGTCTGTCCACCTAATTTTCAGCATTCTTCTGTAGCACCACATTTCAAATGCTTCAAGTTTCTTTCTTTCCGGTATTCCTAAAGTCCATGTTTCGCTACCGTAAAGTGCTGTGCTCCACACATAGAGTTTTAAGAAGTTCTTTCTAATTCCTAGATCAATATTTGAAACTAAAAGGTTTCTCTTTTTCATGAAGGCTCTTTTTGCTAGTGCTATTCTGCTTTTAACATCATTCCTGCTTCGGCCATCGGTTGTAATTTTGCTTCCCAAGTAACAGAACTCACTCACTTCTCCTATTGCATCAGATCCTATTTTTATATTTAATCTGCTAGTATTGGTGTCATTTCTGCTACATTTCATCACTTTTGTTTTACCTTGATTTATATTCAGTCCAAAATCTTCCTTCAGTATTTTGTTCATGCCATTCAATAACTTCTCAATATCCTCAGCCCTCTCTGCTAATAAGACAATGTCGTCAGCAAATCGTAGCATACTGATTTTTTCTCCCTGAAAACTTATGCCACATGGAAATTTTTCTTTGACTTTCTTCATTGCTTCTTCTACATACAAGTTGAATATTAACGGGGATAGACTACAACCTTGTCTCACACCCTTTTTAACTGATGCATGTCTCTCGTGATTCTCTACTTTTATCACAGCCACTTGATTCTTATATAGTTTATAGAGGATTCTTCTATCTCGATACTTTAGACCTGACTTCTTTAAAATTTTGAACATCTTGTCCCACCTAACATTATCAAAAGCTTTTTCTAAATCAACAAATGCCATAAAAGTATCTTTGTTCTTCTTGATCCGCCCTTCAAGTATTAATCTTAAAGACAGAATTGCTTCCCTTGTACCGCGATTTTTCCTAAACCCAAACTGATCTTCACCTACTATCTCTTCTACTACCCTTTCCATCCTTCTGTATATTATTCTGGTCAGTAATTTTGAAGCATGTGATGTTAGACTAATTGTGCGATAATTCTCACATTTGTCAGCTTGTGCTTTCTTCGGAAGTGTGAAGATGATATTTTTATTAAAATCAGTTGGAATTTCTCCTGTTTCATAACTTTTTGATATCAGCTTGAATAATCTTTCGATTCCTTCCTCTCCTAGAGATTTAAGAAGTTCTGCAGGGATCTCATCAATTCCAACTGCCTTATTTGCTTTCAAGTCATTCAGAGCTTTATTAAATTCTGTCCTCAAAACAGGATCTCCTAAGTCATCTATGACGACATCGCCTTCCTTTTCCAATACACTATTGTTCAAGTCGTCCCCAACATACAGTTTCTCAATGTATTCCTTCCATCTGTTAGCTCTATCTTCTGACCTTAAAAGAGGTTTCCCATCGGCAGCTTTAATGTTCATACCTCTTTTCTTCATTTCTCCAAAATTCTGTTTGATCTTTCTATATGCAACATCTACTTTCCCTGCAACCATTTCCTTTTCTACTTCTTCACACTTTTCTTGTAGCCATTTTTCTTTTGCTATTTTGCATTTCCTATTTATTTGATTTCTAAATTGCCTGTACTGCTCTTTTCCTGCTTCATCCTGAGCATTTTTGTACCTTCTCCTCTGATCGATCAGCTGCAAAATTTCTTCTGTGATCCAAGGTTTTCGGGCAGCTTGTTCCCTAAAGCCTAAGGTTTCTTTGCCAGCTTTCATTATTTCGGTCTTTAATGCATTCCATTCGTCCTCGGTTGAGCTCCTTTCACAGTTAATTCTTAGACCTAAGTCTACCATTTCTGCAAATTTTTCTCTTGTGCTAGATTGTTTCAGTTTATTCACTTCCAGTCTGTTCTGCTTATGCTGCTTCCTTATTCGCTTGAATTTCAGCCTGCACTTCATTACTATCAAATTATGGTCCGAGTCTATGTCTGCTCCTGGGTACGCTTTACAGTCTAGAACTTGATTCCTGAATCTCTGTTTGACCATGATATAATCTAGCTGATATCTGCCTGTATCCCCAGGACGTTTCCAGGTGTATATTCTTCTTGCATGGTTCTTAAACAGTGTGTTCACCACTACTAGCTTATATCTTTCACAAAATTCTAGCAACCTGCTTCCTCGCTCATTTCTTTCTCCTAGACCAAAACTTCCTACAGTATTCCCCTCTTTTCCTTCTCCCACTATTGCATTCCAATCACCCATGATTATTAGATTTTCCTCCCCTTTCAAATATTGGATTAATTCTTCAATTTCAGCGTATATTTTTTCTATTTCTTCGTCATCTTCCCGTGACGTTGGCATATATACTTGTACTAATGTGGTTGGGACGGGCTTAGTTTCTAACCTCATCAAAATAATCCTATCACTAAATTGTTCATAATAACTAACCCGTTTCCCTACTTTCTTGTTCATTACAAATCCTACACCAGTGACTCCATTGACAGCTTGTGTGCTAATTATCCTGTGTTCCCCAGACCAGAAATCCTGTGCGTCCTTCCATTTAATCTCACTAATCCCAACAACATCTAACTTAAGTTGTTCCATCTCCCTTTTTAAGTTTTCTAACCTGCCTGCCCTATTCAGACTTCTAACATTCCACGCTCCGACTCGTAGAATGTTTCTATCCATTCTGATGACTCCTCCCTGAGCAGTCCCCACCCGGAGATCCGATTGGGGGACTATTTTACCTCCGGAAAACGAATATATTTCGGAAGTAAACGATCTTTTCCATTTCCAGTTACAATAAACTTAAGATCAGAATTCGATTGTAACTGTTTACAAACAGGTTGACATGAGTAGTGTAAATGTCAAATTTTGACGAAATCTAGTGTGGTAACCGTGTTTAATTTTTGACTCAGAAGTCGTAGATCTTGATATTATTTCTAATATGGCATTCGTCCAATTAAGCCACACAGACAGCTTCAGTGTTTTTATTAATAGCATCACCATGTATGTATCATTCATTTCGTTTATTACGATCAAAGCGAAGGACAACACAAGATAATCATGTAACACTTAATTAAAACTATACATTCTCTCAGCAGGACTGGAACCGGTGACCATCAGTACACGAAGCTAGATCTTACACTATCGAGGCAGGCTACTTGTTATATAAACGCTGTTGATTTAAGTTCTTGTGTCATCTGTATTTTGTAAGCACGGAGATTCAAATTTGCAGTGAGAATACGGTGAAGTGGGGTTGCTCAAATGCCCAGTCCTTGTGCACGATGACGAATCCAGTTTCACATTCTCGCAAATTGCTGCAACGTTTTCTTTTGAACGACTACTACGAGCTCGTGTCGTGTGTTTGACAACACCAACTAAACCAGTACTTCCTAATTTCTTTCCACAGTTAATGAAATCGGGACATTATTTCTACCGAAAACTCAGCTCACTTTACGAATCGTGGCAATAAAACATTCACAATTTTAATAGTAAAGTTTAACAATAAGGATGCTCCATGTCTACTAACAATTATCAATCTCTTATTGATCTGTCACAAGTATCGACCTGTCACATGTATCGACCAGTCACATGTATCGACCTATGGAATCATAACAGCCATAAAATAATTGTTAAAAAAAATTGCCTTAAAAAAAAGCACACTAAAAATTTTAAAATAACTTTATACCTTGCTTAGAAGAAAGTAAATCTAAAAGGACAATATTTTACATTACTGTTATTGAAGTTTTTAAATTAATTAGTTATTTTTGCTGTTGGTGCCAGCCAAATCAAGAAACACAAAAACATAAAAACAATAATGCATAAAACCGAGCGTGGTTGTGTAACGGCTAGCGTTCTGGCCTCGCATTCGGGAGGACGGCGTTTCGAATCCCCGTCCGGGTATCCAGATTTGGGTTTTCCATGGTTTTCCAAATCACTCCAGGCAAATGCCGGGGTGCTTCCTTCAAAAGGCCATGGCCGAATTCCTTCCCATTCCTTGCCCCCATCCTTTCCCGTCTCTAAAGACCTCGCTGTTAGAGAGACGTTAAGCAGATTTTTAAAAACAATAATGCATAAAAAAATCATGTTACTATTTACCTGCAACTAATGCTAGAAACATGTTTCAACAAATCTGAAACATACAGAACAGATGATACGCCGATATTATACTAACTGTAAAACGTTTACTGCATGATGCAGCCTACCAACTGACACTGTAGCGCCAGAGATATGCCTGAATAACTAACAAGGCCGAGCCACAGATTAAAATACTGTTAATTTGTTTCCCTAAGCTGTCTCCCGCAATAACACTATCTGCCTCACGACATACTGTAAAATATTTGGAATTTTTGTTCGGCAACGACTCCGAAAATACCTAATTAATGTAAAAATTTCAATAACAGTAATGTAAAATATTGTCCATTTAGAATTACTTTCTTCTAAGCAAGATATAAAGTTATTTTAAATTTTTTTGTGCTTTTTTTGAAGGCGGTTTTTATGTTTTTTAAAACAATTATTTTATTGAATTTTTTGGTCAGGAATCTTATGCATAAAAAAATAAATATATGTGCCAACTTTCATAAAAATCGGACAAATAGTGTCGACTGTAGCTTTTTAAAAAGAAAATTGAAAAAATCAACTGGGTGGAAACGGAAGAGACAGGTTTATTTTTTGCAAACCAAAAGTTTAGATTATTTTTCTCTTTATTTTATAGTAAAAATTTGCCAATTTCTATCTAAACCGGATAAAAACTGTGAGTGTGTATAGAAATTAAGCGGTTTAATGGGGAGAGGATGTGGTTTTTTGATTTTTTGGACAGAAACCTTCTTCCTGAAGAAATACATATAAGCACCAACTTTCATGGTAATCGGTCAAACGGAAGTGACTGTAGCTTTTTATAAAAAAAATTAATAATAATTAAAAAACACTGACAAAATTTAAGGTGCTGGAAGGAGGGAGAGGGGCTGAGCTTTGGCAGACCAAATGTTGACAGGATTTTTCTCTTTGTTTTAAAGTATACATGTGCAAAGTTCAATGAAAATCAGATAAGAAATCTAGATTTCTATAAAATTAAAGGGTGTAAAGAGTGTTTTTTTTTTAAATTATTTTTTTGGTCAGAAACTTTCTCCATAAAAAATTACATGTATATGCCAACTTTAATGGAGATCAGTTAAATGGTGTCGACTGTAGCTTTGTATAAAGAAAATTGGCAAAAATTAAGGGGGTGGATAAGGGAAGAGGGGTTCAGTTCTTTTTTCAAACCATAAGTTGACAGTATTCTCTTTATTTTTGACTACACATGTCCAAAGTTCCATCGAAATCGGATAAAAAATGTGGGTTTGTATAAAAGTTAAGGGGTGGAAAGGGGTAGAAGGGGTTTCTCAATGAAATTCATATGGGACCACATGGAAGGTATACCCTATCCCCTAAAAAAATTTCACTTAAATCGGTTCAAAATTGGCGAAGATTTCGCTGAACATACATACAAAATAAAATACAGACGAATTGAGAACCTCCTCCTTTTTTTGAAGTCGGTTAAAAATGGTGTGCAATTCTAACCTTGCGATCTTAGTGAAACACCATTTAAATATAAATATCTTACAAAATGACGTAAATACGATTATACACAATACTAGAACCAACGAAGCAAAAAAAAAGATCGAGAACTTGAATTACCGCACTCCTACTTTTATTCAGATCATCATATGCTTGTTAACAAACTGAGTTTTGCGGTGCCACTAGATACTAATTGTTTTGTCTCGTATCTGAGTTCATCTTGAGCGTTGTAGAACGTAACTCATGACAAATCAAACAATCTAACAGCGCAACAATTAGTAATAAAACTTCATACTAAGTTAGTCTATGAACATTTAAAATAATGAAGTCAATCAAAAATATTGACATTAGCTAATTATCTGATCACAAGCTAGCTTTTGCCTGCATATTCCTTAGCGACTAGTATATGGACCGATTTCATAAACAAATGATTTGGATACAGCCTGATTCTTCAACTGTGGAACTATATGCAAAAAAGAAGTAATTTAATATTAATTAATTTTTGCGGTGAAATGTTTTTTAGTTTTGTTAGGAGCGAGGGGCATATGCGGTATGAGCACAGCTTCACCACCGCCACAACCAGTCGTAGTTTCTGGTTCCTTTGCAGATAAATCATTTTGAGCGGAGTTTCCCCGTAGAAGTTTTGAAGAAGAATAATCGGCTTTATTCTATTCGCTGAAACTCTGCCTGCTATAAGAGATTTCAGAGGTTCTACCTGCTAATTATTGACGTTGTTCTGATCAAAATTCCAGATTATTGCTTTTAATTTTGGTCAGAATGCCCTCTTAGTTGACAGCTGATTGCTTGCTTTTTAGACCGAGCGTGGTGGATGAACGGTTAACGTTCTGGTCTCGCATTCGGGACGACGCGGGTTCGAATTCCCTTCCGGGCATCCAGATTTGGGTTTTCCATGGTTTCCCCTAATCACTCCAGGCGAATGCCGGGATGCTTCCTTCAAAAGTCCATGGCCGAATTCCTTCCCGTTCCTTTCCCCAATCCCATCCCGCCTCTGATGACCTCGCTGTCGACGAGGCGTAAAGCCCAAACAAAAAAAAAAGTTTTTTAGTGATGGCTCGCCTTTAGCCTGAAATCAAGCGATGGTTACGATCATCGCACGCCTTCAATGTAAAACCACTAATCTTTCTACCAATATCCTTCCATGAACCATAGCGATTACAAGCCTTGCACAGTCCAGCCACTCTCTTCACACGCTTTCTGTCTTCCAGTGACTAACAACCCAGCTCGTTTATCATATCAGTTGCTGATTGCGTTCTGCGATAATTCCCACAAACAAATCTAGCTGTTTTTCTTTGTATCGCCCCGACTCCTGAATTGATACGCAATGTATGGATTACACGCCTCTCTACCATATTCAAGCAGTGGTCTGACAAAGATTTTATAACCCAACTTCCCCATTTCTCGGGTTCATCCAGCCATCACACTCTCCAATAAGTGATGGATTATAAATACCTCTTTCTTATCTCGTGCCCAATGCACCCTGCCCAGCTGAGTTTACTATCAAATGTTATGCCACGATATTTACAGATATTCCTTCCCTTCCTAATAATCACAAAAAAATCTTTACTTTTATTATCTGTGCACCTAGTAAGCTGACTCTTCTTGTCATTTATTTTCGTGATGACTAGATTGTTGGGGTAGCTATATTGCTAAACGGAAAAAATCCCTGAACAGAACCTCGATCGTTATATTAGGCGGAGGTGATGATTGAGCTACTAGCATCGACTGTGATTCCTCACGGTTAAAGTGAATCACATTTCTTGTAAAGTTTACGCGTTTCGATGCTATGAATCACATACCTATTGAACCATTTTATTCAGACCTGAAAGAGCAAACTTTACCCCAAGCGTGAGTATGCACGAATAATTCATGACATGTAAAACTGCTCAGTAAGCAAGAATTTTAGACCAATAAACGCGTAGATATTTTGATGTATGGTGTCCGAATTTGAATTACTGTCTGTGTCGATCTTTATAATTGTTTAGTTCGAGTTTGAATTATTGCCTATGTGGATCTTTGCAAATGTTTTATGGAGAAATTCTGACCGAGCGTGGTGGGTGAACGGTTAACGTTCTGGCCTCGCATTCGGGAGGACGCCGCTTCGAATCCCTGTCCGGGCGGGCATCCAGATTTGAGTTTTCCATGTTTCCCCAAATCACACCACGCGAATGACGGGATGCTTCATTCACGCTCCCTGTCCCAAGTTCTTTCCAGCTTCTAATGATCATATATATATAGCATACAATATCCATTATATTCTGTGCCACAGGTGACTTTCTCGTGTAACACAGAGGGTGGTGAGGGTGCGTTAACGCTCTGACCTCGCATTCGAGAGGACGTGGGTTCGAATCCCCGTCCGACCATCCAGATTTGGGTTTGCCATGGTTTTCTCACATCACTCCAGGCGAATGCCGATATGGTTCCTTAAAAAAGGTCATGGCCAAATTTCTTCCTGTTCCTTGACCCAAGTCTTCTCCCATCTCTATTGACTTCGACGTCTGTAATGCGTAAATAATAATAATAATAATCTTCGTGTGACATTACAAGTTTTATATTAAAAAAATCTGTAGAAATTATTCGACACGTATGACTCTTACCTATAAAATTGTAAGACAGATTAGGATCGGAATTAATCTTTTACCAATTCAGTTTTTTATTGGTAATAAGCCCAGACCTATTCATAAAATCTCTCCTTTAATTCAAAATTGAACCTACACCATCAATACTGGTGTGAACTTCCATTTACATTCTGGAGATGCGCAATTCGTAAACAGAATGCCTCTGGTGACATAGGTACTAGCTTACACTGCATGCAAATAGATGGCGGCAGTTATTTTACCTTTGTGGCAAAATTAAATTCGTTCACTTCACCCTTTACTGTCTATATTTCTGCAATTCATCTCCACAAAATCATATACCAATTCAGGTAACAACAACGCTTGTTATAAAAGAATAGTCTAGGACCCTCATCTAAAATTCAATAATTAAAGGACACTGGATATAGTATGCAAGACTTGTAGCGTTGATTATATTGCCGAAATTTCTTGTTTTCCGTACGCTGCTTGGATGGTAAGGTTTGGGAACACAACATTTTTGAATTAATTTTTTTATTAAAAAGCTGAAACAACATTTTAGAGAAGTTAACATTTTTGATGTAGTAAAAAAAACTCTCTTACTTTTATGTTAAATAAAAGGCAAAGACGTAATCTTATTGAATATTTCTCTCCATCGTATAGAAATTCTTCCAAATATTTCCTTGTTATACCAAACCGTTACCAGAAGAACGCAAAAAATAAAGTACATTCTTTCAGCGCATGGAATCATCAAGGAAGTGTGGACTCAGCCCAGGAGATATACCATGTCCTGATTACGAAACACATGTTAAAAATACTCTTACGTGCGTGTGGTGAGTCATCCGAGCCCTGCAGATATTTCGGTAAGAGGAAATATATTAAAATCATTGCATTGCAAACAATTTACTTGGAAAAAATAAATGAACCACAATACTGTCGTATCAGTATTCTTATTCGGATTAACGCCTGAAAAATATCATTTCTCGAAAAATTCTTGCCCATGGTGTGTTTTTTTTTTTATTATTATTCCAGTCGTTACATACTTATTTTGGTTTTATTACACATCTTTTATCCACCAAATCATCATTTTCCCTCTGTTTGAGCAAGATCTTCTACGGTATGGCCATTTTAGTTTCACCTTTATTCCGGCCTCTGTTACCAACTGGAACGAGCTCAATTTAAATCAGAATATCTGGACTAGAATTTGCACCTAAATATTGCAGAAAGTCTAAATATCGAGGCATATTAGGAAGTGGTCAGTTTCTATACTATCGTGTGAAATCTCAAACAGAGGTGTTGATCACTAATTGATATGTCTCGGTTGAATTTGAAAAATGTAAATAAGCCTAAAAAAAAAAACAAACGAAAACCAAGTATTTGGCACCCGCCTTACAGCCACTCTTCCAGCACGCATTCTTCTTATATACCGTCAGTTTTGTTTTAATGACTCTTTCCGTATTTTATGTGAACAATTAACTGCAGGGTAACACAGGATACGCACAACACTGAACCTTAACACCCATGCCCTCGGCTGGGCTCGAACCGACGATCTCAAGCCCCTACGCTAACGAGGCCGGCCTAGATAAGCCTTACTCAAACCGACCTATGTTTCCGGCATAGTGAGCTGGGAAAAGATATGTCATTTTTTTGTCGATCATCAGTACTTAACAGTGCTACACAAGTGTATTAGGTATTATCCTCTAAAAATCAATAATAACGTTACTGTTAACATTTAAAAAGAAAGCAGGGGCAGTTAAACTTAAAAAAATTGAATAGGTTTGCACTACTATGTTTGATTAAATGTGGAATAGAAGGCATATATGTGCAACCTTAAAGGAGACTGGAAGAAATATTTTTGTGAGAAGCACCCGTCGTACGTTGATACTGATATTCTTAGAAGGCAACAGGGTGTTACGTGAGAGGCTGAGATGGGAACTGAAGCGAAGGCATTACGACACAGGTGCCTCAAGTCGCCGCATAGACCTAAGATAACGATAATTTACAGTGCTGAGAGTTTGCTCTACTTATTCCGTTATCTGGCAAACCTCTAAAAGGCTTAGGCTTCTACAGCATAATTACCTTCATGCGATAAAAAACATGGGAAGTTAAGAGCTGCGTGCGCGAAACACAGTCTGATAATGAAGTGTCACTAGAACTCTGGCTTTTTGGGACTGGATGTTCTAATGCCGCTAAAAGATTCGATAAAGCCATTCAGTCAGCAAAAAAAAAAAAAAATATCTTTTACCATCCCATGTATCAGTTACAGTAAGAAGAATCCGAAAGACGAGGATGACAATTTATTACAGTAATGGCATGTACGGGCTCGAGCCACAGTACCTTTGCTTCTTTTTTTTTTTTTTTTTTTTTTTTATCGGCCTCCTCCACCCCTTACAGCCGTCCTTTCGCTCTCCATTACTGCCTTCTTCGGCTTGGCTTCTCCGCCATTTATATTTATAACTTAAATATTTTCCTGTTTCCCAGGCTTTGGGTTTGCCGTTACCGTCTTTTTTTTTTTTAATTTTTAATCTTCTCCTGATGTGTTGTTAAGTGATCAAAGAAGAAGACAATGGACTTTGGCATTTCCTCGCACGCCATTGTCTGAAAAAACAAAAATTAAAATTTTCAAGTATCCAACATTCTTATTTAGCCGTCACATTATTGGTTAATTTTTTTAAAATTTATTTTTTTTATTTTTTTTATTTTTTTTATTTTTATTTATTATTATATTTTTTTTTATTTTTTTGCCAGAAGTCTCAAGTTCTGAAATTTTTTACTTTTTAATTTGATGGTCTTTTTATTTTTGCTATTTCGTCCAGATAGCTTCCAAATTTTGTTTTGTATTTCGTCGTTTTCTTTAAACTCCAAACTTTATTTTTCAAGGTTGATAAATACTCTTCTAAGTTCTGGGATGTCTTCTGCAGTATATCCTGCATTGCGTGTCCTAAAATCCATATTAGACTGTTATGTTTCTCTATAGGTATAATCTTGAAATCCGGCTTTGTTAGGATATTGGTGAGTATTTTCCTGGGCGGTTTTTGCATCATGCGTGCCACTAAATGTTTTGTCCACGTCCAGATTGTTTGCGCTCTTCCGCAAGAGATTCGGTGTGCTAGCGTATCTGTGTTGCCGCAAGTGTCACATCTATCTGTTGGCTTTAGGTGAATACGATGTAGCTTCTCATTGGTGGCCAAGGTCTCGTTGGCTACTTTGTACCAAAGAGCTTGAGTCTCGGACGGAATTGTTTTGTTGAAAATGTTTGCCCACACGTTTTTCCAGTTGATTTCCGGGTATTTAGTTTCTATTATATTTCCCCGTTTATGGGCCATCATACATGCGTAAATCTCTTTTGTTGTCTTGGGAAAGTCGTTCTTTCTTGTCTCCATGATATAGCTGCTTTCGATGAAGTACAGCCTGAAATGGTAAAGGGAATTATTGATATGGGCAATCCCTACCGGTGCCGTTGTACTCACCGGTTTGTAATGTTCCAATAATTGTGCCGTTATGGTTTCCTTGTTTTCAGATACTTTCCTCATTGCCTGTATGAAGATCGCATTTGCTTTGGTTCTTGCATCCATTAAACCTAAACCTCCTCTTGCTTTTGGCAGGGTTAGCGTCTGGAAGTTGACTTTGAATATGTCACCTTGGCTCAAGAACCAGGCTACTGCCCTCTGAACGCTTTGTATTATCCCTTTCGGTGCAGGGAGCACTTGGGCAACATAGTTTAATTTGCCAAGGACCGCCAGATTTATTAAATTTGCTTTCTGTATTTTGTTGATCCGTCTGGTTTTGTGCAGTTGCAGAATGGCCCTTGTGCTGTTTAACACTTCTCGCCAATTGATTACACTCATTTTGAGTGGATTGGTTTCTAGCCACACACCTAAGGCCTTGTGTTTGCTCATTTGTTTGAATCCATAAGTATTTACAAGATTTTGAGGTCCTGATCCAATGTAAAGTATGCCTGATTTGTCCATGTTGACTGTGGCGCCACTTTCAGGGCCATAAATCTTTATCTGGTTATTAATTGTTACTAGGTCGTCATTGTCGGTTACGTAGAACCCAATATCGTCTGCATAAGCTCTTGTAGTGTATCTTCTACCTTGGAACGTTATACCCTTTGTCAAGGAGTGGATGCTCCGTAGTAAGGGTTCCGTGTATATGGCGAACAAGACCATTGAGAGGGGACAGCCTTGTCTCAGCCCTCGGCCCATACGAAAGTTTTTTGAGATGAATCCGTTTACTAATACACTTGTGGTAGCACCGTTGGTTAGTTTCTTGATTACTGATACGAAGCTTGTTCCCATGCCCATTCTCCTCATGGTATTGTATAAGAACTGGTGTTCGACACGATCGTATGCTTTGTCAAAATCTAGGAAGAGAATTCCCGCTTTTAGCTTCAAGTTGTCTGCCAAGGAGATGATATCTCTATGTTCCAAGATTGCATGTTGGATCCCGCGATTAGGGATCGGACCCGCTTGGTACGGGCCAAGAATTTTGGTGAGTAATGGTGTTATTCTTCGTTTCAGGATACGAGTCAAAATCTTGAAGTCGGAGTTCAGTAGCGTTATGGGTCTTAACTTTCTGATATTCTTCGTGTGTGGTGTTTTTGGGATGAGAATTATTATGCCTTCCGTGAAGGCTTCAGGCAATCGTTCAATCTGCCATATTTCATTGAATATATCGACCATCTTGTGGGATATGATGTTCCAGAAAGCTCTATAAAATTCCAGGGGAAGACCGTCTTTACCGGGAGATTTTCTTGTTTTTCCCAGCCATGAGGGACAACTCTGCTTCTTCTAGTGTGATGTCTCTGGTAATCTCTCTTCGCTCGTTGTCGTCCATGTATTCATTTATGTGGTTTAGGGTGGAGTCCCTGTTATCTCCGGTTGTGGTGGAGGCTCTGTAAAAGGATGAAAAATGGTTCCAGATCATTGCGGGAATTTCCTTTTGGTTGGTTGTTCTGACTCTATCTTCCGCAGTGATGTTTGATAAGTACTGGGAGTTTCTTCTTTTTGTCGCCCTAATCAGGTGGTATAGCGATGCCTTCTCTTTCTCTACTAAGTCCACGCTATCGGTGTTGACTAAAAGGGATTCCATTCTTGATGCTTGGTATTTGTTAATTTTGGCTTTATACTTTTTAATCAGTACGTGGTCGTGGATGGTGTGCACGTCTTTTTTGTACAGGTCCTTCAGGCATCTGTAGTAAAATTCCATGGTATTGTTTGTCCAGTGATGTTTTACGTGCGAGTAGGCGATAATAGCTTTTCTTATTCTTGGTTTCGCATGGGTTATCCACCAGCTTAAATTTGAGCTATACTCATGGCAGTTTCTGACACTTGAAAACCAGGTGGTGATGACGCTTTCCTTACATTCAGCATCGCGAAGAAGCGAAACGTTCATCTTCCAGTATCCTTTACCTCTCTGAATATTAATTAGGTCGCACTTAATTCTGCATATGTACGCACAGTGATCGGAGAAGCTTAAGGGTACTATTTCATCGCTACTAACTGCTGGGTCTAGAGTGTTAGATACGTAAATTCTATCAAGTCTGCTTTTTGATGTCGGGGTCATGTGTGTGTGACTAGTTTGGTTTCCGTGCAATGCCCGAAACGTGTCCTTGAGGCCTAATCCTTCGACCATTTTTGCTAATTCTTGACAGATGTTAGGGTTTGGTCTTTGGTCGCTTCGGTCAATTACGCAGTTAAAGTCACCGCCAATTACAAGTCTGGTCGGTTTCTTGCGTAATAAGTAAGGTATATCACTTTTGAAGAATTCCGCTCTCTCCTGTTTTTTTATTAGTGCCTGAGGGTGCATATAAATTGACGATGCATATGTCCTTGATGTATACTGCTATACCCCTTCCGGATGTTAAAATTTCCGGGTTTGTGTAGGACAGTCTTTCCTTGATTATTATTGCAGTTCCGGTTTTGCAGTGGGAGTCTAAATTGGTTATGGTTTCGTAACCGAAGAGTTCAAACCCCCTGATTATCACTTCTTGCATGAGTGCGACGTCTATTTGATTTTGGATAAGAAATTGTTGTAAGGCATAAAACTTCGTTTTAGCTGTTATGCGATTGATGTTAATCGTTGTTAGTGTCAAGACTTGATTCATTGTGATGGTGCTTGGCCTTGGTTGTCCGCCAATCCATTAGTGTCCGACAGCAGCTGTTCCATACGTCAAGTCTGTTCTATACCGTTAAGTTTCCTGTTTACGGTCTCCAGGTGTTTGTTTCCTTGTGAGTTCGTCGCTGCGATTTATGTTCAGGAAGTCTGCCTGACATCCTCTATGTCTTCGTTATGATCGTTGTCTGCCCAACTAAGGGACATACCTTCTGTCTCCGTACCTGTTTCTCGGTGTCTGACTGAGTTTGGATTTAACTCTGCATTAAATGTTGGCCGGCTCTTCCCGATTTGTTGCTTTTTGAGCTTTTTACCAGTGCCTTTAGCATCGTCTGTATTTTCTCTTTCAGTGGATGTTTCCCTAGTTTGTTTACTTTTCGTCTCTGGTTGTTTTCTTGCACGACGTTTCTTACTGGGTTTGGACTTCGCTGGTTTCGTCCACTCGGTTTCTTCTGCTGTCGTCGTTTCGTCCTTCTCGTCGGCCGACTCCCTGTTATCGTCGGTTTCTGCCGTATTTTTCAACGATTCAACATTTCTCTTCTGTTTTGTCTCTTCCATGTTTGTTATTGTCTTTTCTATCAAGTCTCCTTCTTGTTTTCTTGGTAAGTTTTTCACTTTTGTGTTCATGGTTTTGGATACCTCGTCGCACCTTGTTTCTTCAGTGTTCCTTATGTCGTCGTTTTGTTGTTCCCTCGTTTCTCTTCTTGTTTTCGTCTCCGTGTTCCCACTGTCCGTTATCGTCAGTGGTGGAAACTGCTGCTTATCTTCCAGTGGCATTTCTTCATCTTGTTCATCTTGTTTCGGTGTTCCTGTTCGTCTGAGTAGGTTAGCGGTAGTACTGTAGGTTGTATGCGGGGGCAGTTTGCTCTGATATGTTGTATTGAATTGCATAGAGCGCAAGTTCTGGGCTGGCCGTCGTATACAACCAGTGCTCTGAAACCGCATACATTGATGTATGATGGTATGTGTTTCGTTATCTCCATTTTTACTAGCCGCACTCCATTTGCTTTCTTAAACCTGATATTGCCTCCCCATTTGTCTTCTACGATCTCTTCCACGTTTCCGAACGGTTTTATTGCTTGTAGAATGGCTTCATTAGATATTTCAAAGGGCAGATTTAACACTCTTATCTGTCTTTTTTCCCATTCCTGCGTTCGTTACTTGAACATTGCTTACGTTTCCATCGGCATGATGGAATTTTAGGTTCCCGGTATTTGATTCAATTACACTAACACAATGTTCCTCGCTTATCATTTTAACAAAAACGCAGTTCTGGAACGAGTCTAGTTGTATTCCCAGTATTTCTTCGTCAATTAGCTTTACTTTATCAAACAACCACTCATGTATTTCATAGGCCGATGGTCTTACGTAAGCTCGATCGAATGTGAATTTCACTGTGTTTTTTCTTGTTATGGCGGTGGAAGCCATCTCTTACCTTTTACTGCAGAATCGCCTAAATGCGGCTGCGTTGATGGGTTTTCAATAGCTCACACACAAACTTCACACTAACACTGTTATAATAGCTGCGGCGTAAACGGAAGTTGCTGACAGCACGTCCGCGTCTGACCGCCGCTGAACGCGGAATGTCTGATCAAACATAGCACTACAACGGAATAAGAGAGAAAATTTTTACGTCAATATGTCTAGTTCACGCTTCCCGTCCCCTTCAAGGAGGAATAACAGTATTATTTTAACTACTTCTAACGGAGAATTGCGTTCCGCAGAAGTGAAACGAAGACAAAGAGTGTTCAGGGTTTTACATCAGCCTTGACCGGTCTGGTGGATCAGTGGTTAAGGCGCCTAAGAGGAGAGAGGAAGGTCCCCGGTTCGAGTCCCTGTCTCGGCCGAGATTTTCAGAGGCCGTTAACCCAACGTTCACCTTTGGTGCAGCTTGATATGCGAAATACGCCAGACCGCTTCCGTGGTTCGGATTCTACGTTAATATGGACAAGGCAGGATTGCTGGCTCAGGTTAACCCTTTCACAATGTCATTACGATCACACGCAATTATTAATTATTGTTACCTAAGCCTTCAATTTTAATATGAGCACCTAACACTTCCAGATAAAAACTTAAAATTAATCTGAATGTGTGGGTCTTGACGAAAACTTTATGATCAGTGAGATTTCTAATCTTTTTGTAATAGCAGGACTGCTAGAATAATTTTGTTTGAATATTATTGCTCTAGCGGAGAGAAACGATTAAAGGCCTAAATTTCCCGCCGGGAAGCATCGCATATAGGAGGAAGTGTAACACTCCTAGTTAAGACGTAATGTGTCTGTTCTTTGACATAAATAAAGGTGCACATCTCGTTTCACATCCATAAAATTTTCCGTAAATGAACTGTAACAAGCACGCGGAAAAGCCTGGCTCGTTTTGACGGTAGTTAAGTCACGGTCCCCGAACTAATATGTTAAGCACTTAAAACAAAGTAAACGCGTATGGCAGTGTTGGTCGGGAGATCCCGAAGGATTGTTCGGCCGCCGCGTGACAGAGTTCGTTTTGCCACGCTTTCCACCTCTGTCGTGGCTGGAGCTACAGTTTAACGTGGAATCCGACAACAAACCGTCCTGGCGTGGCTCACATGATCAAATATAACGCTTACAAAATCCTGGCCCCACCGGGAGTTGAACCCGGGACACTACCCCATACGTTAGAGACAAGCGCCTTAACCACTGAGCCACCAGATCGCAAATTCATTTTAATGAAAGCTGATTATGTCATTGAAAGTTTTGTATGTAGCATGGACGTAGCTAGGGTGGGGCGCTTTCCTCACCCCGGTTCCCTCTCTCAGGTAATCGAACTAAAAAATATACGAAAATAAAAATTCCCTATTTTAATATTGAAAAAGAAATTTTCTCAAAATTTAGCCAGATCCCTCGCCGATTAGTCCTTGAATACGTTAAATGAGTGTTTAATTTTTTTTTAAGTAAAATATTTTTCAGTACGTATTTGTATTAAGTTTCCTTGTTTGTGCCCCAAACCTGAAGGTAATCCTGGCTGCGCCCTTGGTCAGTAGAAGCTGGATGCGGAGCAACCAACCAATGGCAACGAGAGAGGTGTGTGAACGGTTAGCGCTCTAGCCTCGCATTCGGGAGGACGTGGGTTCGAATCCCCGTCCGGGCATCCAGATTTGGGATTTCCACGGATTCCCGAAATCACTCCAGGCCGAGATGCTTCCTTTAAAAATTCCATGGCTGAATTCCTTCCCGTTCCTTTCCATCAGACCTTTCCCGCCTCTAATGACCTCGACAAGGCGTAAAGCAATAAGCAAAAAAAAAAAGTGCCGTTTGTTGTTACTGAATCATGTTCAACCTGTCGTCAGTAAAATAATAGTGCACTTTACTGCAACTGCAGTCTCTTAAAATTCGTTTAAATTTAACATATCTACTCGACGACAAGTTATGTATAGAAATGGCCAACTTTAAAGTATAGACATTTATATGGGCAGCTGCAAAACGAATAATGACTAAACGTCACATGTCTGATCAAGTTTCTTCTACACCAAACCTGCGAAATGCTGCTTCACAACATCGGGAGGATTTCTACTCCGATTCGTTCCGGAGAAAATTTCATGCCTTTTCTCCGTAAGTTTCGATTATCACAAACCATCATGTCTGAGGAGGAACCACGTACAAAAATCCCAGTTCTGACTACAACCTTTAGTATTTATTTCCTTGAGAAATATAAACACGTACAACAACGAACGTGCAAATTATTTGCTATTTACTTTTAAAGCGGCTTCTCCAGAGAACAAGCCGATGTACACCCACAATACTCTCAGCTCAAGTACTTCCTTTTCAACCATATTTCCAAATAATGAAAGGTAAGGCTCTTCGATACCCCCTCTCCAAAATTCCGTGCAAAGACAATGCTAACACACAACAGATTTCGACACGTTATAGGGCGAGAGTCTTGTCTCGTATTTTTCATTAAAGTCAATAATTTTAATACTGGCCATCGGCCAATTTTCTGCCGACGGTTACGTCGTTACATTTCAGCACTAAAGTAAATTCGTATGGTCTAACGACTTGCCGACAGAGTTTCGATTTGCCACGCATTTCACACCTTTTTTCTTAACTCTTATCCAACAGACAGAATTAATTTTTCGGTACTTTTACGACTTACTCTGTCAGTGTCAATTAAAATTTCATATTGTTCTTTTTAGTGTCAAATACCCTATTGCAGTGAGGTATAAAGACCAATACTTGAGACCATGGTGTATTAGGAATAGAGATGAAAAAAAGTCAGTGCGGCCATTGACAGATGAGGACATACGCACATAAGTAAAGCGTCGCCGAATATCTAAGTTCCTGCATGATGCATTATCTGATAAAATTCGTGTGCGCAAATCGTCAACTGGCTAGCAGTGAATGTGATGAATCACATTGAATGTCATGTGTCAAGTAAAAGGCTAGTGTTTCTACAGTTTTGGTGACTTGTAGCCACCGTTGGAATTGCAAACGATACTTGAGGGAACCGGATACCGTACAACGTGCAACTCCACCAGAAATTTGGCAACCACGTAAATGGATATTTGTGTTCAAAGTTTCTGTATGAAATGTATGATATCAATTTTCCACAAACCATGGTCGAAGTAACACATATCTGTGACTGTTTGTCCGGCATTCGGTCCCAAGCTATGCCTCCTTTCCGCCGATAGATTTGGGTCAGAACGTATAACCAATCGGGTTGGTGGAATTTCAAACTTATAACTCGATTCCAAATGTAAACGAGTCAAACTGTAAATTTCACTAAACGAAGGAGAATAAGCTGTTGATATACTGAAAGAATCTCACAATACTGACGACTTGACGAAATATTTCACTAAGCAAACTAATAGCGAGAAGCTTATTATTAAACAACTATTCGACCAGAAATGAGATAAAAACATCAGTGAAAATCGATTTCACTAAACCAAACTCAATTTTTTTACAGCTCGGCTTTTCGAAACATATGTTACAACACAGTGCTAAAATTTTATAGCTCGGTATTCGTATAGGGTGTAGTAAATATACGAATAATTACGTCAATGATAAATTGAAACTCACACTGTATGAATTTTTTTCGACAGTACCACCATGATATAAGATTTTAAGAGTAGGCCTACTAGCTAACGTCATATATCTACCCTTCACGGTAAAAACGCTAGACAATGTCTAATTAGAGTTGTTGATCAGATGTGAACCGGTGAGTTCAGAAGTGAAACGATTACTCTGAGACTACATATATAGGAACTGGCATAATGGTTGTCACGATTTGAGACGCTCAACGCAAATAAATTGTCGGCTGTGAGCCGACAGTGAAAACGTTACTATATATAGTCAGAAATGGAGGACGTACTTGATATATCTACTAGTGCTGAACAATGACGAGATCCATGGGAAGGCCTTATGGGCGCGTCGACAGCGGGGTTCATTAGCGATGAGATCCGGATACCTTTCCAAGAATCAAGGTCGATGGAACAGACCCACGGATTCACATCCTCCAGAAATCATTGCGTTTCTGTTTGATGAAATTCAGTACGAATTTAATGGAGTTAAAAACAGATAGACTGGAATGTCGGATCACAAGCGCAATGAAGGCGTTATGTGAAGTG
>CM061921.1:85996766-86197702 GCA_031002005.1 Vandiemenella viatica
GAACCCTTTCTTCTATTTTGCCGTTAGGGATTGGAATACACACAGAAGAAATTCAGTTTCCCAAGAACTGAACAGGTTACTTTGTAGTTATGCACAAGTGGTAAAAAAAAGTTTAAAACAAAATTATGCCCATAAAAAACGAAAACACCGCTGACATTTTGCTATTAGTCATAGTAAATAGGTTTTGTGATTCCTTTAAATTTTTCTTTTGAGTATACCATCATACTAAAATAACTTCGAAGCCACGTGGAATCTCTAAACAATTAGCAGAACCCTTTACTTTCCTATAAATAATTGCATCATTAGCAAACAATCATAACTGGCTATTAACAGTCTCCAAGATCGGTTATAAAGCTCAAGAATTTGTGCAAATCAGCCGCTTGCCGCCTCCAGTTTTGTGTGACTAGCAGGATACAGAAGTAGATATTGGTAGTAATAGCTAAAGCCCTGACACGGGAATGAAATGGTTGTGTTCAGGGTTTTGGTAGAAGCTACTTTCAATAACTTTCATTAGTGACATACAATGTTACCATTTTAGAACGTTAAAGTTTTGTGTCGAGGTTAAATTTATTGAAAACTCAATTTAAATTTTCTCCTTCCTATACTCACGAATCTGACAAGTCAACCTTGCAATATATTCAATTTTTTGTTTTTTTTTTTGTTTTTTTGAAAATTTAAAATCATATGAAGAAAAACAGGCTTGCCTGGCAGGGAAAAAAATTATGCCCTTTAAAAAAAGAAAACACCGCTAATATTTTGTTATTAGTCACAGTAAAAAGGTTTTTTGATTTCTTTAAATTTTTCTTTTCACTGATGTTTGGTTTCAGAATTTATTGCCCTGTTTTCTAAACTCACAGGATGATAACAGTAACTTGAATTTATTTATTCCATAGAAGTACCTCGTCATAACTTCCTTTATCGGAGTAAAAGTTTGACAGGATTTGGATAGTACTCTAAATAACGTTGAAATGATAAAAGAAAAACTTTCAGGATATTGCGTCGAAGACCCAGCAGGCCGTTCGGTGACACTGACAAGATGGATGATAGGAAAGAGCGACTGGATAAGGATCAAGCTTAGTAGTCGATCTGGGATCTGGCTGAGATATTCGTTGTAGGATCAATAGGGTAAAATGAGTACAGAATGATGTCATACTTACATTGTCTACTGTCACGCAAAGCGTAAATATATTTCTGTACAGGTTATAAAACTTAGGTACAATAGAATTAATACTGAAGACTGGGCGCAATACCTGACAAGCGGCGAGCGAGTCTGTGGTTTATGAATACTTCTCTGACGCCAGGTAGCGCCATTTATAGACAATGTGGACTAACCTAGTTCCCTATACTTCCATAACCAACAATACACTCCCATAGCAGTCAACCTGTTAGACATTTTCCATCTGCTGCTGCATGTGGCAGCCGCCGTTGGTGGGCGTAGTCGACGTCTGCGCTTTTCTCCAACTGCCACTGCCTACGACGGAATTGAGAAGATCCCTTCGATATCCGTACAATGGCTTTAACATCGACCTCCCACAATATTCCATAAACTGGAGGGGCAGTGATAATCCCTGTTAATGCGGTCATCTGTGCCATTTATATCTAACAGTGCACATTTTTTACCTTCTGTCAGCGCTAAAAATCCCGGTAGATGTCTCTGTTGGGTTTCTTAACGACGGAACTCAACACGCTCAGTTCATTCTTAAAAAATACGTTTCTCCATAAGACGATCCAATAGGTCACCACAATTGTACGAAAATGTATTTATTCATAAAGTATGTCTATCACTAAACTTTCTTGAAATTTTATATTTGGACGGAATAATGAATCTATATAGGAAAAACGTCAGAACGTTTCATATAATTGTTTTCATAATATAAATAGCATTTTGTGAGAGTTCTGATAACGCAGTTCACGGAGTATGAGAGTGAGAAAGTACTGAATAGGATTTTCACTTTGATAAATATAACTTCCATAGAATAAATGTTGGCACCGGTGTACTGATCATGAAATCAGATTATTGATATTGATCTAAGGACCATCATAACTTGTAACGAAATCTGATGAACTTTTTCTGATTGATAGTTCCAAAAGAGAACCCGTCTTCTGATACCACATATATTTTGATTGCATAAAGCAAAACCTTACACCTCTCAGAACGTAGCGTCCATGACAGACTCCAGACAGGTTGATTCGGATATGCACTTAAGTTGATTTGCTGCCACACCCAGCAGCAACCGTAATGTAAGTCGTGCCTTGGGCCAACAGTCCTCATAAACATGTCTAAACAGAAATATAAAACACCGAATCCAATTACTCCGTCAATCGCAGCCGAAGCCTAGCAGCCCTGTGTTGGTTTATCTAAAGTACCTTTCGCACAGTGAAAAATGCGAACTTCCTTCAACTTTAGAGGCCCACGAAACTAATTTTTATGTTGTTCTAAATAATGACATGTTGTGTCTTCTGGCAACAAACGATCAAACAGCTACAAATATGTTTTACTAATGGCCATGCTGTATGTGATCTGCATGTCTGATAGACCACGAACTGCTTTAAACGTTCATATTATGTATTGTTTACTCATATCTAGTTAATCTATCTCTTAAATATCAGAACTTCTTTTGCGGCTACTTTTGGTTGTACCGTGAAAAACTCTACAATGATGCGATTACGGTCGTTACAACTTTTCAATGTGACTTTTAAGTAACGCTGGGGATTTCACTGGTACAGAGAAATTAAACATTTCAGTCAAAACCTAAAACAGATGGACCTAAAAGGAAAACACTTTGCACGCGCTACATTCCCATTACTCTGTTGAGTGTTCTCTCAAGATTCCGCAGTAAAGAACCTTGTTTTTTTAATATAGGCTACCAGTAGTAGGCGTCATTTGGGGGCGAACGGTGCTACCGGTGGAAGGGGAGTTCAGACTCTTTATTGGGGAGCAAGATGTTTTGTGAGCCGGTGGTAAACAGGAAGGGTGTCTTAATGGTGGAAACCCAACCCGGTAGTCAGCAACAAGCGGAGTTACAACACAACTCTAAAGCGCCTTGAAAAGAAAATACTTTCGAAAAAGTCATACATTTGTGAAAGGATACATGATTTTTTTACAAATATCGCTGCAAACATGGAAATCTCTAATAATCTACAGTATTTATTCTAATAACCAAAAGAGTGACAGCGAAATAAGAAATGGGTATCACTTTGTGAGACTTGCTCAGTTTTCAAAATTTTTGTAGCGTAGCGGAGTGCTGAAGAAAAAGTAATCGGGGTTTTTAACGATTTGTTCTTACAGCAGTTTTATTGCTCGTTAACTGTTGAATCACTGAAATTGGTGATTTTATTGGCAAGGAAAAGGAATGAAATTGGCTACGTCTAAATTGGTGTGGATGGGTCCTCCCGAATGCCAACTTTATTCAGGGCGCTAATTATCACACCGTCGACACGCCCCTAATCCATAATAACTAATCGAATTCCAGGATCGTACGTCACAATTCTGCCACTATGGTCGTCTACTGAATTGTGTTTGGAAGAAAAGATTAGTAACCTGCTCCTTCATTTGGCATCAGGATTTTATTTGTAACAATTTAGACAAAAAAAACTATATTTGGATGTCATCTATAAGGTGTCTTGTTATGTCACATAATAATAACAAACCTATATTCTAAAACAAATAAATGAAATCTGTCTTTATATTGATATTTCAGATTAATGCAGCATCAAAGAATGGTAGCTAGCAGTTTGTGTATAACATTGGATCCTCTACGGTAATGTTTGCTGTATCAAGAGCTGCGAAATCGTTAGAAAACCTCAATAACTCTGGTCAAAATGTAGGATCCATAAGATCGTCGAAGATATTTTTTTAAGTGCTAGTATTTCCAGAGATTTATTTCACCAGATTCAAATTTATCTTATTTAAGAAAATATTGATTGGCACTCGATCAAATTCATCATTTTTACAATTGTTCCAAAAGTATCAGGACATCACTTTAAGGGCAGCTCCGACATCTGACCAAGACGTCTTGCCGATGATGCTGTTAATAGTAGGTGACTGAAAATTTCTTTTTTTTTTTTTTTAGTGTAAAGATTAATGATACTCTGAGCAAGAGAAATCCTGTCATCCTTCAATACATAAGGGTAACAGAGTGAACTTGCTTGTAGCTGTACACAATAACGTAGGATTCGGCAATAAGTCAATAAGTTGTGATGAGCAAGATCAGTTTTAAAGTTCTTTGAATATCTGACGTTTTTTCGTGTGAAATACTTTATAATGTGAATTTGTAACAGTATGTAATACAGTACAAAAAAGAACTTCAAAGTATTTAAAAAACAGAAACACAAAAACATAAAAATAACAAAACGTCACAGGTTTATAAAAGATTAAAATGGTTTTCAGATGACAGTCAGCAAATTGAATACACACCCACATTTCGGAATACTATTAAGAGTATGATTAGGGAGAAAAAAATATTCTTATTTCCCCTTAGGAATAGACACAGAACTAACATGGATTCAAATGCATATTATCTCATACATTATTGTCAATTGCAGATTGACATGAATCGGAACATAAAACCAACAGAGTTCTTTTGCAATCCAGTTAAATGTGAAACATTTCACTTCTTCATTGCCTGGAGTAAGATAAAATCTTAGATTTAATTTTAAATAACGTCTATGTAAATCCATTAAAGTGTTGACTATCTGACGATATTTGAGCAAGATGTTTTTGTCAGCCTACGACAACCTGAGACTTGTAAAGAATCTTTTGTTCGCTTCGCTGACCACGGTACTCAGCAGCGGATATATTCATGAAAAAGCGGAGATGAGGCAGCGGTGCTCCAATTCTCATTGCCGTTCGACAACCTCATCATGTCACTCTTCAAAAATAAAGGGAAATCGTCCAGCGAAGAGATGCTACGGCATAAGTTTTGGCTCTTCGCTTTTTTCACATTTACAAAAATTTATAATTATTACTTTTTTCTGCTTGCATAACTGCTGCATCTACGAGACCTCGTTATACAAGCTCCCTTCGTAAATTCAACGGTAACGAAAAATAACGAACGAAATATAGTTACGCTGGTATCGCTTTTCGTTTTGTGTTAAAACTTGTCTCAATGCCATTGTTTTTTAGTTTAGCTCTAATTTCGTACAGGGGAAGCAATAGAATACAGAAGCATTAAAGTAGCAACTGTGATTCATAGGATGAATCTCGAAAAATTGTAATACACAAACAATAGAGATAGCGTACGACTCTCGCATAACCACATTTGGAATACTGTTGTGCAATATGGCATCCGTTTCATAGGGGGTTAATTGACAGTATTGAGATAGTACAGAGAAGAGCCGTTCGATTCGTGACTGATTGCTACAGTCACAGAATTGGTTCGTGGATTGAGCTGGGATTATTTGGTAGACAGATGATGTAGGTTCGATTTGAACTTAATGATAAACATGTGTACACCCATTTTCATTTATGAGTGCAATGAATATTTTTTTAACTGTTTTACGTCTCTCAACAGCGAGGTCTTTAGAGACGGGAAAGGATGGGGGTCAAGGATGGGGGGCAAGGATGGGGGCAAGGAATGGGAAGGAATTCGGCCATGGCCTTTTGAAGGAAGAATCCCGGCATTTGCCTGGAGTGATTTGGGAAACCATGGAAAACCCAAATCTGGATGCCCGGACGGGGATTCAAACCGCCGTCCTCCCGAATGCGAGGTGCAATGAAATACTTCGTTCACCAACCTGTTTGGGTCTCAATAATAGGAGAGATAATATTAGTGAAATAAGATACCGCACAGATGCTTATATGAATTTTTTAATAGAGATTAATTTTGGGGCAAAGCATCCTCTGCCATCCACATTTTTTTAAATCGGAGAGTATACATGTAGGTGTAACATAGATGTAGAATGCAACTATTACTAGCAATCACGAATATGCGTTTCATTTGCCAACAATGTCAAGCTATACAAGTAGCACAAACAACAAGAAATTTAATCATATAGTACAGAGATCACGATCATAACACGCAAATCATTCAACCTACATTGTCACAAACATGGAAATACTAAAAATAAGCAACTACAGAAAACATCTCAAGGATGCTACGTACACAAAGAGACAGTTCAAAGAAAAAAAGTAATGACTGAATTCACCAATTTGACTAACAACACATTTCAAAATAATAAAAGAATAAGAAATACCTTAATACACCAGTACCTCCCAAATTCTGTCAAAATCGTAGGCACAGAGAGAAATTCTAGCATAGGACAAAAAAGAGACTAACAGTAATAACAAAGTAAGTTGGCACCACTGGCAGATTAAACATAACAACACAGAAGAACCTGTAAAACAACCGAGTGCAATAATACCAAAAAGGCGTACAATAACGATGGTGGAATCAATTATACAAATAATGCTAATAGTTACAATTTGGTGAACGTGATACTTGCCGTTATAGTTTGTTCTTATTCTTTAACAACATGTAAACCAATGCTACTAAGATTTTAGAGCCCATAACGTATAATATATGTAATGAAATTTTACCTCATTGATAACAATATGCATATCAACCATTTACAGCCATTGATGATGTCACACATCAGCCAAGAAAGCGTCTGGAAATAAATATTTCAATAACAAAACGATTGTTAATGGACAAATTTAACTCCTTCGAAAGCAACTGCAGATAAACTAATATTTACGGTTATTTCACTTCCTTCAGAAATGTCATTTGTTTGTTTCTCCTACTGGATGGGACAGTTTCTTGTCAGCAAGGGTATTAAAGTTAAAATGTATGTATTTTATTTGAAGTTTCGTCCATTTTCTCGTGATTTATTCTTTTTGAAAATTGTAGTAGTGACTACTTTAACAAACTGTGCTGTTAACATGAGTTCACAAAAACACAGTATTTGGCCACATTGGTTTGTCTGGTGTTAATCCTGTTATTTTAGAGCAATTTCCGTATTTTTGTATTTCACTCTCTTTTTTTGCTTTCAAGGTAAACACCTTTATGATCTTACAGTACATACTGGGACTGATAAATTTCGTTTTTTACGGACTAATCTTTCAAATGTCGCTTAAAACTATTATTTGAGAGTATTTAAACTACTGAATATTTTTAAAATTAAACTAATACAGGAAAAATGATTACAGAGTTGGACATGAGATCCCAGGAAGCTTTATATTTCCAATCCGAAGAATTTGAAAAAACACAAAGAACTTTGCGTTGCACCCACTACTTTTAGCAACTAGTCTTCAGGCTGTATTTCAAAATCTAATCTGTGCTGTCAAAACAAAATCTTATAACATTTTACTACCTTAAATACAAAATGGCTGAATCGCGATTCTTGTCCTCTGAAGCGGTTCTGGAAACACCAGAATTGTAGTCTTCCGTCAGATCTGCCACAGATCACCCCCTATACTGCTTTACAGAGCGAGCAAGCATCCAACCTACACGTTCTGTGATGTGGCGTGGGTGTCCACTACATTGTTGCCTACTCGTGGTTTCACCGTCCTTCAAACAGTTTCCATAGATGCTCACTACAGTAGCACGCGAACAGCCGACAAGCCTTCTCCGTTTCCGAGATGCTCGTTTCCAGCGCCTCGCCCACAAACCGCTAAGAGAATTTAGTGACCTGTGCATAGAAATCTGGTGTCAATACCTCTGGAAGCCTATCAAGGACTTGTAGAATCCATGTTGCGCTGAATCGCTGCTGTATTGTGTTCGAAAGGTGAACCAATATGCTAATAAGTAGCTGATCATAATGTTTTGGCTGATCAGCAGGGGCGGATCCAGGATTTTGGTTTGGGATGGGGTTGAGCGGAATTTGGTTTGGGGGGGGGGGCCTTGAGTCGGGAAAAAGGTAGTATTTCTAGTCTCCTCGGGCCTCAAATCCGTAGAGCTAAAAAAAAAAATCTCCAAAATTACAATGTCGGAGATGGACCTAGATACTTTGGGGGGGGGCCTTGAGCCCCCTAGCCCCCTCCCCTGGATCCGACCCTGCTGATCAGTGTATGTTCCACTTTTCAGCTGTACTTTATAATCCACGAATGACATCGGATGGTTACTGTATTGGTCCTGTAAAACACTTTTCTTTGTAAGAATAACGTAACAAATTCTTACTATTTATAATAATATGTCATGTCTCGTTCACTAATGTGTATTATGTCACCTCCCGGTCACGATCAACGGTCGACTTCTCGTACTTTGTAATATATTTGCTGCCAACTGCAGCCAAATTGTAACATGATCACCTTGTCAACAAACACCAAACTGTAACGTTACTTGTTACGCTCACCAAATTTTAAAGAATCCCAAACTTGTAATATTGCGGCTAATTTCTGACCGAGTACAGGACGTGTTGTATTTAATATTTAAAAGGGGTGTTACTTTATTTTACTAACTACCCAATTTAGCAATCTTTCCTTCAGGTTCTTCTCAGAAGATTGGCTACGTTCTGCACATTGATTCTATCTGGAAGACTATTAAAATCTTGACAGGCTCACACTTCGAATTAAATACTCGTATTCCAAATAACACATTTGTTTACCACTTCAATTTCATCTTCTTCTTTTCTTTGATTTTGGCTGTTTAAGGACCACGAAAAGTGGTCTCCATGCTTCTATTCTTTACTTCTTCATCCCTTTACCCTGCTGTTTTCTCCTTTCTTGTGCTCAAATGTTATTTACCTTTTCACTTCTCCTGGAAACCCTTGAAATTTTTTATCAATATTCAGAAAATGTCTCTGTTATTACGATCTCTATCATACACTCCTGGAAATTGAAATAAAAACACCGTGAATTCATTGTCCCAGGAATGGGAAACTTTATATAAACATTCCTGGGGTCAGATACAACACATGATCACACAGACAGAACCATAGGCACATAGACACAGGCAACAGAGCATGCACAATGTCGGCACTAGTACCGTGTATATCCTCCTTTCGCAGCAATGCAGGCTGCAATTCTCCCATGGAGACGATCGTAGAGGTGCTGGATGTAGTCCTGTGGAACGGCATGCCAAGCCATTTCCACCTGGCGCCTCAGCTGGACCAGCGTTCGTTCTGGACGTGCAGACCGCGTGAGACGACGTTTTCATCCAGTCCCAAACATGCTCAATGGGAGACAGATCCGGAGATCTCGCTGGCCAGGGTAGTTGACTTTACACCTTCTAGAGCACGTTGGGTGGCACGGGATACATGTGGACGTGCATTGTCCTGTTGGAATAGCATGTTCCCTTGCCGGTCTAGGAATGGTAGAACGATGGGTTCGATGACGGTTTGAATGTACCGTGCACTGTTCAGTGTCCCCTCGACGATCACCAGAGGTGTACGGCCAGTCTAGGAGATCGCTCCCCACACCATTATGCCGGGTGTTGGCCCTGTGTGCCTCGGTCGGATGCAGTCCTGATTGTGGCGCTCACCTGCACGGCGCCAAACACGCATACGACCATCATTGGCACCAAGGCAGAAGCGACTCTCATCACTGAAGACGACACGTCTCCATTCGTCCCTCCATACACGCCTGTCGCGACACCACTGGAGGCGGGCTGCAAGATGTTGGGGCGTAAGCGGAAGACGACCTAACGGTGCGCGGGACCGTAGCCCAGCTTCATGGAGACGGTTGCGAATGGTCCTCTCTGATACCCCAGGAGCAACAGTCTCCCTAATTTGCCGGGAAGTGGCGGTGCGGTCCCCTACGGCACTGCGTAGGATGCGACGGTCTTGGCGTGCGTCCGTGCGTCGCTGCTGTCCGGACCCAGGTCGACGGGCACGTGCACCTTCCGCCGACCACTGGCGACAACATCGATGTGCTGTGGAGACCTCGCGCCCCACATGTTGAGCAATTCGGTGGTACGTCCACCTGGCCTCCCGCATGCCCACTATACGCCCTCGCTCAAAGTCCGTCAACTGCACATACCGTTCACGTACACGCTGTCGCGGCATGCTACCAGTGTTAAAGACTGAGATGGAGCTCCGTATGCCACGGAAAACTGGTTGACACTGACTGCGGCGGTGCCCCACCGCTGCGCAGCTAGCACTCTTCGACGGCCAACACTGCTGTTCCTGGTGTGTCCGCTGTGCCGTGCGTTTGATCATTGCTTGTACAGCCCTCTCGTAGTGTCCGGAGCAAGTATGGTGGGTCTTACACACCGGCGTCAATGTGTTCTTATTTCAATTTCCAGGAGTGTATATTCTTTGATTGGATACAATTTCCCATATATTCACTTCGAATCCCCAGTTACAACTTTTACGCAACTCTTATCTGCTTACGTCCACGCAGATAATCAGAATTCTAATCATAAAGAGAGATAGACAGAGAGACTTAATGGCTAAATCTTGAAATAATTATAATTGGCTAAACTACCAGCCCATCTTCTTCATCCAGTTTACTTCAGTTTTTTAGTTTTTTAGTTACAATTTCTACAGAATGCTATCTAAGGTGGGTTTGTATAGACACCAGTTAACGCTTCTTATTTAGACAAACAAATACAAGACGTCATTTAAATTGCCTTGCTATCTTTGGGTGAGGTGCTTGTATAAACAAATTTGTCTTATGGGCTTTACCACATGGCGCTATTCAGTTAAATGTCTTGGTGTTAATGATTCTTAAACGTTGGGTGGGTAACACGGCCCACAATGTCAGAACAAGCGTCAATATCATAATTCATGCCTGTACTACACTTCTCTCTCTACTACTCCATTCTTTTATTTATTTTTTGCTGTCGTCAGTCTTTCGACTGGTTTGATGCAATTCTCCATCCCTTCCTATCCTGTGCTAACCTCTTCATTTCTACATACCCCTTACAACCCACGTCCTCAATTATCTGCTTCATATATTCTAATCTCTGTCTTCCTCTACAGTTCTTACCTTCGACTGTTCCCTCCACCAACAAATTAACCAATCCAGTATGTCTCAAAATATGACCTCCCAGCCTGTCTCTTCTTTCTGTAAGCGTCTTCCACAAACTTATTTTCTCACCCATCATTTCCAAAACTCGTTCATTTCTAACTTTTTCTGTCCACTTAATTTTCAGCATTCTTCTGTAGCACCACATTTCAAATGCTTCAATTTTCTTTATTTCCGGTATTCCTAAAGTCCATGTTTCGCTACTATAAAGTGCTGTGCTTCATACATAGTTTTAAAAATTTCTTTCTAATTCCTAGATCAATATTTGATAGTACTAAAAGATTTCTCTTTTTCATGAAGGCTCTTTATGCTAGTGCTATTCTGCTTTTAACATCATTCCTGCTTCGGCCATCGGTTGTAATTTTGCTTCCCAAGTAACAGAACTCACTTGCTTCTCCTATTGCATCCGATCCTATTTTTATATATAATCTATTAGTATTGGTATCATTTCTGCTACATTTCATCACTTTAGTATTGCTTTAGTTTATATTCAGTCCAAAATCTTCCT
Organism: Vandiemenella viatica; assembly: GCA_031002005.1. NCBI lineage: Eukaryota > Metazoa > Arthropoda > Insecta > Orthoptera > Morabidae > Vandiemenella > Vandiemenella viatica. The sequence continues at coordinate 86,008,181 of CM061921.1, forward strand.
TCAGTATTTTGTTCATGCCATTCAGTAACTTCTCAATATCCTCAGCACTCTCTGCTAACAAGACAATGTCATCAGCAAATAGTAGCATACCGATTTTTTCTCCCTAAAAACTTATGCCACATGGAAATTTTTCTTTGACTTTCTTCATTGCTTCTTCTACATACAAGTTGAATATTAACGGGGATAAACTACAACTTTGTCTCACACCCTTTTTAAATGATGCATGTCTCTCTTGATTCCCTACTTTTATTATTGCCACTTGATTCTTACATAGTTTATAGAGTATTCTCCTATCTCGATACTTTAGACCTGACTTCTTTAAAATTTTGAACATCTTGTCCAACCTAACATTATCAAAAGCTTTTTCTAAATCAACAAATGCCATAAAAGTATCTTTGTTTTTCTTGATCCGCCCTGCAAGTATTAATCTTAAAGACAGAATTGCTTCCCTTGTACCGCGATTTTTCCTAAACCCAAACTGATCATCACCTACTATATCTTCTACTACCCTTTCCATCCTTCTGTATATTATTCTGGTCAGTAATTTTGAAGCATGTGATTTTAGACTAATGGTGCAATAGTTCTCACATTTGTCGGCTTGTGCTTTCTTTGGAAGTGTGAAGATGATATTTTTATTAAAATCAGTTGGAATTTCTCCTGTTTCATAACTTTTTGATATCAGTTTGAATAATCTTTCGATTCATTCCTCCCGTAGGGATTTAAGAAGTTCTGCAGGGATCTCATCAATTCCAACTGCCTTATTTGCTTTCAAGTCATTCACAGTTTTATTAAATTCTGTCCTCAAAACAGGATCTCCTAAGTCATCAATGTCAACATCGCCTTCCTTTTCCATTACACTATTGTTCAAGTCGTCCCCAACATACAGTTTCTCAATGTATTCCTTCCATCGGTTAGCTCTATCTTCTAAGCTTAAAAGAGGTTTCCCATTACTCCATTAAGTTCTTATTTTAACAATAGCTGTGCGCGTGACTTATTCCAAAAAGAGTCTGAGATTTCAGTTGTTAACTCACTGATAACCAGTCAAAACAATGTTTGGTAGACAAGGAAAAACAGAGGAGCTCTCTGTTCTTTCGTTTTACTTGTATCTGCTTCATTCCTTCTGAATTTTTGTTGTATGTAACTGTTTTTAACGCGATTATGCACTTGATTTGTTTCTACCAACTCTTGACACTGCCACTGATTCGGAAGATTTGATAGTTTTGGATGACCCACTATTAACACTTCATTATTGTTTACAAATTTTTTACCGACCATGGTAGGTGAGTCATTAACGCTCTGGCCTCGCATTCGGGAGGGCGCCGGTTCGAATCCCCGTCCGGACATCCAGATTTTGGTTTACCCTGGTTTACCCTGGTTTCCCCGAATCACTCCAGGCGAATGCCGAGATGCTTCCTTCAAAAAGGCCTTGACCGAATTCCTTCCCGTTCTTTGTCCGCAGTCCTTTGCCGCCTGTAATGATCTCGACATCGACTAGGCGTAATGCAATAAACAAAACAAAAAATACTAAACTTCTCTTTGAAGTTTTGTTGCTTGGTATATAAACAAACAGATTTTTATGTGTAAAAACTATCGCAAAAATTCCTATTTATAGCTTGTACGATTTAAACACACCGTCACATCGCTTAAAAGGCCAAATTTATCATCTGTTGTTACGTAAGTGAATTTATTTATTTATTTATCCTATGATATTTGACAAGCTCTATAAATGGTGTGGACAGATGTACACACGTCGCAAACTCCTATTATATTATATCTATAGATCTAGTGTTTTGATCCATTAAGTTGGATTGATCGACGCATCGTGTATATGTGCTATTGTTCCCTTGTAGGCCCGAATAGGACAGTAAGAAACAATGTGATTAATCGTCTGTAAGGTGGCACTGCAGTCACAATTTGCAGAATCTACCCAACCCCATTTGTGTAATAAGTAACTGCATCTGCCTTGTCCTGTTCGAAATTGAACGCCGATTCTTCATGGCTGTCTGGGGAAATCGAAACATAGTAATCGCAATGAAGGGTCTTCAAACAACCAGCAAGTCTTTTTCAGGGCCCACAAGATCGTGGAATGGGACCATCTCTACGCATTTGTCAACTTAACATCGAAGGAATAAGTTGAGAGAAATGTGACTACCTTTCCTGATTTTAACAGAAATATGCAGTCAATTTCATCGTGCTACAAGAAACTCAAATAGCGTAAGTTAATTATTTCCGCAAATATAACGGAAAAAAATTACAATATTTGCGGTTTTGGCGTCTGTATCATCAGGAACAGTAAGTGAGTTATTTCCGAAAATATAACGTAGAAAAATTTCAATATTTGCGGTTTTGACGTCTGTATCATCAGGAACAATATTAATTAGGATAAGAAGTACGCTGTATCTTCAAAATCTTAAAAACTATCAATATGTGTAATACCGATAGAATCTGTTCCTTAGTCTTTGCTACATACAAACAAAAATTCCAAACATTACAGATTAAATTTGTGTATGATCGGAAACTTCGTGACCTATCGTGATAAAAGGTATTGTGTAGGCTAACTGAAGACACAAGCTACCATTATGTACAGTTTGATTGAAATTCGTTCGTTGGATTTTTCGACTTGTATGCTCAGAAGGAGAAAAAATCGAAATTTACAGTTTGACCACTGTGTGCTCTAGAACTGTGGTACTAATCAGTATAAAAAGTATTCTATAACACCGTTGAGATAAGCCGCCACTACATGCAGATTCATTGAATAAAATGGTTTCCTAATTTTTTTGTTCAGACAGGCAAAAATTTCAAAATTTACGGTTTCGGCCTCCATATCACCTAAAACCGTGATACTAAACGGGATAAGATGTACTGTATATCTTAAGCAATCTAAAAAGCTGTATACATGTGTATTTTACCTGATATCCGTTCTTAGTCTTTGTTAAATGCGGACACAGGCTGACAAAAACTGAAAATACTGCAGTACTGTATGATCAGACACTATGTAACTTATAGGGGTAAGAAATATCATAATTGTTAACCGATGACAAATGTTATCACTATGTGCAGTTACTAATAGAATTCGTGTAATAATTGTAAAGAGAGACAAGAGTTCTAAAATTGACCATTTTGGGTTCTGTGATACTATTCAGAATAAACAGTTTTCTGTATTTAAAGCAATGACATACATTATCCCCATGCAAGTTTAATTGTAATTCGTTGGTTTACTTTTGCATGATTCTACAGGCAACGGTCCTTAAATAAGTAATGAAATTGGAGGTACTTGAAGGTACCCGTGTATTCCTTAGTTGACAAAATTGTTCTACGCACTGAAGACATACATCTGAGAAAATGGAGCAAAAGTTTGGGAAGATTTTTTATTAGAAATTCTCATACTTATTTTATTTATGTATCTATTCTTTTTTTATTTTTACTTACTGCTTTACGCTTCGTCGACGGCTAAGATCATTAGATGCGGGATTGGACTGGGGACAAGGAATGGTAAAGAATACGGCCATGGTCTCTTTTGAAGGAAGCATCGAGGCAGATTATTTAAAAAATACTTCTAATTGAATCACAAGCCTAAAGCTTTCTCACAATACAGATAAATAACCGTAAAATCTGGAAATATAATTTTCCATTTTTTTATCTCTGATCGGTTACATTTATCCCTTAATTTAGCTTAATACTAGGAGACGAATGCAAAAATCTCCCGAGGCACTCATTGAAAAAAAATCTGTGTATCGCTTTTTTAAATCACTGCGCTGAACAAAAGTGAATGTGGTATCGTGTTTTATGTACCATTGTGTCAAGAGGAAAAGGGGGCTGATCTGTGTCACAACGGAGGAAAAGTCGAGCACCTGCAGGAAACCAAGGTAAACAAATTTCCAGTAAGCAGTGGAAGGAACGCTGTACGTCTACTCCTGGGAGAGGGCAATCGTTCCTAGGAGGCCGTTCCGAAAATCGGGACTAGAGAATGTTCCATCAAGTCTGGTGCTTGGGCTTCTTTCCATAAATACGACAATCCATCCACAGGTAGTAAAATTATTACTCCGCGATGTACTACAATGTTGGTGAGGGGAATACGTTACACCTTAAACTATAAGGGATATACAGGATATGATAAGAGACGCCCATAGACGATCCTACTGAACCGTCCCAGCATTCGCCTGGAGCGATCCAGGAAAACCTTTGAAAATCAAGATCAGGATGGCCGGAGCGGTTTTTCGACACTTACTCCTGTCGCGTTCCAAGTTATCTCGCTCTATAAATCCTTCCTATTCCATTCCCTAATCGCTCATGGAAATATGAGTATAAAAAACAATCGCTTTTAGCCCTGATTCCTCTTACCTTATTTTCTCAGTCATTCCTGGACATGAATGCACAGTTAACAAAATGCTTTTGTTGTCATCCTGAAAACGATCTGTCGTTAACTTTCAAATTAATTTCTGTCATGAGCACCGTCTAGGTTGTTTCAGATCTTCCTAACCCAACCTCTTCAATTTCACACGCCTTCCCGCGAGCTATATGCAACTGTCACGAATCGGACGACTCTTCATTGGATCTTCTACAATGTCTCTATTAGCTCTTTTGAATTTGGCACTTCTTAGCGTTTAACTTCAATTGGAGGTCTTCACACTGCGAGGTCCCACTTCATCAGACATAGAAATAATAATGATAATATTAGTAGTAATATTTTTACGACTTATGTAATTATTTTAATACAAGGCCGTATAGTATAGTAGTATGTGTAAAAATGGATAAATTTAAGTTTTTACAATATGTTTTGTTATGTTGAAGTTGGCAGGCTGTAATTGTGTTGTTTTGTAACTAGCCAATTGGTTTGAGTACAAATAAAACATTTGTTACGCCATATAATATCAAACGCCCAAGCACTTTGTCTGAATTTACTGAATCCTAAATCTTACACAATATTTCAATAATCGGCAGATTTTTTAAATAAAAATTAAACGAAATACCTTCTAACAAATTAATATGTTTATTTTTGGTATAATTATTAGGTATGGAACATTAGTTGAGTTCATAGTCCCTGGAAAATTCTAGGAAGTACACGTTTTGACTTAACATCACAGCTTTTTCATTCAGTTGACATCGGACATTACAGAACATAGTTCCTGATAAAGATAGGAAAATTAATTATATAATTTCTCAGGAACATGGTTTGATACTATACAAACACTTTTCATAAATTCTCTCCGTCGATTATAAACCATTTTATGCACACTTTATTGAATATATTAGAAGTTTACACCTAGAACAGTGCTCAAACCTTAACGAGTTTTATTACACAACATTTATGTACTGCTCTCCGAAAAATTCAAATATACTCTTCCGAAAGTCGCCAAATGCCAGCAAGTTCTGTGCAACCAACCGTCGAAAGAGCCGCCATCATCATCGCTGTATGCTCTAACACCATACCCACTGGGGAGAGGTTTGGGATTCAGTTCTGGCGTTTAGTACACATTTTGATGGTTAGCAGTTGCTCGGTATCACCACTCCTTCCCTGCTGGATAAGCCTGAATGAAGAAAATTTCTTCCATCATAGGAGATGGAACCAGCGAACTCCATATTGATCATCTCAGTGACTTCAGCCACAACAGATACGCCTCAGTGAGCTTAGTGAGCTCAGCTGTCAGCAATCCCAGGAGGGAAAAAAACGACTTCAGTCCACTCCCAGCAATCCTGAATTTTGTTTCTCATCGATTTCTGAAATTAGCTTAGGAAAACAGTGGCTCAGTACTGATCTTTTCTGTCTAATTAACTCATCGCTAATGACGAACATAACTGCGAAATCATCATCACACAGCATTCTTCTTCGCGACCGTAACCCAAAATTTTGGCAGTGGCGGCCTTTGATGAGTTTTGATCATCGTTAACATTTGGAGTTTTGGCTGTACGACCTCATACACTTGCTGCCGCCAAGCATTTTATACCTATTGCCTTGGTCGTACCATCTGTCTGTGAAACGTGTAACTGTATTCTGTGTATGACAAATGTATTTTTTGTTATGGCAAGACGTTGTTTATGAGGTGGAGATTTCGGACCGACCCGGCATTCGCATGATGGCTGCGGAGAACTGCTTAAAAGCCGCAGACAGGACTGCTGGCCATGGCTCGTGCCCGGTCCCATTGTACCTCCCTGATCAAGTGTGTGGCGCCTCAGAGCACTGGGCCACAATGGCTGGTCACCATTATCACGCAGTCTCTCAGGAAAATACCACAATAATTACAGGTAAATACCGTCTGATTAAGTGGCACAACGCGATGTTCTCACATCCCTTTAACGTTGTCAAATTACCTATAGCAAAAGTCTAGCATTAATAATTTCACAATTTGTAATTATCTGGTTCGAAATCTCACAACGTTGCTATTCTTGGTACAGAAACTGAAATGAAGAAAAACGTTCTGGCTTCGTACTCGGGAGGATGCGGGTTAGAATCCCTGCTCGGCCATCCAGATTTGTGATTTTCATGGTTTTCCCAAATCACTCCAGGCTAATGCAGGGATGGTTCCTACAAAAGGAAGTGGCCGAATTCCTTCCCGTTCCTCGGCCCCACTCCTTTCCCACCTCTAATAACCTCGACGTTGACGAGGCGTAAAGCAAAAATAAAATGAAGAAGAAGAATTAACAATAATAGCTTTAATTTGAATGCATTGATCTACTATTGTTTTCATATGAATTTATTTGTAGTTGTAACAAAGATTCCGTGAACGTTTAGCTCCTAAACCAGTATTGAAAAATAAAATCACAAAACCGAAATCATTCAGATCATCCAAATGCTAGAGACATAGTAAGAAAAAGCGAAAGAAAAAGTAAGTTTGTTATAAATATAAAATAATTCATTTATTGATATTCACTGAGATTATTTTCAATTTTTTACGTCAATTTAAATTTTAAACTTAAAAAAATCTATTATGATTACAACTACAGACTCATGCGTTTTAAGATGTGTTATAACGCCATCCTAACACACATATATTCGACGTATTAGTCGCTGGGGTGCAGTGTGCATCGCTGTAATGACTGCATCTACAATGAGTCGGCACGAGTTACGAGCAAACAAGACCGTTAATCGATCAGAGCGTCGCGACGTGATCGCTCCTTGGGGTCTCAGATGACGAGACGATAAGCCGACCGCAGATTCAGTATGCTCACAAGCGTCACAACCCCCACTCTCCCATCGCACCGACATCAATGATTGCAAAACTTTTCAAACCGACCATAGGATTAAGGAAAATACACTCCTCGTGTACTGCTATCACCAGCCAAATTGTTATGTCTGTCGGTCTTCTGTGACACTAAACACATCTTAGGGATCCGTTTACTCATATTCGTCCTAGCTTAAACTATTTAACAGACGAATCTGTAAGGGCTCCTCTTACGAAAGATTTAAATGCGAAAAAGCATAACCAAATAAACATACCCCATAAACATACACTGTCAATAACAATTATAAAATTGGCTGCGCATTCCGCCCCTGTCGTAGCCGCCTTAATCTAACCCGGTAGTGCTTATTGAAACACAACATTAGAAAGCGAAAATTTGTAGCAACGCGTTAAGATGCGCTAATGACTGCTACAATGGAAAGCAACGGGAGCGCTACCTATAACGCGGCGGCGACCCGCGTTCTCGGAAACGGCCGTTTGAGCCGCGCGACTGTACCGGTCCGAGAGCAGTATAGACTCAGCCGCTAGCGGAACAGTCGAAATATGTCAGACGGGAAGGTGATATTTACTGCGGGCGAGGATGAAAAATTGGAGGAATTAGAGTGTAAATTTCCTTATACATATATGATGGTTCTTCACCACTGTACAAGACCAGTCTAGGAATGACAATGTTTGGAAAAAAATAGCGGAATTCCCTGAAAGATCAGGTGATAAAAATACAATATAATCTAACAACTTTATTAATATTGTCTATTACCTTTACGTAATTTGTTGTCATATCATATATATTATTGTCATATCATATATATTATTTCTATAAGGTATTTTTTGTCACAAACCATTATCTCCGTTCATACCTAACCAAAATCGATAAATATGGTATCATTTTGCCGAGATTGGTGGTGTAACGGTTAACGTTCTGGCCTCGCATTCGGGAGGACGCCGGTTCGAATCCCCGTCCGGGCATCCAGATTTGGGTTTTCCATAGTTTACCAAATCACTCCAGGCAAATGCCGGGATGCTTCCTTTAAAAGGCCATGGCCGAATTCCTTCCCATTCCTTGCACCCCATCCTTTCCCGTCTCTAAAAAACTCACTGTTAAGAGACGTTAAGCAGTTAAAAAAAAAAGAGGTATCATTTTAATCATTTTAAAGATTAAGGTATCCGATTTGATCATATCATATTTTAAGAAAGTACATACTTTTAACGTGATTGCATTGCACTTGCACGGCTGTTAAAGTAGTCTGTGAATGAGTCTCTCACAGAAAACCCACCAGCATGTGCGTAACCCCCTTGTTAATGGTCCAAGATTTGCACTTGGTAGTTGTTCATTTTTGTTTATTTTATAATGAGATGTGTAATCTTTTTTTTCAAGAAATGCATTTCTAAGTGAATTACGCAGACAGCAAGCAACAATAACCAAATGATAAGTTGTTTCTGGCTTTATACCGATCTTCTAAAATTAAATGAAACATTAAATCGAGCTCGTTAATGAGCTTCCAGTACCACGCGCCATAGGAAGCGCCCCACTGTGCGCCTAATGCCCGGAGTCAGACGCTGGCGTTTGACGCTGCATAGGAAGCTCACCTTCACATTTCAGGAAACATGGTGCTTCCAGTAACTTCGTAACTGGTTACAAAATGTTTTTGGGGAACAGACCAGCGGACGCGAAAGCTATGATAAAAGGTAAAGTAACATCTGTAGACGCTTATTTTTTTTCAAATTCTATATTAATGTCCAGGACAGTAAGACTCAAGCGTACTCCAAAGTCATTAAAACAGACTTAAGCCTTAAATTTCAACCTGAAAGGATTGGCAACTAAGAAACCACAAAGATGACCCAGAATTATGTTGTTAGAAACTCGCAACATAACACTCAACTATTTTGTGTCACGATCCACAAGAACAATCTCATAACTACGGTAACAGAAGATTGAAATGACAATCTGACTTTTGTAACTCATATTTTGAAGATTTAGCTATAGGGAGTAGAATACAAAACTCTCATATAAGCCAGATGTTTGACGGCACAAATGCTATGACTCTGAATTCAGATTCTAGATTTGAAGTACCGATACGAATATTTCCAATTTCGGCTCCCCAAAACAGAAACCATTTAATGCTCATTTCACGACCATCCATTGATTAAGGTTCTTGTTTCTGTCCGTCAGTGAAAATAAATTACAGTTACTCGTTAATAACTTCAAAACTGACCAACGCAAAGTTTTTCCTCTGCTTCTGTTGTTGAATTAATACAGTGGTTTGTGAAATATATTACAAAGAGAAAACTGAAAGATTTCAGCTAAATTCATATTGCTATTGCATAACCCCAGCGCAACTTCAGTGCCTGAAGAAGCCAATACTAGTTTGAACTTTAGTTGGTCATGTTTTGATTACTTGGCTCTGCTGTTTTGGCACAACAATCGGAGGTGGAGAGTCTGAAAAAAAAAAAAAACAGGCAAAACAAAATTTCTGGTAAATTTAATTAATAAACATTCATAAACTGATAAATCGGCTCGTAATGAAACATAGCAAACTGCTTGTACATGCCACTCTCTCTAAAATACGCTTCGACAGTGTGAATTAAAAAACAAAAACAAGATTCATGTAGATGTTATCAATGAAATGAAAGTTAACGTGATTCCTTCTCATGGTGTCGAAAATCATCAAATGAAAACTGATTCTGAAAAATTTGATCTGGGTGTATAAGGCACTCACTCACCTTACTTAGGTTAGGTCCCTCCCCGTAAACCTTAAACGCAGCTCCCATTACTTAATAAACACAATGTTAATACTTTCCAGAGTTAAAAGATTGTGTGTACTGTACACAAGGTCGACAAAAACTATCTCTCGGAAGCCTGACTGGATTTAAAAAGCGAAACACGTTTCACGAAATCAGGTCGATTCCATTACGTGACTAAATTGGGTTGCGGCATGTAATGGAATGTGTTAACGAGTACACCCCTGTTAATTGCTTTCAGTGAAACAGATACAACCCGCTCCATCTTTCTCAACAGGTTTTTATTCGTCAGGTGTTCTCTTTAATTGAGCATTATATATATCTATGAGTTAACTAAAAACTTTTAGGATTCGGCGTTATAATTTACTTCCATATTCGTCGATGAGTCAAAATATTTTCCAGCAAAAAATTTTGATTCTAGAAAATCTTTGGTATATTTTGAAACGTCGATAAATTAATAATTAAGAATATGCACAGTATTGCAAAATGATTTGGAATTAAAAAGCCATAGATTTACTACTAGCATATGACATTGCCCACGTATACTGCAGATAAAGACGACATGACCCTGGTCACATGGATAGTAGGTTCACTAAAAACAATTTATGTATTGTGAAGTACGAGCTGTATATCACGCTACAATTGTATAGTAAATGGATTCCAGGACTGAGAGTTACAGGTATGAAGCCAGAATGATCTAATACTAAATAACCTGCTTATTGTTTTAACTACCTTCACCCAAGAGACATTTAGTTGTTCAGTTAACATAAGCTATCACCCTGCGTGAACATATCATATTGTGAGGAAGCTAAAAGTAGAGTAGTCAGTAATGAGCAAGAGAGCAGGTTTCTAGAATTTTGTGAAAGATATAAGCTAGTTGTGGCGAACACACTGTTTAAGAATCATGCAAGAAGAATTTACACCTGGAAACGTCCTGGGGATACAGGCAGATATCAGCTAGATTATATCATGGTCAAACAGAGATTCATGAATCAAGTTCTAGACTGTAAAGAGTACCCAGGAGTAGACATAGACTCTGACCATAATTTGATAGTAATGAAGTGCAGGCTGAAATTCAAGCGAATAAGGAAGCAGCATAAGCAGAACAGACTGGAAGTGAATAAACTGAAACAATCTAGTGCAAGAAAAAAAATTGCAGAAATGGTAGACTTAGGTCTAAGAAGTAACTCTGAAATGAGCTCAACCGAGGACGAATGGAATGCATTGAAGTCCGAAATAATGAAAGCTGTTAAAGAAACATTATGCTTCAGGGAACAAGCTGGCCGAAAACCTTGGATCACAGTAGAAATTTTGGAACTGATGGATCAGAGGAGAAGGTACAAAAAGGCACAGGATGAAGCAGGAAGAGAGCAATACAGGCAATTTAGAAATCAAATAAATAGGAGATGCAAAAAAGCAAAAGAAAAATGGCTACAAGGAAAGTGTGAAGAAGTAGAAAAGCAAATGGTCATAGGTAAAGCAGATGTTGCATATAGGAAGATCAGACAGAATTTTCGAAAAATGAAGAAAAGAGGTGTGAACATTAAAGCTGCCGATGGGAAACCTCTTAACCGATGGAAGGAATACATTGAGAAACTGTATTATCGGGACGACTTGAACAATAGCGTAATGGAAAAGGAAGACTATTTTAACACTGATGATTTAGGAGATCCTGTTATGAGTAGAGCTGTGAATGACTTGAAAACAAATAAGGCAGCTGGAATCGATGAGATCCCTGCAGAACTTCTTAAATCCCTAGGAGAAGAAGGAATCAAAATATTATTCAAGCTGGTATCAAAAAGTTATGAAACAGGAGAAATTCCAAATGATTTTAATAAATATATCATCTTCACACTTCCGAAGAAAGCACAAGCCGACAAATGAGAGAATTATCGTACCATTAGTTTAACATCACATGCTTCAAAATTGCTGGCCAGAATAATGTACAGAATATCATACTAGGTGAAGATCAGTTTGGGATTAGGAAAAATTGTGGTACAAGGGAAGCAATTCTGGTTTTAAGATTAATACTTGAAGGGCGTATCAAAAAAAACACAGATACTTTTATGGCATTTGCTGATTTAGAAAATGCTTTTGATAATGTTAGGTGGGACAAGATGTTCAAAATTTTAAAGAAGTCTTGTCTAAAATATCGAGATAGAATACTTCATAAACTATGTAAGAATCAAGTGGCTGTAATAAAAGTAGAGAATCATGAGAGGCAAGCATCAGTTAAAAAAGGGTGTGTGACAAGGTTGTAGTCTATCCCCGTTAATATTCAGCTTGTATGTAGATGAAGCAATAAAGAAAGTAAAAGAAAAATTTTCATGTAGTATAAGTGTTCAGGGAGAAAAAAATCAGTATGCTACAATTTGCTGATGACATTGTCTTGTTAGCAGAAGGGGCTGAGGACATTGAGAAATTACTGAATGGCATGAACAAAATACTGAAGGAAGATTTTGGACTAAATATAAATCAAAGCTAGACTAAAGTGATGAAATGTAGCAGAAATGATACCAATACTAGTAGATTAAATATAAAAATAGGATCGAATGCATTTGGAGAAGTAAATGAATTCTGTTACTTAGGAAGCAAAATTACAACCGATGGTCGAAGCAGGAATGATGTTAAAAGCAGAATAGCAATAGAAAAAAGAGCTTTTATGAAAAAGAGAAATCTTTTAGTTTCAAATATTGATCTAGGAATTAGAAAAAAATCTTTTTAGTACTCTATGTGTGGAGCACAGCACTTTATGGTAGCGAAATATGGACTTTAAGAATACCAGAAAGAAGGAAAATTGAAGCATTTGAAATGATGTGCTATAGAAGAATGCTGAAAATTAAGTGTAGAGACAAAGTAAGAAATGAACGAGTTTTGGAAATGATGTGTGAAGAAAGAAGTTTGTGGAAGAAGCTTACAGAAAAAAGAGACAGGCTGATAGGTCATATTTTGAGATACGTTGGATTGGATAATTTGCTGGTGGAGGGAACAGTCGAAGGTAATAAGAACTGTAGAGGAAGACAGAGATTAGAATATATGGAGCAGATAATTGAGGACGTAGGTTTTAAAGGATGTGTAAAGATGAAAAGGTTAGCACAAGATGGGAAGGGATGGAGGATTGCTTCAAGCCAGTCGAAAGACTGATGACAGCAAAAAACAAAAAATCTTTAGGTTTTATGTGTTAACAACCACCGCTTTTTTATAAGTTTTGGCGGATGAGAGGTAAGTATTATAGAAATGCATTAAGGTCAAGCAAGACTTGCCCGATACTGGTCCGCACCGTGAGCGCACTGACACTTTTCTCATTGTTGGTGCTCGTTGGCACTCGGCCGTCTTTAGTTTGCTTTACATTTTGACGGTGCGGATCAGTGTCGGGCTGGTGGAAATGGAGAAGCCTATAGAAAGAGTTCGGATGTTTCCGGTCCTTAACGAACAAATGTTGTTTTTGTGTTACTGATTGCCTTAAAAAAGTGTCTTTTTTTTTCAGCCTCACTTCCAGGATGATTAGATGTTCGTAAAATGTGGGGAGAGTACCAGCATGATCGCATTAACAAATCAAAGCTTTGCCAGAGGTGAAGGTCGATTTTAAGGCCAGTAAAAATGCAGACGAGATCCAGATTTGAACCGACGACCTTCCATACTAAAATTGCACGCCTTAACCATCTGAGTCACCAGGCAAATCTAGAAGCACTGACAAATATGTATTAAAACAAATAAATGTACATTTCTGTTTTTGGATAGTAAAAATAAAGGGTGTAGAAAAACAGTACGTTTATTTTATTATGTTTAAATACTTATTTTTCATTACATCTAGATTTTATCTGGTGACTCAGATAGTAACGGCTTACGACTGCGGTACTGAAGGTCCCGGTTCAAATCCCGGTCACAGCTGTAATCTTTACGGTCCTTAAATATGGCAGTCACCTCTGGAAAATCTGTGATTTGTGAATGCGAAGATGCTAGGACTCACCGTGGTTCAAGTTTCACGTTAATCTGTAGGTCTCCTTTTCAAGTAAGGTGACCACTATAGAGGTACATCCTGCAGTCGATAAGAAACATTCTGACTAGAACTTTGAAATCAAATAAAGTTATTATTATTATACAGAATCTTTGTGGTCTAAATTTAAAATAAAATATAATATAGAAAATAAAATATAGAAAAAGACTGAGCTACGGAAAAGTGTGGACGCGAGAGGGGCGAGCCGACACTCTGCCGACTATAGGTGCGGTGACGGTGCGGACCAGTATCGCCCAAGTGTGGCCCTGCCTTTAAACGTAATAAATGATGAAACATATGTCATTTTGGGCAATAGTGTTGAAATAATGCAAAACTACACACCAAATCAAATTGATTAGAAAAACTCACATTTGCTTGACTATTAGTGATGCTATCTGTATTTTATAGGTATACATACAATGAAGTCTAAAAATCGTGGGACCCCTTTTGCTTGGCGAAGTGCTGCAAACCGACTCTACGTGCCATCCGAAGTCCCGCGAAGAAATATTCAGCCATGTATCTTCTACAACGGACCATAAATCGAGAAAGTGACATCGGTACAGGACATAAACTGACCTTTCGATCATGTACCATATATGTTTTACTGGATTAATGTCTGGTGACCTAGGTGACCAAATCATTCACTGTGATTAACCAAAATGTTCCTAAAACCAATTGTAAACTATTCTGGTCCGGTGATATGGTGCATTATCGTCCTGGAAAGTTCATCGTTGTTTGGATATAAAGGCTATGAATGGCTACAAATGATCTCGAAGAAGCTGCCCCTAGCCATTTCCAGTCAATGGTTGGTTCAGTTTGACCACAGGCCTATACCAGTTTGCACAGTGCCTTCCTACCAGCCTGGGTTCATGGCCTAGTGGGTTCTGCGCCACACTCCATCCCTACCATCAGCTCTTACCAACTGGAATCGTGACTCTTCTAAAACACAACCTTTTTTCAGTCATTTAGGGTCCAACCAATATGTTCACGAGCCAGGGAGAATTAACGAGGCTATTGAAGCTCTTTAAAATAATACATTTTATATTGTTGCTACGGACTCCTCCAATCACAGTGAACCAAAAACTTTCCACTGAGGGTACGATTTTAAATCTCAGCTAAAAATAAAAAAAGACTTGCATACTGTAGAAAAGTGTGTAGAGAAACTAAACATCATAAAATTTTGATTGTTGTCATTCCGTTTTGCAGGGCAAATTATAAAGTATTTATATTTCTCGAACAAAATGTTCATATCACGACAATATTGCGAAAATATGGGTCTGCAAATCCGAAAGCCAAAGCTCACACCTATGACTATGACACTCACTTCACATTAACGCCAAAGTCACAGGTATTTCAGCCGCACCACTGGCACATAAACTCATTGATAACTCAGAAACTATAGGTTTGTGACACCCACATGTATTAGTAAATTTTGATGATTATTTTTCAATAAACCTACGTTCGAAGCGGATCCTACGCCAAGACCTTTGACATCAAATTTTTCCTAAGGGAGCGTCCATAAACTTCGCGGCTCCAAGGAAATAAACATTCATATGTTGTCGTGTGTTCTGTATCTTATTTTAATTGTGCCAAATAATATGAATGAAAAGCTATTTGGCTTGGTTCGGAATCCCTCCCCCCACTTAGCCCAGCATAACTTTCTACTCTACACCTCCCCTTGCCTAGACCGAGCGACGTAGTTTATGGTCGCTCCGTAAATGGGGGCTATCTAGACGAACGCCGCGACAAGTACCCAATTGTAGTTTTCGAGGTCGATCACTTGCCTAAAAACCTACTTCTAAGACAGTATCCAGGGCGGGCGAGCATGAAATAGTTAAGCAATAGTTGAATGCTATGACTTGTAGAAGTAGCACGCCGATCAACAAGTCGCCAGTTACCAAACACCGGTAATTACTGCAAGTTGGTAAAATGACTTCACGCAGCAGGTTAGCGAGAAGTATTGCCCTCTCCACACAGTCGCAGACAAGAAGAGGATGCCAGACGTCTAATAAAAGGTGGGCTCTACTGTGATAGCGGGATGTAGACAGTCACATGGTCAAACAATTGGTCATAGTCATAGTCTTGCACAGATGTTACCAATACTCCAGTTAGTTTGGGCTGCGAGGCGCCCATAATTTACATGCTCGCACTTGTCTTTTGCCATGTCTCTAACATGCCAGCTGAATGCTTGATCATTTTATCATGAAGCCCAATAAACACTGTACATATTCAAGTATGCTATCAGTCAATTCTCATATGAATAAATGTGTATTTATTCTAGTCTTCTCAGTAATTCCTATATTAATATCTGAAGGTACTGAGCCATAAAACCGTCAGGTGTTGTAGTAGGATCCTATGCTGAATATTCATATCAGAACCATGATCGACTTCTACTCTCGACCCTTATCCACGGCTCCAGTAGAAGCTTACCTTTTCCACTCTTGTCGATCAGCTGACAGGTCACTACACATTTATTTTCGAAGGAGAATTTTTATTTATTAAAATGGCATTAGTCCATATTAGCCATACAGGCAGCTCAATGTGTATGTTTCTCTTGCAATGTATAGATTTCCTATCAGTGTCATTATTTTCCCTATTCTGTAAGAACGACACAAGACGAACACAACAATTAATTAAAACCACCCATGCCCTAGGCCGGACTCGAACCGGCGACCTCTGCCACGTGAAGCAAGCACGCTACCCCTACGCTGCTGAGGTCAGCGAAGGAGTAGTTCTGTGCCAAAGCGTATCAAAATCGGTAACCCACACATGAGGACCTTGCTTTGTAAGACCAAACTGTTTTACACTAACGTTGACAGTTCCTTCCACTTGTATGGCTCAAAGTATATTTGCTGTATGTTGTTTTGATTCTTTTTAATGCAATGTTGAAGCCGCGTGAAAGCTGGACTGAATTTGCAATATGAAGATATCGGCGTTTCCATTCGCTTTTCATATTCCGCCTCAATCATTTCAGCCTCAGAACTCCATCAAAGGCCTGTTAATTTGAAACCCTAGTTAAGAATGTATGTACAGTATATTCCTGCTTCTTTCGAGCCATCTGGCTGCAGGGGCAAATGCTTCACCTGTCACATTTGCCACCTGTCTACAGTTAAACGGGACATAGTGATTGCAACACAACGGTGTGATGTGACAAGTCAGTAATTAGATAACCAGAGTTACTTAAAAGAGGAAAATTCATGCTATGACAAGGTTAATAGCCAAGGAGACTAAGTTAAAAGTAAGGAAATGGTATATTGTGCCGAATGGTTCATTCTAAACTACTTCAGTATCCATATATAAAGAAAAGTAAAATTAAAGGAATGAAACAGTAGTGGAAAGTTTTTATCTTGAGTGTTGAATAAAATAAATAATTTTTAAGTTTAAATCAATTTATTAAACTGCCGAAGCGGTGAGCCTGTAGAAGACTTGCAACTGTGAATATTAACAGTCAGTAGGTGTAGATGACACGTATTACGAAACATGAGGCACTGCTGTGTTTATAACAGTGTGTATGACACGGTTACGTCATCAAACAGCCGCTTGTTGTAAACAAATCTAACGTGTGAATTAAAAACTGAATACTAGACACTTTGAACTGTCCTTGCTTAGGTTTCAATGAAACAGTCGATAAGAGAGACTTATATACTTCTGTTTTTATCTCAGTTGACCCAAAGTGGTACGACATGTTCTACCAAACTGTATTGATCGTACGTTAGGGTTGCCAACTATTTTTTTTTTTTTCAAAATAAGGGAGACTATGATGTGACGATGTGACTACCGTGAATGAAGAAAAAATGTTTCCTTAGAACAATTTTATTACATCAAAGAATCTAACAAATACAAAATGATTACAAACGTTCTTATTTAAAGCTATATTTATGTACATCTTTGGCAGCAGCCTGAAGTTTAGGAACAATCTTTACATATTCTATAAATTCTTTGCATGTGTAATCAAAATTAACACTGATTTGTAACTCAGCTTTAGTTAAATCTACATGCAACGGTTTCTATCATCACACCATTTATTATGCAGTATAGAAAAAATCCGTTCTGTGTGGGCATTGGATGTAGGTATACTGAGTACAAAACCAAGAATATTTTGCAGCTCCTTGAGTTTAATTCCCTTGGCTTTTGCCTCATTCATCACAAATACCCACTTCTCCACAGCATTGCCATCAATAGAAACTTTTGAGATTATTGTCTCTCTCAAGGAAGAAACTTCCTCATAAAGGTTGTCCTCATTTATGTCAAGTTGAAGATGAATAAGAATGTTCTGAAAATCTTTAAAATTAATATAATTCTTCAAGCATAATGGGAGCAAGGATTGCATTATAACATTGTCTGAAATGTTGATACGATTTACAACATAGGAATGAAAAATTTTAATTGTCAATGCTTCAACTGCATTAAATGATTCCATGATGGTTAAATCATAAATCTCAAGGTATTTTGACGTTTCTACAAGTAGGTTGCCAATGTAAGAAAAGAACACAAGATTTGCTTTAAGCATTAACATTTTATCTGGATCCTCATCATTGAAATATTGTTTCAAAACTTCAGGCATTTCATTTGTGCTTTGAAAATAGCTTGTTATTGGCTCCCAGTTCTTCAATAACCTATCAACTGATGGTGTGAGGGACAGCCACCTAGCAGGCACATGCCTTAGGATTTCACTCCATTCTGTACTAACAAAATTAAAAAATGATTTTAATTCCTCCCTTCTTTTTTCAGATACTGAAAAATGCCCATAAATCTTTATGATTACCATTTCTATGTCTACATCTAACTTATCACAAGCATGTTTAGTGCCATTGTGGATTATGTGATTGGTGCAGTTTGCTTTAAATATGTAGCCATTATTATCACATAACAACTTCACCACAGACTTGTTTTTTCCATAATTGACACTAGCATTATCTGCACAATATGGAGAAATTTTATTTACATCCAAAGAGTGAGATTCAAGGCTCCTTGTTATCAAAGTGTGAATACCACCTGCTGGCTCATCAGATTGTTCCACAAAATCTAATAGTTTATTTTTTATACCAACAAAAGGACCAAAATACCTGATTACCACAGGAAACATTTTTCTGTTCTTATAATTAGATGCATCTGTAGCCACAGAAAAAAAGGTGCTATACTTTTCTGGATCACCAAGTACATTTAAAAAGTCACACTTCTTGGTGCTAACACATGTTTTGCAATTGACTCTGCCTTCGTTCTACCACAGTTCATTTTTTTTGGCCACATCGGAATCCACAAATATGTCCTTCGCAAGTTTATTTGCACAGTGCATGCTATTATAGCTGAGGTTATGCTTCACCGTATGATACACCACTGCTAAGGGAGCGTGCACAAACCTCGTAGCTCCATTTTGGCCTCCTGTGAACCCCCCTCCCCCCCACGTAGCCCTACGTGGCATTTGCCTCTACCCCCCCCCCCCCCACGTAGCACGTAGCTTTTTTCCCTTTTGATTCCAGAAGACATTTTGTACTGTTTTCTCTGGTCAGACTATTGTAAATTACATACGAAGATAATTAAATGACGGAAATAAATATTCACATGCTGTTGTGAGTTCTGTTCCACAATTTAACTGTGAAAAATGTTATGAAAGGAAAGCTACGTGGCCTGGCTCGGAACCTACCCCCCCCCTCCCCCCACGTAGCCCAGAGTAGCCTTTCAGCCAAACCCTCCCCCCCCCCTGGACCAAGCCACGTAGTTTGTGCACAATCCCTAACTCCCCTACCGCAATTTTGCTGGATTCTCCACTCTCTTTCTCGCTCGGACGATGAAAATAGCTGGAAATCTTGGACGAGTCGTTGATTCCTTTATTATGCTTTTGTGTAATTCGCTATTAGCGTGTTGCACACAATCCGCATTACCACCATGTGATATGCTAAACTCGCACCTACAAAGTGAACATTGTGTTTCATACTGGTTGTTTTTAACGGAATTAATCCATGAATAACTTTCTTCCCACTTTTTCTGGTACACGCACAAGTATTTCGGTTTCTTTTTAGGCGTAGTATGTTTAGGTTCATCCATCTTGCGTTATTGCGGATTTAAAATTGGAACACAAATTCGAGAGCAACAAGTACGAAACACAAAACACACACAGGATGCGAATATGCGAACTGAAAGCGGAAGTTTAGATCGTATCGATCACGATATCGATGAATTTGTGTTATCGATTTTACATCTGTGGAGCAAGAATCAGCAGAAAACGAGTTCTTTTAAACCGCGCGGTAAATTTAAATAGCAATTAAGTGTGATTTCCTTAAATACGAGAGATATGAGCTCCCGGATGAAATCAAAACGGGAGACGGGTCATAGCTTAAAAATTGAGCAGAATTTGGGAGTTCCCGTATAATACGGAAGAGTTGGCAACCCTATCGTACGTACGCCAAGAACCCTTTTTTTATGCCTTCTGACGAATTTTGTACAACTCTGCTCTTGGTTTGCATTACTTTTGTCAATTAATGTTTAGCGTTTACGTTACTTATGAACATCGCAATACGTTTATAATACTGAAACACACTATTTTACGAAAGAAAAAAAATTGTTGTGACTGATTAACGCAATCAAGAAATCACCATTTCAAATGGAGATTAAACCAAGCTATTGTTGTGGTCATTGTAGAGTACCAATTATTGGCACCCACTCGGTCCAAGGTCTGGCATGTCTGCTCATTAAGTGTTTGGCCACTACTGGAGCAATGATATCGTTTCATTTGACTCTTTCAGACACAGATATCTCAAGCTGGAAACTGGTATGAAATATAAATGAACACAAATGGCTGTTTTCAGACTCGTTGTAATCCACTTTGTCACAAACCTGCAAATATTTCAGCCTAAACCTAACTGGCGATACTACCAACAAACTACTATGTTTAGTAGTATGTTTATGTTTGTATTTAAATTATCACAAATATCTGGACTTCATTGTTCTCTGCAAACAAGTATATCCCATTATAACTTACTGTATATGTATTTATTCATCATGACTACGTAAACAATGTATACGATCATTTATATTCCATAAGAAGAGCATTTAAGCTCACTGACATGTTTGATTTACGAATTATCTTTCAGCGTGAATAATGGTTGGTTTCAGCCACATACGTTAGAATACGTTAAATGAAGCAGTAAGCAACAATCTTCTAGTTATGTGACGGGTTCTTAAAAATATTACGTTTTACGAAAGCGTTTTGGATTTTGTTAATTAATGTATCACTATTAACGATAGAGACAGTGCTTGTTTCCACTATTTCCGAAGGTCGTCTATTAGTCACTAACGAATGGAAATTTATTTGTGTTTGATCAATTGGTTTGTTTGTACACTCGTAACTTTGAATTGGTTGGACGAAGTATTAGTAGCAGTATGGTTCGAATCCCCGTCCGGGCATCCAGATTTGGGTTTTCCATGGTTTCCCTAGATCACTCCAGGCGAATGCCGGGATGCTTCCTTCAAAAAGGCCATGGAAGAATTCCTTCACGTTCCTTGTCCCCCATCCCATCCCGCCTCTAACGACCACGCTGTCGACGAGGCGTAAAGCCCAAGCAAAAAAAAAGTAGCAGTATGAGAAGAGGTAGAGAGAAGCATCACCACAGATTAAGACCTGATTTCAGGCGTAAGGGAAAGAAAAAGATATGATATCTAGGTAAGCAATTCAAGAACGGAGTCCATCAGCATCATTATTTCTTCCACCTTCATATATATTTTCTTGGGCAGACTTATCTTCCTGCGTTCCGGTTTGGGTTGTAATTTAGCAGCATCTTTGGTGCCTGGTGTCTTCAATGCTTGTTAAATGTTCCGTTCATATCTTCCTCTCTCCAATTATTCCCTCATTTAGGTGAGAAAATATTTAAATCTTTCCTTATTACTTCTATGCATCCACAGCCACAGTTCTCAGAAACTTCATCCCAGCTGATTTAATTCGCTTTATTTGTTGTGTAATTAATTTCCATGATTGAACCTATGTAGTAATAGTGGTTCAATCATCAGTTTGAAGAATTTCTTCAATATATCCCGTCTGGCGTTCTTAAAATCTCTTTTGATTACTTCATACAAGTACTGAAATATCTGTATTTTGGTACTAAAATCCACTCCCAGTGAAGCTTATGAGGTATCATAAATGTGCAAACTCAACATTTCCATATGCCATTACTTTCGTTTTTTTTATTTTTTTAAAGGAGTTATTCAATTTATAATCGTTTGAAATTTTCATCAATGAGTGTAGCCCTCATAGCAAGTCGTCCTTCGCCCTAAATCACTTGATTGTCAACGAAAAGCGTTTTTATCTCACTCCTCACGTTTCAGTTTGTAAGATTTTAATACACGTGTTATACTAGAAACTTTGTGCTACTGTTGCTATGGGTAGCCCTTTGTTTAGCATAATGTGAATTGATTTCGTTCTGTTAACCGTGTGAAATGCTTTTTCATAATCGATGCACATATGTCGATATGTTGAGTTACCCATATCATTCTACCACGTATGTTATAGTAAAAACACAGTCTGCACATGATCTCATTAGGAAGACATTCTGTGCATCATAGTGAGAGCTATTGCTATTACACCAATGAGACTTTTCAATACTTTTATATATTGTAAGTTGTACACGACAGACTTACATCTCCATGATCTCCAGTTTTCGGCCATCTCCCTTTATGAATATGGGACACGCTATAACTCTATTCCACTCTGGTACATATCCACTAGTCCATCAACAATTTAAAATAAATTAATAAAAGAATTTTAAATTTATTGTATGAGAACTTAAATATTTTTAAAATTTCTGCATTAAGGTCACCACAAAATGGCGTCTTTTTATTTTTCAGTACAATACAAAATGAAACATTTATATTCTATAGGTCTCAGTATAAGAGACTGGCTTTGTGTGATGCCAATACTTCGTCTATCTCTTTCGTTGTTATTGGATCTACATGTTTGCTGAATTCTTTCGTGAAATCAGTGAAATATCGTAACCAATCTCAGATATGGGGTTGTGAATCAGTTCCTCTTTTTCTGTTTTATTCGAATCTCTCTGCACTCTGCAAACTCCTGCTCACCAACCATGAAGATCATATCCACACTTGTCTCTTTATCTCTCTTACTGTTCTATTATTTATAGATGTTATCTTTTCAAAGTCAGTTATATTTTCTGCTGTTGAGTTTTCCAGTTGTTTCAGATACGCCACTTTCTTCCCTTTAATGATGTTTGCAATAACAACATTCCATATTTTTAATTATCTTTTGATACACTATATCTTTTTCTTAGTTTTCCTATATCCTCCAATGCAGCTGTTCTAATACTTTTTTAATTGGTTCCCATTCTTGATTAGTATTATTCTACACCCGAACATTTCTCATAATATGATAAACTCTTTCTTGCTAGAGAAGACTTATTCTTTCTTTCTTTTTTTATCAAATATAGTTTAAGTACATTTTTTTAGAGGTTTCGTAGTTGGCTTTATCTTGTGCTACCTCTTACGCTTTGCCACTTTTGTGACAGGTAACGATTGATTACTAAAGATATCTTTGTCTCTGTACACTCTGGTGTCACGCTCAGGAGACGGAGGTGCTGAACAAAATATCTCAGACAGTGAAATAATTTAAACCATAGACTACAGGGCATAAGAACAATTATTATTATTATTACTAATACCTGCAAAAAAATAATAATAATCGTAGCAGGATGTGAAAAGAGCAAGAATTTCATGAAGTATAGCAAACAAATGTTACAGACTAGACAGAAAAATTAAAAGCTTGGACGATGGGAGAATATAGACGGCGTTGCTATAGAAGAAAAACAGGAAATGTAGCAGCAAATAAGCAGAGAATTGGAAAAAGTCTAAATATAACACATACTAATATTAGACAACTGCGACCTTCCTTTAACGGTCTGAAAATAAATACGAAAAGGGCTCACCCAAATGGAAACATGAAACGCTTTAAACAGAAGAGGGAGTTGTTCTGCCGCCTACTAAAGACAGTGTTATTAAACTCTCTGTCTTATACGTATAAATCCAATGCTGAGTGAAGCAGTAGCTTTAATCGACAGCACAACTATACGTCTGAGCATAAAGTTAACGGAAAAAGTAACTTGGGGCAAAAAATTCTGAATCCAGGAAATTTTTATTGCTTTTGATATTTAACTTCATTTCAGACTATTTCATGCTAAAATACTCAAACACATCGTAATTATCCTAGTATGCAGTTTCACCTCACATACAAATTCGTAGACTTTGTTTTGGTGTTTTTAATAATACTTGCTGTTCAAACACATATTTCGTACAAGAGTGATCATATGTAAAACAAAATAGCCCTTAAATAAATAAACTTATTTATAAAACTTTTGATAAGGCAACTTTAATTACTTCCCTGGTTCTTCCCTTTACAGCAAAGCGTTCAATGCTAGTATCTCTCAAACTGCATGGCTTTTTTCCCATTCCAACCTCTCAATTGATGAGTATGATCAGACTGAATCTAACTGTAACAACTACTCAATTTCGAAAAAAAAGTGACTTGCCTGGTTTTTTCCCCCAACTCGTCAGTTTCGAAGCATCCTTTCACTACATTCGTTATCTACACTTCGAAGTATAAAGTGCCATGACTATGTTACACGTACAAAGAAACTTTACAAACTTTCATACTATCATTATTAATTACGATGAAGCACATGCGCCTGTTGCAGTTTCCCTATACACACCCTTTTTTTAAGTATACGAATTTTCATTTTCAACTCTATCATTGCCTGCAGGGGCGGATCCAGGGGGGGAGGGCTAGGGGGTTCAAGCCCCCCCCAAAAGGATTTAGGTGTCCACCCCAACATTGTAATTTTGAGACCTTTTTTTTTTAGCTCTACGGATTTGAGGACCGAGGACACTTTATGAGGGCAAGCCCCTCCAACCAAAATCCACTCAAGCGAAGCCCCGCCCCAAACCAAAGTACGCTCAAGCCCCTCCCAAACCAAAATCCTGGATCCGCCCCTGATTGCCTGAGATATATTATTCAGTGCCTCCTTCAATAACTTATTCCAATCGCTGTCTCCTTATACCTCAAGTCAAGTGCTTATTTGTGGTCAAGGGCATCAATTCCCTTCCACATTTCCATTTACTTTCTTAACATCAACTGAGGTTTCACAGCCAATTTATGCCTTATTTACAAACAGCCTACTCTCCCAACGATTCCTAACAAGCCTGGTTTGAGAGCGGTAAAACTCGGGCCTGGCTTACAGGAGGATGTGATTTCAAACCCTCCCCCTCCCCCCAACCAACCATTCAGATTTCGGTTTTCAATGGTTACCCGAAACCACTATAAACGAATGCTGGGATGGTAACTTCAAAGGACCGTGGTTCCGTGCACCATTACCATCCGACTTAAATGACTTAGTCGTCAGCGAGTCGTAAAACCAGAAGCAAAAAATAAAAATAATAAAAATAAAATAAAAAGAAGGCTCCGACGATTCGCAACTCTTGTCCTTTATCTTAGCACAATTGTGATCTGATATTTTCTCAAACAAAAGTAGCTGCCCTCTTATGCATCCCCTCCTGCTCCTATATTTGGCACCTGTAATATATGCCGCGTACTATCCCACCATACACGAACAAGGTCCTGTGCAAGATTTTTAAATTTAGTTTTCCTCCCTTCTCCAGTACATCTTCTCATCAACCAGTCCTTTAGGTAAAGGAGTTTGAAACCTTTCCCAATTAGTCTTGTCAACTCGATTTATTAGTTGCTATGGCAGTACATTCATATTTGATGTATTCAAACCGTAATTTCCATCCATATATATAATGCAAGACCTCTATTTTCCAACCAATGTACTCTTTTTGTGAATTTGTTTGTAATTATCTTTATTCCCTTAAAGATAATTTAAACCACCCAGTCTAAATCCCTTTGTAGCTGTTTTTAATCCTCTCTCTTACAACAACATCTTGTCTACAAATAACCTAACTTCTCATAGTAATCCAACATCAAAATCATTCATTAGAATAATGGACTGAGACGTTCCCAAGACATTTATTTAATTTAATTAATTTAATTTAATTGCGATGGAGCGCATTTTTTTTTACTTATGGCTTTACGCCTCGTCGACATCGAGGTCATTGGAGACAGGATGAGAGACTGGGGACAAGGAACGGGAATGAATTCGGCGATGACCTTTTGAAGGAAGCATCCTGGTATTCACCTGGAGTGATTTGGGGAAACCATGGAAACCCAAATCTGGATGCCCGGAAGGGGAGTCGAACCGCCGTCCTCCCGAATGCCAAGCCAGAACGTTAATCGTTCACACACTACGCTTGGTGAGCGCATTCTCCGGTGGCAATTTTCTTACACACCCATTTTTTCTCTTTCATGGACCGCCTAATTTTGACCTGTGAGAATTTTAAATTTAAATTCTTTTGGAGTTTTTGGTAAATTATTAATCATTTCCATTGGCAATTTATTCCAATCCCTGACTACATTGCCTACGAAAGAAAATTTTCCCATACGCCTGAAATGGAGCGCCTGCTCTTACAACAGTATCTTTCCACGCCTCATCATCAATATATGGCTTGCACATTGCGACCACTCTCTTCATCCTCCTGCTGTCTTCGACTGAATCCCATTTCAGCTCCTTCATTATACCAGTTGCTGACTGTGTTCTGCAGTTATTTTACAGAGGCAAATCTACCGGCCCTTTTTTGCACCTCCTACAATTCCTGTATTTGGTACCCAAAACGTGGGTCCCTTGCAACACCATCATATTAACAATCGGCTGACCAAAGATTTGTAACCCAATTCCCTCACGTCTGTGGTTCATCCCCTCATCTCTCTCTATAATAGGATTTAGAAACATTTCCGTTACCTTTGGGATCCTCACTTCTACCTCATTTGAAGCCGCATTTCATACACTGGCTCTTTGCTTCATATCTATTAGGAGTTTCTTCACGTAGTAAGGCCCTTTTCGATTCACCGCAATGGCTTTAAAATTATTCACTACCATTCTATTCCTCACTCTTCCTAATGGCTTCGAGAGATCTAATGCTACACTGCGAACTTGGAATATTGCCTACACACACGTTCATGATTTACGGTTGCTATATAACGCAAGTCAATTATTCATCCATGCACAAACTCTGCTATTTCTTCACATTAAACCATAAGGTATAGTACATCCCAGAGTTAATGCTCGTTGTTCTCGGTGTAGTTTATATGTAGTTCCTAAATATTGCTCAGTGTACAACCTCAAAGAGAATATTCAGATGTCGCTAGTGGGCAGTCACTACACAATCCTAATCATTTCCATGACATTTCCTGTTTTGTATAACCAGTACCTATGAAGTGATTACTAGCATTTATTGACGGTACTGCCATTTTCAAAAGAATTACGGCTTATAAATATTGAACAATTCCAGTTGTAAAATGGTTTATCACGGAATCAGCCTTCGTGCATTTGATGACATTCGTGATAGAAACAACAGAATAAGCATAATTTAAAAAAATTAATAGAATTGCGTAGAATTAATAAGAGGAATGTTGTACCAGGAACGGCATGTTACTTTTTCGTTTAATTTTTAAAAAATTTGATTAGCGTTTACCTATAAAATTGATTACTGGCAGACAAAAAAAAATCTAAGTGACCGATACTAACTGCATTAGCAAAAATAAAAGCTCGAATTATGCTGAATTTGATTGAGGTTCTTGAATCACACTACAAGATTCTGTGAAGGATCGAAACACCTTTTCGTAAACAGATTCACACTACAAGATTAAGGAAACCTTGATTTCATCTCCAGAAGAAAGACACAACTTAAACTCATAGTGATGAACTTTACTACCCCAGTACGTGTACGTTATTTTTTTTTTAACAAACGCTTTTTTGACAGCTGATGGAAATCTAAAAAAAAACGTAACTTCAATTCTGATGCAGATTCCCTAATGTTATTGAAAGCAGTTACTAATATAACAGAAAATATTTCCCTCTGTTACAACAGTCATAAAGGGATACAAAAAAATCCCTAAAAATTACGTTATGTGATTAATAATTTTCTTCTGATACATTGAAACAGCGTATCAGTAACATTATCAGATTTATCTGATATATTTGCAGATATATTGTTAAAGATGGAATATTTCCTAAATAGTTCGGTTCACGACGAAGTTACCTTACAAAATGAGTTGGGGAATGATTCACACGATGGAAACTAACTAATGGCCTGCATCATTTATATAAGCATTGTATAAAGTATCAAAAAAAAAAAAGAGCTGTACAAAATATTTTATGCACATGAATTACTCAGTGAGTTTCAACCTGATTTAGGCAAAGTGTTTCAACAGACTCAGCCAATTAGTTCAATTAGTTTTAAATGTCAGCGGATTAGAAGCAGTAAATGAAAACTTAAACTCTCTATGCCATTTTAGCTAAAATTTGTGTCTGTGTTGTTCATACACATCTAAAATGCAATTAACAGATTTTAGAATTAGTGATACAGCGAAATTTCAGGTAAAGTATTACGAATAAAACAGAAGCCAAAGTGAAACTCTGAAGTTATAAATACTACTCACATTATAAACCGAGAATCTAAAGCAGGTAAAAATTAAACTTGCTTTTTACAACGTAATAATTCATGAGGGATGAAACTCATGTAGAGAATGGAAGTCATATCTTTCCCGAAATTTGTTTATGAGCTTTATCCTGGCGGGACAAAGCCCCGATTAACTCACACAAACTGAAATCTCAGACACTTCTGCCACACATTCGACCATATGTTGTTCATACACATCTAAAATGCAATTAACAGATTTTAGAATTAGTGATACAGCGAAATTTCAGGTAAAGTATTACGAATAAAACAGAAGCCAAAGTGAAACTCTGAAGTTATAAATACTACTCACATTATAAACCGAGAATCTAAAGCAGGTAAAAATTAAACTTGCTTTTTACAACGTAATAATTCATGAGGGATGAAACTCATGTAGAGAATGGAAGTCATATCTTTCCCGAAATTTGTTTATGAGCTTTATCCTGGCGGGACAAAGCCCCGATTAACTCACACAAACTGAAATCTCAGACACTTCTGCCACACATTCGACCATATCTGAGTAAATTATATGGGTAAAACAGTGTCCCATCAAAGACCTGTAGCATTAATCAACAATTGACTGTGAAGCTATTAAACATTTATAATCTTTCAACCTTTTAAGGGCAATCCAGCTGTCTAACAATACAGGTAATCTTACTGTGTGTTATCGTTATGTAAGCATCTGTTTTACCAAACAAGTAATCTCTGTAACTCAGATTACAAACTGCTCAAAACG
This sequence comes from Vandiemenella viatica, assembly GCA_031002005.1. Lineage (NCBI taxonomy): Eukaryota > Metazoa > Arthropoda > Insecta > Orthoptera > Morabidae > Vandiemenella > Vandiemenella viatica. The sequence goes on from CM061921.1 coordinate 86,037,399, forward strand.
GATGCAACACACAATCCAACCCAGGAGCCAGGAGATTAGAAATTATACCCCCTCCCCCCCCGATAACTAATAATTCGCCATCTCGTCTTCGTATTTCTAACGCTCATTAACCATAGGAGTTGATGAGATTAGCACTCTATCCATAATACTTCTTCTGTCAAAACTATACTATATATTAGTGTGTTGAACTACAAGGTAATAAAAACCTTAGAGCAGAAATTTGGTAACGGTTGCTTGTGTCTTTATTGAACAATTGCGGAGGTGGAAGGAAAATTTAGACCCACTACCTTGGCTTTGCTTCTTAAACTAGTGGCCCGGGATTATAGGTCGTCTTGATTATGGCTGTTAGTCACTTTTTCCGTAATTATCATATATATTATTTCTAAATGGTGTTTTTTGTGACGTGCCATCTTTCTTCCTTCATACATAACCAAGATCAATAAATGAGGTATCATCTTAATGATTAAGTTCTTCGCATTGTTAGCATCATTAATTAAGAATGGAATTTTTCGAATTTCAACCCAAAAATGGAAAAATTGTGAACTATCAAGGTCACGGGTATGCAATAGTTCATGATCAAGCTGCTAGGGTTCGCTTCCGTCGATAAGGAGCGATCGCATTAGTAGCACACATATCACAGAGATATTGGTAACTGCGTGTGTTTTCTAATTGTTTCTTAAGACGTTGTAAGTGTTTTGCTTCGTACCTATTTCAGTGAACAAGTAAACAATTGCTACAAATGAGTCGGTTGGCATTTCATTCTACTACAAGCCACTCACCTCACTATTCATGGAATACCATTCGCGAAATTTTTTCACGGGCTGTCTGTTCTAAGCGAATTTCTTGTCAGTCCTCAATTTTCGTGTCAAATACTGCATATTTCACGAATAAATTAACGCTTAGTGAAGAACACTTGAGGTTGTCCCCGTTAAACGTTGCAGTTGGGCATAAAATACATTTCCTAGAATACAGGCCAACATTAGAGGGATTAGAACGGATCTCTTGTAATTGGGAGACACCTTATAACAGTATGACAGTATAACTAGCTTCCAGATGGCTTCTAGTTTCTAACATAAGAAGTCCCTTGAAACGGAAGAATCTGAAGACACAGGTTGAATGTCAACATATTTCGCGCGAAATGAGTGTCTCAGCTTCCACTTCTGCGTCATATTATTTTAGTTAATTTAGTTCACACAGAATCGTCTTTGTATAAGTATCTTTCCCAGTTCCAGTCACACTTTTTTAGGACTAGCCTCGTACCCGCGACTTCGTACGCGTTGATTAAGAATTTTTTTGCCAGAATTAAATATAGTAAGTTGTTGGTAACGAAGGATTAGTCCCAAACAATATCGAGTCGGCATAATATGCTATCGCTATATCATTCTACCGTCGAACCTGCCTCTTGAAGAGAATTAATTTCCAACATATTTCTGTCACTATTCGATAAGATCTCAAAATTTCGTGACTACAACTGTTAATCATACTGGAAAAAATATCCTGTTCCCTTCATACACATTTCCTTATAAAATTACATCACAACGATATAGCCATTTAGTCGTCAAAACGTAACAAAAAGACAGAGACTTACTTCCGTATTTATAATAATATTACTGTGGTTCACACTCACACACTGACTGTGAACAACACCTGAGGGATCATTATAACGTAAAAAAGTGTACACCTACAACATTGCAAGACTACCTACGATTTGCCTCGCATTGCGCCCCTAACTTTCTAATATCTACAGTTTAACATTCAATCCGAATAACCTACGACCCAGGCCTGACTCTTACGATGAAAAACAATTTTTAAAAATCTGATCCCCGACGGAGATTTCAACCAGAGACCACGACGTTCATAAGCAAGCTCTTTAGCCACTGAGCTTCCAGCTCACTACACGGAAATACGGTCTGAAGACGTGCATATCTAACGTGTCTGTCTATCGCCGTATTTCCAAGTTATGAGAATCAATTGCCAACATATTTCTGTCACCATTCGATAAGGTCTCAAAATTTCGTGACTACAACTGTTAATCACACTGCAAACAATATCCTGTGCCCTTCATACAGATTTCCTTATAAAATTCCATCACAGCGATATAGCCAATTGGGAGTCATAACGTATCAAAAAGACAGAGACTTACATCCCTAATTATAATAATATTACTGTGGTTCACACTTACACACTGACTGCGAACAAAACCTGAGGGATTATTATAACGTAAAAGAGTATACACCTACAACATTGCAAGAATACCTACGATTTGCCTCGCATTGCACCCCTAACTTTCTAATATCTACGGTTTAACATTCAATCCGAATAACCTACGGCCCAGGCCTGACTCTTACGATGAAAAACAATTTTTAAAAATGTTATCCCCGACGGAGATTCGAACCGGAGAGCACGACGTTCGTAAGCCAGCGCTTTAGCCACGCAGCTGACAGGCCACTACGCGGAATCTCGGTACGCAGTCGTCCACATCCAAAATGTCTGTCTACCACCGTATTTCGAAGTTATGAGACAAATGTGTTATTTATACAGATAATTTTTCAACCAAATGTAGACAGTATTTTTCTCCTTGTTTCAAAGGATAAGTGTGCAAAGTTTCATCGAGAACGGATAAAAACTGTGGATTTGTATGAAGACCAAACAAACCAACAAAAGAAAAAAAACCAAACAAACAAACATACATTCATCTTTATATATAAAGATTACTGTGGTTCACACTTACACACTGACTGCGAACAAATCCTGAGGGATCATTATAACGTAAAAGAGTATACACCTACAACATTGCACGAATACCTACGATTTGCCTCGCATTGCACCCCTAACTTTCTAATATCTACGGTTTAACATTCAATCCGAATAACCTACGGCCCAGGCCTGACTCTTACGATGAAAAACAATTTTTAAACATCTTATCCCCGACGGAGATTCGAACCGGAGACCATGACGTTTGTAAGCCAGCGCTTTATCTACTCAGCTGCCCGGCCACTACGCGGAAACTCGGCACGGAGTCGTCCACATCCAAAGTGTCTGTCTACTGCCATATTTCGAAGTTATGAGACAAATGTGTTATTTATACAGACAATTTTTCAACCAAATGTAGACAGTATTTTTCTCCTTGTTTCAAAGGATAAGTGTGCAAAGTTTCATCGAGAACGGATAAAAACTGTGGATTTGTATGAAGAACAAACAAACCAACATTCCAACAAACAAACAAACAAACAAACAAACAAACATACATTCATCTTTATATATAAAGATTAGAAATTAACGTTATCAACATGTTTTGGTGTTCACGAGCAGATTTGTCCGTATAAAACTGCATAAAGAGACATCAACTTTCATAGATGGACGGAAGGTTTTACGAATGAAAAATGAAATACAATTAATGCAAGACGTAAAAAAAATACAAATAGCGCATCGATTTTATTTAATAAGAGGTTAATTAAATGATAATTTCTTAATAATTGCCCACTCAGGAAATATTAGAATATATAACTTAAAACAGCCTACTTTTAACCCAGTATAAGCTTAAAACAAGACCGGCCGGGTCTTACCACAATTGCTGACAATTTTCACAAACAAAAAAGTTTTACGCATATATACGCGTGAATACTTGATTAATTTTTATTTCCTGCGACACGCAAAGAAGAAAATTTTCTTACGGTTCGTCCAGAAAGTAATGACTATTTTATACTTAAAAAAATAAAACCGGTAAAGAGTTTTGTAAGAAATCTTTTATTTTACATAAAAATAGCTTACACTAATTATACTTACATACTCATTATGCAAATTGAAACACTTGTCGTATTGTTTTGTTTTTTTTTTTTTGTTTTTTTTTTAAATACCTGCTGCTAGTCAATTGATAAGCCCCTGAAGATACTGCTACCACCGTGACTGGTGTGCGCGGCGTGTTGCGATTGGCCCGTATTGCACAAACGGTCTTTGGCAATAGAATGGAAAGTTAAACTAGCGAAAAATGCTTATTGACTTCATGCAGTGTGATATGCGGATCGTTCTATATGAACTTGTCTACTTAAATCAGCAAGTCGTGTGAAATGACCGTCTCGCTTTCTGTTCGATCAATATTATGGACGTTCTCTCTCCCCCAGCTAGCATTTCGACACTACCGTTCAACAGATGATTAATCTATTGTATTTTCTCCATAAACCTCTTTAACTGGACAGTAAATATCACTTGGTGGCACATTTCTTGCCTTAAGGAATTGAATTACAGATCTCACTTGACAATTGGAGGGTCATTTGTTTAACAAACAAAGAAAAGCCAAATGGTGGAACATAACTTCGCACACAATAAGCAGGCAGTCTACTGAAACTAGTTGACCTTGAATAGCGGCTACTTGAGACTCCAGCGCTGAACACAGCGCAAATATGTCACTACATTCCGGACGACCCTTGTGCATCTAGGCATGCAGTTAGTTCCGGTATTGTTACGGTTCCTCCAAATTGAATTTCTGCAATATATTATTTCTGAATAGCACGGACACAACATTTAATTAAAACCACCCATTTCCTGGGCTGGACTCGAACAGGTGACTCCAGCAACCTGAGGCCAGCCTGTTAGCTGTTGAAGGATAGTTCGGTCGCCGGGTGAGAGTTTTGATCTGTCTCGAGTTCAGTCTCGGTCGTGGGTGGGTATAGTGTTACGAGCAATCCGAACCACAGAGAGTCCTGGTACATCCTAAGTTAACAAAGCAGTGCCATTAGAAATTTCTAGATACACTAGGATTAGAACCCGGGATCCTGACTACGATAGACAACCACATAACCATTGACCTATCAGACCACACGTTTTGCAGCTTATTAGCGCATGCATGTCCTGTGTGGCAAAAATCAAGTCATGCTACGAATAAAATTTTCTAGGGTAACTAGCCGGGTTAGTCTTTCGATCAAACATGACGTTTCGGCGGTCGCCAACTCTGCCGCCATTGCCAAGTGACTTGAGAATGGTGGCAGAGTTGGCGACTGCCGAAACGCCGTGTTTGATCGACAGACTAACTCGGCTAGTTACCCGAGAAAATTTTATTCACTTACAACGCCGAGAAAACCTCCAGTCTTGTAAAGTCATGCTATGTCAGTAGACGTGGCGCTCCACAGAACATGCCGGCTCTTCACAGGTTGCCTCAGACTATCTCCTGTGGGGAAAGTGGAGATGCTAGCTGGCATCGCCACTGGAGACATACGCCGGGAAGTTGCCACTAGCGGGGCGAGGCTTAGGGTGAACAAAAACGTCCGACACCCTCTACATGTTATACACCAAAGCAGGGGCGGATCCAGGGGGGGGCTAGGGGCTGAAGGCCCCCCAAAAAAGTTTCTAGTAGGTGCACCCCCGACATTGTAAATTTGTAGACTTATTTTTTATTTTTTTTATTTTTTTGCTCTACGGATGAGGCCCGAGCAGATTATAAAGACTACCCGTTGCCCTACTCAGTCCCCCCCAAAACCCTCCCCAACCAAATTCCACTCAAACCAAGCCCCCCTAAACCAAAGTCCGCTCAAGCCCCTCCCAAACCAAAATCCTGGATCCGCCCCTGCACCAGCGCCATCGAGACTAAAGTCGCGATCAATCTTCCTGCGGACTTCGAAGCCACTAAATGGAGCACCAAGCAATGAAAGAATATTGGCTTTGGAGAAGAGAGAGCAACATGATATGGAGTGGATCAAGCCAAAATATGATCTAACATCTGGGTCTGAACAACTATGGCCCATATGGAAGTCGCTAAACAGGTTTCACGTTAGAGTTGGCCGTTCCAAAATTACCCTTGCCTCATCGGGATTCCTGGGAGATCAGCCAGATACCACATGTTCGTACAGGGAGAGAGAAACTATTGTACGTCTGTTGTCTTGTCCACAAATCGGAATGAATGTTTCCCAATTTGACCTCCAATCAGCTACTGACAAAGCCATCGCATTGGCGGAAAAACTACCTCATATTTGATGCTGTCATCAACACGAGAAGAAAGGCACAACACATTGAATTTTGTAATTATAAAAATACCAATAGTCTGTAGTAACTTCGTAATCGTTAGATCATGCGCAGGTGGATTCCGTGCACGTGATAATGCTTCGAACCATTTAAGGTATAAGTTGACCAAATAAGCATCTGGGCACCTGTAACCAAATGAACCAACAGCAAAAAAAAATATATATATATATATATATATAGAGAGAAATCTTTCAAATTTGAATTCCCATTTTCTTATATACTCTCGTTGTCATGTCAGTAAGTTATTACTTTTTGCTGAAACTTTTTCCGATACACAGTAAAACCCCGAATATCTCAAATCAACCGTTACTTCACAGCAAAAAAAGAATGCTCCCATTTCTGGAGCCTAACTTGAATGCCAAAAAGTTAGATAACCCGTGTAAGCTCACTGAACAATTGAGGAATTGCACACTTTGTTCACAGCCTTCCTCATTTCAGTATTTGCCTTTCATGTGACATTCTTCTTGTTCATCCACTGATCAGCCAAAACATTATAACCACCTACTTACTAGTAGATGGTTCCACCTTTCGAACGCAATACACTAGCGATTCGGCGTAGCATGGATTTTACAAGTCCTTGGTAGGCTTCCAGAGGTATCTGACACCAGATTTCTAAGAAATTCTCTTAAATTACGGGCCAGTGGTTTGTGGGCGCGGCCTCTGGTAACGAGCATCTCGGAAACGGAGAGGCTTGTCGGTTTGTCAGCTGTTCGATTGCTTGAACGGCAGTGAAACCACGAGTAGGTGACAATGAGGTGGACACCCATGACACATCACCGAACGTGGAGGTCGTAGGCTTGCCCGCTCTGTATGGCAGGGTAGGTGGTGATCTGTGGCAGATCGGAGGGAAGAATACAATTCTGATACTTCCAGAAGTGTTTCAGAGCACAAGAATGGCGATTGTGTCACAGATCCCCCCCCCCCCCGTACCCTGCTTTACAGAGAGAGCAAGCCTCCTCGTTCTATGATGTGGCGTGAATGTCCACCACTTGTCGCCTACTCGTGGTTTCACCGTCCTTCAAACACTTTCCATAGATGCTCACTACAGTAGCACGCGAACAGCCGAACAGCCTCTCCGTTTTGGAGATGCTCGTTCCCAGACGCCTCGCCCAAAAGCTGCTGACTCATAATTTAAGAAAATTTTGTGACTTGTGCGTAGAAAACTGGTGTCAGATACCTCTGGAAACCTACCAAGGACTTGAGAATCCATGATACGCCGAATCGCTGCTGTATTGCGTTCGAAAGTTGGGCCAATATGCTGCTAAGTAGGTGATCATAATGTTTGGGCTGATCAGTTTATTTTAATGGCAAACAATAACTAAAATTCAGTGCTGTCACCAAGACATTTAACGAAGAAATCGCGGAAATTTATTCTTCATCTTACCTCGTTTCTTCAAACATCAAAAAGGACTCCGGACAAAGTAAAGGAAATTAGATATCAAAAAACTACAGAAAATAAATTGGAATACTTGCGACACATGCACCTAAACTGAAGCTTCGCAGAGACACTGAAGGAGATTAATCGTTACGAGATGCACATTAATATGGATTAACTTGCTCCTCAGATAATGCGTTGAGCTTCTTATCCCATGCATACTAATGATTTAAAATGATCGATGTGGATTATTCATGCGAATAATAAGAACTAAGCAAAGTACTTTGATATATATCGATCAGTTGTAATACCTACGATTTCAAACAATAATAATAACAATAATAATCAAACCTGCTATGCAGCTGCAATTCAAGAAGGGAAAGAACTAGTATAAAATGAGAAGTAGTATTAAAGTTTCCCACTGCTTACAACATTTTCCTTAATCGCAGGTTTTTAGTTCGTAGCAACTATATGTTTAACGTAGCACGGTCGTGAACTAAAATACAAGATTGTCGTTTAGAGGCAGCTCCTTGTACACTAACTTATCATAAATTCTGTAAAGAATCTTCAGCACAGACTCATAAACGTAATTAGTAAATTTTGTATCATGAAACATTGTCATTAGGACAAGTAATTTAGAAACTTAGAATAAATCTTCGAATATTAGAAATACTAGTCGCGTCAAAAAACTCTTTACTACTTTGAAGGTAAATAGAAATTTATTTAGATAACTTATAGAATCGGCTAAAGTGTCGTTTCGTAGCAAAACACCATAAGTTTACTCACGTAGCGACGTAATACCAAATTCTGCCACCTCTCCATGCTGCAATCGGGAAGACTTCCTCAAAGTCTTCAAGAAACAAAAATCGTTGCCTTACTCAAACCAGGAAAAGGTCCAAATGTCAGATAGTATTACTATGTGTCACTTAAGAGGTATTAGAAATTCTTATTTGGACATAACAGCTCCGGAAATCGAAGATCTGTTTCCTGTTGAACATGCCGGATACTGCCCTAGTTTGGACTGTAGTGATAAAGTCTCTTGCCACCTACTTGAAATTTAAGATACCAGAAGTAATGCACCTGTCTTACTAGATCTTTCGGCTCCTACTTAAGCTGATGAAGGCTGTTCCTTGCAAAATGATGATAAATTTATTGGAAAATTTGTTAAGTAACTACCTGTTCCATATGTACACTGGAACAGATTTCACAAGCTAAATAATGGTATATCACAAGGTTCGTTTTTATAACTTATACACTCATGTCCTGCCAGACACTGTCTGTCGCAAGTTTGTTTGCGCTGATAATATAAACCTTACAGTACAAACAACTAGCTTCACAGAGGCAGAAGAAATCTTGACCTGTGACCTTCAGGAAATAGATACCTACAGTCGGACATGGTGCCTTCAACCTAACCAGCAGAAAACATAAGTAGCTAAGTTCAACCTAAGCAACAAATAAACGAACTACCGGCTAACTATTATGTTCAGAGACCAAATGCTGCATATAACAGTACTCCAAAATACCTGGGAATAACGTAGGAAAAATTTCTCACTTATAGAAGGCATCTTCAGAATAGAGCTGCCAAGCTGAAGAGTTGCAACAATCTAACTCAACAGCTTACTATAATTTCATGGGGAGCTGATACATTAAGAACAAAACTTGGTTTACTCCTTAGCTGAATGCTACTCTAGTGTGTAGCTAATTATATTTCACATCCATATTGTGGACTTTCAGCTTCGTTAAACCATACGCATTATAACAAACACTCCTACCTAAATTTGTCTAGTGGCTGCCGTTGGTCATTAATATTCTATCACCTCATATCAAAAGACAGAAGGTCCGAACTCATCTTTGATCGAAGATGATAAATAATGAGATGCTTCTCATCCATTGGGATATTAGGTAAGATAAAAGAAATCTTAAGTCTTGCCATCCTCCCTGGGAAAGTGCTGTATTCCAATTATGAGTTGGTCTCTAACGGTGGCGCAAGAGAATCCCCGAATGCATACGTCCCTATGAAGGAGCGCATTAAAGCAACGTGGCCTTACAGCAAGGAAGAGCAATGGGAGGCCAAACATTGGCTCGTACACGCGACTTCGTACGCGTGGATTAAGAATTTTTTTGCCAGAATTAAATATTGAAAGTTGTTGGTACGAAGGATTGGTCCCAAACAATATCGAGTCGGAATAATATGACAGGAAGCTATCACTATATCATTCTACCGTCGAACCTGTCTCTTGAAGAGAATCAATTTCAAACATATTTCTGTCACCATTCGATAAGGTCTCAAAATTTCGTGACTACAACTGTTAACCATACTGGAAAAAAATTCCGTGCCCTTCATACAGATTTTCTTATCAAATTCCATGAATATCAATATAGCCATTTAGTCGTCAAAACGTAACAAAAAGACAGAGACTTACTTCAGTATTTATAATACTCTTACTGCAGTTCACACACACACAATGACTGCGAACAACACCTGAGGGATTATTATAACGTAAAAAAGTGTACACCTACAGCATTGCAAGACTACCTACGATTTGCCTCGCATTGCACCCCAACTTTCTAATATCTACAGTTTAACATTCAATCCGAATAACCTACGGCCCAGGCGTGATTCTTACTATCAAAAACAATTTTTAAAAACCTTAGCCTCCAGGAGATTTGAACCGCAGACCGCGACATTCGTAAGCAAGGGCTTTAACCACTGAGCGCCAGTCCACTACACGGAAACACGGTACGGAGACGTCCATATCCAACGCGTCTGTCAATCGCCGTCCAGTAGTATTTCTAAATTATGAGACAACATGTGTTATTTATACAAATAATTGTTCAACCAAATGTAGACAGTATTTTTCTCCTTGCTTCAAAGGATAAGTGTGCAAAGTTTCATCGAGATCGGATGGAAACTGTGGATTTGTATGAAGAACAAACAACAAACAAACATACATACATTCATCTTTATATATATATATATATAGATTGTACTGCACCAGAATACGACAGCCCAAGGAACACTCACTTCCTGTCCCGCAGTCAACACAGCCACACCGTGAACAAGCAGCCTAACTTAAAGTGCGCGCACACTAAGCAGATCACGACCAACCGCTTCGGTGGGAGAGATTTGCTTAGTGTGTACGCGAGACATATCTTAGCCAACGAAGCGGTTATTAAGGTTCGGGCTGCTGGCGGTAACATCAAAGGGTTGGCGTTGGGTTGGCCCTGGACACCATCCTGATGTAGACGCCAAACGAACATTGGTATTATAAGTAATACTTTCGTCATGGTATTTTAGACTACTCTAAAATGTGACGCGTACTGTCACATTCAATATCTTCAAAATCATTTACAAGTCCACAAATGCCTTGATTTTTCATTATTCTGTTTAATGATTCTGTTATTGGTTCACACTATGAAGTTGGTTTGTTTGCTAATGACAGAAGGTTCTGTAATAAGATTTGAACAAAAGAAGTTTATGAACAACTGCAGATGGCTCTAGACTGGATATCAAGTAAGTCGCCAACTCCTTACTAAGTTTTTTTTCTTATGGCTTTACGCCTCGTCGACGTCTAGGTCATTAGTGGTGGGATGGGACTGGGTACAAAAGAACGGAAGCATTTGCCTGGAGTGATTTGAAGAAACCATGGAAAAACCATATCTAGATGCCCGGACGATGATTCGAACCGGCGTCCTCCCGAATGCGAGGAGTAGTTACAGTCCTCGTCAATGAAAGTAAGTTTAGTCTTACAATGTTCCAAATACGATACGAAGTACTTCAATCCTGAAATGTGGAATAGTGCACTACGCAGGAAGAAGAGTCACTCGGAGAAAACTAGCGTGGTGCGTTCCTTCTGCTGAAGTTACACTGAAGTTTGCAGTTTGAGCACGGGCCTGTAGACGAAACGACTATCGCCTCCGTACATTACTCTGACGATGAATTATAAGATTGCCGAATGTTGAGGGGTACAGTATTTTGGGCGTATAGTACGAAATATGACGTTTTCGTTCATGTAATCTGATTTCCTTTTGTGGTTCCGTAATAGCAGGAAAGGGAACCGTATCGTTGCGGTTACTTACTATGTCCTTGTCTCACACGCTGTAAGTGGTAAAAGGAATCAGTTAAAGACATCAGATTTGAACATGTTAAGTATTGTTCTATCCAAAATCGAATATCGTATTTAAAAATTTCTATATAACATTTTAAAGGGCGATTTTTTAACTGAAAAATGGAGACATTAGCGTCCATCAAAAATATCTATTTTAGATTGTCTTTTGTTTCATCTGAAGAACGTCCAAGTGCGTGTCGGGAATGCTAAACACAGTGTTCCATAGATTTTATACTCTATTGAAGTGCTCAAACTCTCATACCAACACATTGTACCACATGCGAATTACCCAATAGGTATGGTGCTGATAATATCTGAATTATAGGCCTATATTAATTATTATTTGTTAAGAAACTGGAGAATTCGCAAGAAAAAATATTTTCACGCTAGTTACGTCATGTTTCACAATTATAATTCTTTTTTTTCCCTTTTTTTTAAATCTGAATATGTTCCTCCAGTAGTTGTAAAGTGAGGTTAAACAATTTGCGAAGCACCCATCAGGCTCAGTGTACCTTGTAAGAACCTTAGAATTTTGGCAAATTCTAGTTTTGCTTAGGCGGGACTTAGAAATTTCGAGAAGAGTAGTTTTCAACTTTATGGAATTTCGCTGTAATCGTTCCTACAGTGACAATTCACAATAAAAATCATTTTAAAGTGTATTTATCATATCGAGAAACGTTTATTTTAAGAGATATTCTGGTTTGTTCGTGTTTTGAAACACGCGATCATAAAAGTAGAAATTCTAAGATTTGTAATATCTTTAAATCGAGTAAAGCGACAGCTGAACTTTTATCACCAGCTATAGTCAGCATTGTTCCGGATATTTTGGTAATAAAATTCAAGAATTGGCCAAAGGTTAATTAGCGATTTTAAGTAAGAGAAAATAATAAGCTTTTTAATTAAATGGAATATTAATTTGAAATTTATATAAGCAGATAGCGCTAATCAAGACGATTAAGTACATATAATGGTTTCAGTATAAAAGTGTTCAGCATTTGTCTAGTAATTAAGTTTTTGAAAATAAATTGTCGCGAAATTGTTGTTGATGCGCGTAAAAATCCAGAACACTTAGGGATTTTCCCCGATCGCACTAGAATGTGTCACTACGCGGAATTTGAAAAGCTAAAAATTTAATTAATCACTCTAAATTTCTCACGAAACTGCCGTTGGACTTCTAGCAGATAAGTCTAGACATTGTCAAAGTTTAAACATTTTTAATAATCTGGATCGTCAAATAAATTACACACACTTTTAGCTCGCGGAAGCGAAAAGATGTGATACAGTTGCTTACGTCACTGATTCTAGTGGTTCCTATAAAAAGACCCCGCCGCCATCATGCATCTGTCTTTCGTTTGATTTCGACTCTTTTTCCGCGGAACAGTATGTTTGAATAGTCTGCGCAAGTTTGGTGTAGAAGCGGGAGGGAAATGGTTAGATGTTCGCGCCATTGGGTCAGCCATGTTGGGACTTTGGTGTGATGGCATGCGAGGATAACTTTTAACATGAACTTTTAAATTTTCATAAGGGGTGCGGTCGGTTAAATTTCTCTCCACAACCTGCAATATTTTGGAAAAGTCTGTTCGATTTGCCTACTCAACTGTTAAATGCATATTTGAATTTTGTGACTTTGAAAATAAAACTTTGAATTTTCGGAAAGTGAACTATTGTCATTTCGTAGTTATCTTGAAACCTTTTCTAGATTTGTGGTTTAGTAACAGATCTAGTGGCGACCTTTAAGCATTTTTAGTTGAGTTTCTGTACGGCTACATGGTCAAATTCAAATTATTTTATGAACTTTCCGCAGAACTTTGAATCCACATAAACTGTTAGTTGAGGCACTAAGGTGATACTACAGCCCCGGTATCGGCCTGGGTCTTACAACCTATTTTCATGTAGCTGTTACCCACGTCTTTCATTCACTGATGACTTTTTTTTAACTTTTTCTCCATCTTTCAAGGCCTTGAGAAGTAATTACTACTTGCACTCAATAGTCTTTACAAGCAGTAACTAAACCCTGGTTTTAGAATCTTTGTATGAAAAACCTGTGTCCTTTTTACAAGCAGAAAAGTAATTTAGCAAAACAAAGTTTGAGGAAAACAGTTTTACAAGTTAAGGTTTATCTTTGATTTGAGACCTAGCAGGCTGCCACATCTAAATGATTTCATATCCAGAGCCCTGATGTCTCACGGCATCAATCAATGAATTTGTAGACGTGATTGACAAAATTCTTTTAAACTTCATTTGGACCAGCAAACACTGGTTACGTCAGGACATTGTTTTTACTGCTACAAATCAAGGAGGAATTGGAATGGTACATCTGGCAGCAAGAATAAGAACTTACAGGATAAAATTCCTTCATACACTTACGCGTCTTGTTGAAAATGGAGGTGTTATAGATGATATTGCACACACCCTACAGAGGTCTAATTTTTTAGTCTGTTACGATAACCTGCAACTGTCAGTGTTTTTGAGCATGTCAACGGATGTAAGCAAATGTGTTCAACTGGATCCATTTTATGTGAAGGCATGTCACCGTTTCCATCAGGAAGACTCGGTACAATGGCAGATTTAAAATGCCTGCCACTATGGAACACTACGTACCTTCCCAGTAATTTATTTATCGATGACTGGCATTTGCTCAACATAAAAACTGTGGGATAACTGTTGACCGATGATGGCTCATGGAAACTAATCACAGACTTGTTTGATATTGCCGATCTAAGTGTTCCCACCTGCAGAAGACTATGCACCAATTATCTTTCCATACAGCGTTACATTGGAGATCATTTCCTTCCAATTACAACATCGAATCAAATAACAATCAAGTTTTATGGTGGTATTACAAGGGGAAAAATTTCTGTTTACTACTGCCAAACGCAACATCTATCAAATACAGTTAAATTTCCTATGTCCTGCAGCATCAACATGCAGACACAGTGATTTTGTGGATGGTGAAATCCACTGGTCTTCCCTCTACTGTTTTACAAATAACAGTCTAGACACTGATATCTGTTGGCATTTTCTACATGACAGTGTTATGACACTGTTTAAAATACATCAGTGGAACATGAGCGAGCAGGACAAATGCCCGTGGTCAGGGCCGGATTAAGACAGCGCGAGGCCCGTAGCAATTGCGAACAAGAGGCCCCCTAGGTTTGCTTTAGGATATGAAATAAAACAGCATCTTTAAAAAACTGGCTTTCAGGATTTAATATGGGCAAACTTAGAGATTACACTAGTGAAATCAATATTTCTAAGCAAATCATATTCTATGTTCATTAAAGCCAGATCATTTAGACGTTCTTGTCCCAATGTGTTCCTTAGTTCATTTTTAATGCGCTTCAGTGTTGAAAAAGAACTTTCTCCGCTGCAGTTGGTGACCATCAAACTCAATTAAATGCGTAACACGATTTCTACCTTTGGAAAACAAGATTCCAAGGAATTTTCCACTATGAATGTATATCATTGAAGTTCTAAAGCCTCGTGCTTCTTGCTGTCAATAGCAGCAGCCACATCTGTTTTCAGCAGTTCAGCGAAATGTACCAGCTCGTTGCCTAAACTGTCTTCTACATCATCTGAGTAAGCACTGACGATGTTTGGAGATCTTTTCAAGATTCCTTCCGGTGGTAAAGACTTTAAACTCCTAAGCATTCCAAATACACTGGTCACTCGATGGAATGCTTCGATACGCTTAGCTAATGCAGATAAACACATTATCAATTTTGACGATAAACACCAGAATCTCAAAATGTTGTCTAGGTGTTTGACTTCCATAACTTCATCGAGTGTAGTAGAACCACTGAAATGGTCCACCTTGTGTTTCGCTTGCGTTTTTCTTGCAGTCAACTGCTGATATTCTTGACAGCAAGTTAGGGCTTTAGCTTTTGCCTCTGTGTCTAGGAATGTGGACCGCATTACTTGGACGTACTCGTATAGTGATTTATAAAGGGCATATTCCGTGTTAAGGTCTTGATGAGACAACTGCAGAGAAGCGTCAGGCGCTCTAGAATTTCGTCCCACGCATTAGTCATTATTCCAGTTTCTATGTAACTTATTCATTATAGAAACTAGTCCGTAGGCTTGATTATGACACTCTACTTTTTGATCCTCGTTGTTAGATATGTTATCCAAAACTTCTTTGATAGTGTTAAAACCACATAAAAGCGCCTTCGTCGCTTCAGCTCCGGCAGACCGCGTAGTCTCTGATAATCTTTTCAAAACTGTATTTTTTGAACTGCTATCTTTCAGTGCTTTCGTGAAAAGCCCCCCTGATAAGTTGAAGCGGAAAAAATGAATAAAGGCTTTCAACAAAGTCGATGAAAATGGACGCTTCTGTACAACAATCTGCAGCGCTCTTGGCAACCAGATTTAATGAATGTGCGAAACAGGGAACATATTCAGCGTACTTATTTATCTCGTAAATTCTTGCTTGTAAGCCGCTGCATTTCCCACTCATGTTGCTGGCATTGTCATAACTTTGCCATCAACAATCCTTCTTACTAATATCATTGTCATTTAAAAAACCTATTGAGTGATCTGTTCAGCAGTAGAGCCTTTCATATCCAAGAATCTTATAAACCTTTCCACTGGTCCAGATGGTAGGACATAGCGCACGATCAGGGTAAATTGGTCTACATGCGATATATCTGGAGTAGAATCCAATGAAACAGAGTAGTATATGCACCTCTTAATTTCGCAAATAATGTGATCTCGTATGCTTGATTCAATTAGATGGATAAATTCCTCACATGCTGTTTTTGACAAGTATGTTCGTATGTCTCTTTTCTTTGTTTGCATAAATATGTAAATGTTCAGCCACAAATGTGTCAAATTTAGCTATTAATTCTAATAAACCTAAATAATTTCCATTGTGAGGCGAACCAATGATTTCATCACTACCCCGAAATGCAAGACCTCGCTCTGCTAAAAAAATTATAACTGCGGTAATTTTTTGTAAGAGTGTCCGCCAATATTTTTGTTCAGTCTCTATTTGGCTCACAAGTTCAGAATCGACACGCGCACCCCTGTTTTTTCGAACTAACAGTGAAATTACTGATTGACGATGAGAAGTGCTTTCTTCATGTCTTATCAACAAAATATGCACGTTCTTCCAATCATTTAATCCGTCTTTCGTAAACCGGGAAGAACTGTCTGAAAACGTAACTTTGAAAACAAAACAGAAAAGCTTCCCTTTAGTTTCAGAATAACACAGCCAAACTCTAACTTGAGTTTTATCTGTTAGTTTATGTCTATATGTGAAAAATTACTTCTGACATAAACGCGGTTTATTTTCACTGTCATACATTTTTTCTGAAGACAGAAAATTGCTGTCCATATGTTGCACTTCGCTACTTCCTTTTGCAATCCACTAATTTCGATCATAGTTAATCGGCCATTCACCCAGTGGCGTAGCTAGGGGGGGGCGGTGGGGGCGGTCCGCCCCGGGTGTCACCTGTTTGGGGGTGACACCCGCATTTCGAAAATAGTAATCGAAATTAGTGTGATACAAAAATATATATGTATATATATATATATATATATATTTTTTGTTTTTTTTTTTGATAGACTTCTTTTATCCTTTGGTGTCGAAACACGTCTACCTTTAATGTTCTGAATATTTCTTTTTAAGTTGATCTATTGCTTTTTCAAATACGATCCAGTACAGTAGAGTATAATAATAATATTGGCTACACCGCGCGCTTAAACAATAGTGCATCGCTCTGTTGCTCCAACAATCACACGAACTCGTTGTGCTTGCCATCCGTCACAGTTGTTTGGTTTGTTACGAGCGGCGGTGGATATAATGTAAGTTTTCTTGTATTAAGAGAGGAAGTTTTAAAATTAAAGAATATATCTAAAATTGTTAAAATCATGGTAATTAGGCAGTTAAATTGCAATTCCTCGAAATTATTTCAAGAAAAATGTTAGATTTTCCTTTGAAAATGAAAAAAAGCAACCAAGGGTATGCTGGAATACGCGTAGTCTACTCTTCAAAATTGTTTTGCTTCTTTAGAATTCTATTAGCTAAGATTCACAAGTGACTTGAAGTATTTTCTAGTAATTTTTGAATTTATCATCTGACAGATTCGAATTGAGTACATTTTGTGTTATCCGATATACACTCTGCGTACCTTCCTTTTGTCGACAGTGCACCTATACTCGATATGAAATCATATCATGTTCGAATTTATGCAAATAAATTGATTCGGAAAACTGCATTAAACTAGCAATACGGTCAGGTTTTAAGCCAATCCGGACGAGTCCAAGTGTTATCGTCTGTCGGTAATCAGTTTTTGTAGGGCATCTATTTAAAACAGTCGGAACTGCGTATCTTGCTAGCGAAATCGTAACATTAGTAACGGGACATCCATAAATTACGTGAGGTGTTTTTCCGGATTTTCGGACCCTCCTCCCCCCCCCCCCCTCTGGTGAGACTTCGTGAGATCTGGTCCCATCAGACACCCCCCTCCCTTACGGATCGTCATTTTTTTTTTTAGTTCTACAGTCCAACACAATTTTAAAAAATCTCACGTGGAAATGGTGAGATTTCGCTGGACCCCGCCCCTATTTCACCTCACGTAATTTATGGATGCCCCCTAAGCACTTTAACTCTAGGTTCATGTAAGTTTGATATGCTTTCTACTGATTGAGAATATACAAATATGATCGCGATCAAATAAATAAGCGTATGATTCTCTAAGAATTTTCCATCATAAATTTACAGAAGATTTCTTTGTCGAATACACGTACCTACATTCTTATGGGTTCCTTAAATCGACAGGGATGTCGAACTTCTGTTCCTGAACAAAAATTGAGCTTTAATCATAAACTGAACGAACATTCGAGCCGTTTACATCTTTATTTATACGCTACTGAGCGGCGCTAGAAATCTAAAATTTACACATGGAGATGGGCTTCGATACATATCATATTTAGGAGTCTGTAGCTACTTATTTCTTAGGCAGGTAGTAAAATACTTCACTTATTAAGTACTTCATGTAAAGGCGGCAGATATCTCAAAGGCGTGTTCTTTTATTACCTGACCGTTGTTTTTTTAATTTTAAATTACCTTTAATTATGATTTTATATTTTATTTATTCATCTATTTTTATGAAGGAACTTAATGTAGAGTTGCTTCTCTGACTATACAGTATCCCCCAGAGCCTCACAACTTGTGGGACCCGGATCCTGGGTTTGCTCCAATGGGACCCCATCTGGGTCTGGAATTGCTTCTACTTGGATCAAGCCATTTCTGTTAACTTTCCTCTCAATATGGTCCTCCAAATACCGAGGTTGTGAAGTCATTTAAATACAGCCTATGTTAACGTTTCAATAACAAATGGGTAGTTTTCGACTTTTTTAAATTTATAGCGAAATCTTATGGTCGCCCAATAGGGCGGAAATTAAAATCACAACACGCATACATGAATGGTAGAATTTTAGGAAACTTTGAAAATATATCCAGGGCCGTACCTGAAAGAAACAATAACAAATCGAAATGGATCAGGCTAAGTTATTACCTTTTACGGTTTTCAGTGAGAAATGCGCCCAACTTGAGCACCAATACATTCGTGGATCCTTGCCGGCATTGACACAACAAGTGTTCGGATGTCTTCTTGGTGTATGTCTCACTACGCGTGCATGTCTTTTGCAGTCAGTTGTTGCACAGTTTGTGCTGGGTGAACATGTGATCTAATGTGTCTACTTCTGGTATCCTAGAAATGCTCTATTTGGGACAAATCTGGGAACCGTGCTGTCCATATTGTGATCGAAACTCCTTGCAAGGCTTGTGTGACGATGGCCGCAGTATGAGGACGGGCACTGTCTTGTTGGAAAATCCGATTCGGATGTTGAACATGTAGGGTACCATAATAAGATGCAGTACCCCGTCCACATAGTGATGGGCTGTCATTGCCTTCAACAACAGCCGACTCAGTCATGATATCGAAACTGATTGCCACCAAAACATGACACCGGTGACGGCACTTGCGTGAGGTTCTGAAATCACAGCAGATAAGCTGTTCCTCCACTACACCTGCGAACATGTCGTTGATTATCACTTTGCCACAGACAGAATCGAGACTCATCTCTAAACACAAATGTACGCCATTCACATGTCCATTTGTGTTTCGCATTATACCAGGGTAGATGATGATGGAAATGAAATTAGATTAATGGGACACAATGCACAGGGGCCAGAGAGTGTAACCCAGCTTCAAGCAATTAGTTTACAATCATCTGGGGAGGGACGGAGGCGGGGTGTGACTATGCGTAACCACTACTTGGATCTGGCCTGCAGTCAACCATCTGCCAGCAACAGCCACCCACACCATTTGGCAGTCTTCACGTGTTGTTATCCATCTGTATGGACCTGTGCCTGCTCTAGGAGTATTAGAGCTTTTTTTCATCACTGTGTAACAAGTCTGTATACTGACATTGCACTGCGGCAAATCGTTCTGGAGATTTCACGATATTATGCACCCTTTCAAAACACGTCAATTCTCCGACCTCTCTCACTGTTAGACATTTGGGTGTAGAAGAGTTGTCACTCTTCGCCTTGGCATACTTAGAAAACAAAAACTTGTGGGCAACCACGTATCATGTGACACCACACTGTTCGCCACTTATACGCTAAAAAAAATGCAATTTACATAATATATAGCACCGTAATTCTCACATTATTACATGTAAAACTTTTAATGTTAAATCATTTAAACTCTTCATGCGGGCATATTTGGGGCCAAATTTCATTCGTTTATCACAACACCGTCTGGGTGCTGGGATTTTAATTTGCACCAGTTTGTGTATCAGTTGCTAAGTGTAAAGGTCGATCTGCACTTTGCCAATACTGGCCTGTACCGTAACCGCAACGACAGCCGGCCGAGTGACGGCTCGCCCCCTCGCGTCCAAAGTCCAAACTTTTCCATAGCTCACCCGTGTTCCTACCCGGTCTTTATTATCCTTCAACGATTGTTTCAGGGAATCAGTGTTGGGGATGACAGGTAGGTTTGACACCCTACTTTATTATAGAGTACTGTACTTTATTCTGCACAGTTTTGGTACGAATGTACATTAAAATACTTTTTTATCTGACTCACGTAGTCACCTAACTGGTTGATATTTTATGTACAAAATAGTATCCCAGCGCAGTATTAACAATATCAACGCAATCTCAATGAAATGTCAATCACTCGCACTTGACGTGTTTGTTTTGTCTGAGGTTCTTTTCGATTCACTCAATACTTTTTGTTAGTGAAGAACGAGATTATAACATATTTTAATTTAAATATAAGTCGTAAAGATTTTGTATAGTAAAAATAATAATTTCATGTTATCTCAATGTTCTAGTCACAGAGTTTCTTATTTGGAAACTCGCAGTGCACCTATATCGTAGTCACATAACTTGAAAAGAAGACCTACTGAATAATAAAATGAATCCTGTAGGAATATTTTGTGATCTTGCAAAAGCATTTGACTGTGTAAATCATGAATTACTTTTGAAAAAAATGGAATACTGTGGTATTTTTGGGACCGTAGGTAAATGGTTTAAATCATACATTGAAAGCCGAATGCAAAAAGTTTCAATTTTTGATTCTAAAATAAGTAAAGATGCCTCATCAGACTGGGAGAAAATAAAACATGGAATTCCACAAGGCTCTGTCTTAGGTCCCCTCCTCTTTCTGTTATACATCAATGACCTTCCTGGAAATTTATCCGACAAAGTTAAGAGTGTTTTATTTCCAGATGACACTAACCTGACTGTGCGTAAAACACCAAACAGTACTATAGAATTTAATGTAAATGAAGTACTTAGAGTAGTAGCAAATTGGTTTAAGGCAAATTCATTAAAATTAAATTTTGAAAAAACACATTATATTAGGTTTAAAACAAAAAACTATGCACAGCCAGATATATGTATAAACTATAAAAATAATACAATCTTAGAAACAGAGAGTATAAAATTTCTTGGTATTAAAATAGATCAGAAACTCTGTTGGCATGATCATATCACTACACTACTGACAAAGTTAAGTAGTGCCACCTTCGCAATACGAACACTTTCTCTAACAGCAGATCTAGAATTAATGAAACAGGTGTACTCCTCATATTTTCATTCAGTAATGTCATATGGCATAATTTTTTGGGGAAACTCTTCACAAAGTAAAAAAGTTTTCATAGCACAGAAAAGAGCTATTAGGTTTCTGTGTAGGGTAAAACCAAGAACTTCTTGCAGACAACTCTTTAAGAAACTCAATATTCTTACAATGTATTCTCAGTATATATATTCTCTCATGAGCTTTGTCATAGAAAATTTTAACCTGTTTACACCTAATTCACAGGTACACAGTTTCAATACAAGAAACAAAAATAACTTGCATAAAACACAAACATCTCTGTCATTAGTACAAAGAGGAGTTAATTATTCCGGGATACATCTGTTTAATAAACTACCTAATCATATAAAACAGCTTTCAGATAATAAAGATGTATTTAAACAAAAACTTAGAGATTATCTTATTGGCAACTCCTTCTACTCCATTCAAGAATTTGAAGAAAATAATTAATTGTACTCATTATGACATTTGCAAAACTCAGTTGCAAAAATGTATGTTTATTATTATTTCTTGTATTTGTAAAATATGTATATATATTTACTATGATATGACTCATATTATGTGTGTATGTATCAACAATGACATGTTTCACGTCCCAGAGGTACTCCCTCAGCAGGGATCCATAGAACAAGATTGATAAATAAATAAATAAATAAAATAACACAGATTAAAGTGAAATTCAAACCACCGAGCGTCCTTCGCATTAAAAGATAAAAGCTTTGCCATTGGTAAAAGTCAATTTTAAGGCACGCAAAAATTACAGTCGAGACCGGGATTTGAACCCGGACCTACAGTTTTCAAATCGCACGCAGTAATCATTTGAGTCACCAGTCCGAATATAGGTGTGATGAAAAATAAGTTTTCAAACGTGATAAAATAAACATATTCTTTTTCTATACCATATATTTTTGTTATCAAAAGACACGAATCCACTTTTATGTGTTTGAATACATATTTTTCAGTACTTCTAGATTAGTATTGCGTCTGGTTACGGCGTGCGATTCGGGTGTGGGAGGTTCTGTTACAAGTGCGGATTTCGGCTGCAATTTTTGTGGGTCTTAAAATTGGTCTTCAACTCTGGCAAAGCTCTGATTTTTTTAATGCGGAGATGCTAGGACTCTTCCTACATTTTACGAACATCTGATAAACATGGATGAAAAAAATACTTTTTTTAAGGCAAATAATAACATGGAAACAACATTTAGTCGTAAGGGAAGGTAAATTTCCGAACTCTCTCGATGCGCTTCTCCACATCTAGCAGGCCGATACTGATCCGCACCGTCAAAACATAAACCAGTCCAATGACGGCCGAGTGTCGGACTGAGACCCGATCTTCAGAGGCCTCTCTAAAACCACTTTCGATCACCGGTGAGCAACACGTGGCTAAAATCTTGCCATATTGACTATTGAACATGAAGTAACTAAAATTGATAATTTTGAAGATGTGATTTACGAGTTTGCAGTTGTTAAAGCTAAAAAGAGAAGATAATTTTTAGTTTATTGTGTTTTTTTTAAAAATGAAGTTAATATTACAATTTTATTAACTATAATTTTTAATAACAATAAATGTTTATTTAATTATATTTTATTAATATGATGATATTTTACACTTACAAAATATTATATTTTACTTAATTTAGAATTTAAATTTTCGAGGGGTGACACCATCGATATCCGCCCCGGGTGTCACCCACGCTAGCTACGCCACTGCATTCACCAATATCATTAGAGTATATTTTACTTTCATTTTGATTTTGGCTTAGAAAAGAAGATTTAGTAACATCGGTAGCATGTGATATGTTTTCGACCTCTCTTTGAGAACTTGCTGTATGTTCGAGTGGGAGTGCAGTATCACTTGTACTAATTTTGACTTTGTCTGTAATAGTAATAAATTCTAATGAATTTCCTATAGTATCATCGTCGTCATCTGTACAACCGGACGCAACTTCTGTGTTTTCTATTTCAATTTCTTTAGATTCAGGAACGTCATTATGAAGATTAAAAAACTCAGAAAGCTTACGTGTCTTTGACATCAGCTTGGATCTTTTTTTCTTTTTCAACTTTTGCTTTACGCTTTTCCACTTCCAGAAGCGAAACGCCTACCTATATCTCTAGGTCTGCTGCTCATATTGGTTACTCCGACCTGCATAAAATAGAAAATAAACTACTAAATTAAATGGTGGCTGAGGTAACTGAATCTAAAACTAATTACGAGATCTCATTTCTACACAAACAATGTTATTCTGGTAGTCTTCTATCCAATTAGCCTACATCATAAAAAGCATGTGTCATGTTGTGATGAAGTACATAAACAAAACAAATTATTACCTTATGCTTCAGTGCTTCTAGTTATCATTTTTTTTCACTGTATCTCATAGAATTTTAAAGAAAACAGTAGTTAGCATAGTATATTAATATTATATTAGTTCGTCGCTAACGGCAAAAAAGAAGTCAATAACATAAAAGAACGCCCACACTTGTATAATTTGGCATAAATGTACGACTGTAATAGTATACACTAGAGACAACGTATACACTATCCATTCTGTGAAGCTCCACTATTGCCCAGGGCGGCAACAATTGAGGCGGCAAAATTTTTGAAGGAGCGGCGAACAATACACGTGGCGATGACCTTTTAGCTCCTCCACCACCCACGACAGCAGACTCATGTTTGACGAGGCGGCTATCAAATTCCCGGATTCATCACTGGTGGTAATTAACGGAAAACGATTCCAAATTGTAGAGTTATAGGAACAACTCTAAGACAATATTAGAGAATTCCCCTGGTATTGCGGTTTTGTTAATTTACAATACGTAATTACGATGTGGCCAACGTTTACCCTTGAAATAACTACCATAGTACAGTAGAAAAAATTAGAAAATTTGGGGATTCCTAGATTTTAATTATTTTTTTCGTCCATTTTAACGCATTTAGAATACATTAATCATCACAAAATTTAAATTAGTAGGGTCTAAACGTTTTAAATAATATCTGCGCTAGTTTCAGACACCGTCGGCTGCCATCAAGAAAATAAAATTATAGATCTGTGTCTACTTTTTTTTTTCCGTGCTATATGTCTTTCTACCATTTGAGACTTAAATATCTTCTTTATTCATAGGCGCGAGGCCCCCCCGAAGGCGCGGCTAACTCGTGCTACCTGGCTAATCCGGTACTGCCCGTGGTGCATTGATTTAGGTGATATTGCACATATGTTTCTAAAATTCCGGCAAACCATCGACTTATGGACCTTAGTGCAACAGCTGTGTAGTGAACTGTTAGGAGTGACGATACATGAAAATATTTCAGGTGTGCTATGCTCTACCAAACGGGATGCTCCAACATCTTTAAGTGTATACCTGATAATTCTTGCAATTTCAACCATTTACGGAACTTATTACTTTTGCCTATTAAATAAACACAGCGATGTCTTCATCCAACGTGTGACCTGGCGCACGAAACTAGAAATGATTCGTGCTAAACAGAAGAGCAAAATTAAGGAATTTCATTCTTATTGGATGCCAAAGGGTGCTCTAGGTGCTATCTTAACCATTGACTGATAAATATTGTATTAGTTACAGATGTTGCTATAGCAGAATTGACTTAATTATTTACTGAATTTCTGACATCAAATGGTTTTAAAGAACAAATTTTTGCATGTTTGTTTACATGATAACCATTGTACTTTGGAAAAATGATGTAATAAAACTATCTTTAAAACATTTATCTATCTATCTATTCTAGATCAATTTCCAATCTTATGTCAGGTCTTCAATTGTATTCTTAAAGCATGTCAAAGTATTGGCATTGATAATGTGAGATACAACTAATTAATACATGATCTGTCTTCAGAAAAACATCAGTCATAAGTGACAGATATTCACTTTGTCCCATTGTTCAATTTAACATCCATAATCTGTGTAAACTCATGTCATATTTCAACAGTGACTATCTATTCTGAGAGTCTAAGAATGGTGAATGAATTCTGGATTCATGCAACGATTATTTAATTAAATTTGGTATCCTGGGAACATGATAGAATGTTTATCCAATGCTGTTTAAATTGTTCAGCTAGCATGATGCTATTTTTTTTATTCAACATTTTTTAAATGCTTGGCTACACTGATGCTATTTTATTTGTTCTATACAAGGTTGTTTCTTTATTTTGATAGCCAGATATTATTTTCTGTGTCTTGTCCAATGTTTTGTAATTGTTTAATGAGTCTGGTGCTGATTAATGTATTCTTTAGTGTAAGGACAGCTATCAATGCTCAGTCATTATCATTGGATAGACTATTTCATCTATAAAAAGTCTTTCAATTAAGAAACCCGGCATCAATATCAAAATAAAATTATTTTTTAGTGGAATATCAATATCACTTCTTATTGCCAACCATAATATAGCTTCTTGCCAATAGTGGCAGAAAACTTTAATATATGATATTTAAGGAGGCTCCTTATGCCAAAGAGAGAAATCCCTGTTTTATTAATTAGTTATTTTTAAGCAACATTTAATATATTTTTTCAGCAAATGCTCACTGAAATTCTGGATAGTGTTGGAGTTGTTGTAACTCATGGTTTGAATGTTACACATTTACTTACATCCATTCTATTAATGTTTATGTTCTTGTAGAATATCTAACTGACAGCTCTGAAACATACTATAAATGATTCTACATGGTTTTATCTATAATGTGTGAAGTTTTAAAGTTGCTATCTGACTTCCTTGTTTTATTATCAAATTTTGCAAAATCCTTCACTTGGACGATGTCTGTCCTAGCTATTTTGTAACTGCGTAGTTCCCACAAAATTCATTAAAAAAATATTTTTCTTTTCTTGACCCAACTACTTTATAGATCTTAATTAAACTTACTGAAAACTGTTTGTGTTGAATTATACTTTCTTTTAAATATAGTCTCTTCTACTGAATACATTTGTCAAGATTTATATTAATTTTACAAAATGCTTCAAAACCATCCTTTAAATTTTATGATGATGTCCCGGCAGACACATTGAACTTTTAGATTAAAGTGTGCCGAAATTAGCATCCTCATGTGACTAATTTCAGTTAGGGGTCATGAGGTTGGTCTGTCTTGAAAGTTTTAATCGTTCCTACAACTAAATTTCTTTGGTGAATATTTCCGATGCCATAAGTTTGTGACTTTGTAATATTTGAAGAATATACTGTTTATCAGTTTCAACAGCAACAGTCACTTTTAACGATGACTTACCTTTCCTAAGTTGGGGTTAATACAATTTAGGTAGCACCCAAGCTCCAGAAAAGCAAAAACTATTTATCCAAAGGCAACATTACAAGGTTGGAATTGAGGATTAACTCTTTAGTGAGACCCCCATTTCTACTTTAAGTCTTATACTCTCATGAATTGGGTGGCTCTTCATTGTACCTTCTCCAATGAATCTATTAACCCCTTTTGATGGGATCCCATATAGAACAACAATATTCTAAGTGAGGATACACCAGAGCTTTGAATGGAATCGATTTACCTTCTGATGTACACTGTTTTAAATTACAATCTAGAAATTGGAGTGTGTGCTTTCCAAATTACATTCTGAATATGTTCATTCCAAAAATATATATATTATGAATTATTACACCTACGTATCTAGCAGAAGCTACCGTTCTATGGACAGTGCGATTAATTGTATATTCAGAGTTAAATGGTGTCACCTTTTTACTACATGACTTGGAATAAATTATGGAGGGTGATGCTGCCAGATACCTGTTAAATGTGATTTTTTTACAATGCATTTTTGTGTTGCTATTACCTTTAACTATTTGGAATGACAAAATTTGCTTGTAGAAGATGGGATTCATTGTCTTGAACTGGTTATTGATCATCTGTAGTTCTATGTATCTCATCTTGTGTAATATAAACCGTAAATTACTGTTAAATAAAATGACCTCTAATAGATATTTTACTTTGTTTTAACATAAAGACAATTGTGATGATAATTCTATTTTTTTCTGAGATAAACGTATCTACTAATACACACAAAAATATTTTCAAAGCTCTTGGCATCAATCGTTATATGCTTTACCAAAAATTTTGGGTGGGGCAGCAGCTATATTGGTAAAATAACATTTGTTTACAGGTAACAGACT
Source organism: Vandiemenella viatica (assembly GCA_031002005.1). Lineage (NCBI taxonomy): Eukaryota > Metazoa > Arthropoda > Insecta > Orthoptera > Morabidae > Vandiemenella > Vandiemenella viatica. The sequence continues at coordinate 86,065,135 of CM061921.1, forward strand.
GCTTTTTTGTGGCATGATGAAAAAGTTGGGGAAGGGTGTATGCTACAAGAGAGCAAATGGAAATTCATTCATCCTAAATTTCTAAAGGATTAAAATATAACAGAAGAAAAATGTTTGCAAATTCTGATGGATGTCTGTGCAGTCACCTGGTTGTATTTTTAACATGTTAGTTCAAATTGATACAACGCTTCACAATGTAGTGGAAATGGCATTATATAGTGACAGAACAAGGGAAATATTGAGGATAAACAAAAGCATGTAGTTACACAGTCTTATAGAGATTTTCCTTTTTCTTCTTCTTTTTTTTTTTTTTTTTTTTTTTTTTTTTTTTTTTTTTTTTTTTTTTACAGAGGCAAGAATAAAACAAGATTCAAGTTTATACTGAAAGACATTTAATGACATAAGCTGTTACATAATGAGCAGTAAAATTCAATTCTGTATTAATAATATCTAAGTAAATTACCATGTCACTACACTAAAAGCTATCCTCCAAATGCAAAATCCAATTTCCACTATACTTACTAGTTTCAATATCAGTATTAAAATAGGATTTTTAACAAACTTCGAAATTGGCTGTCACACAATGGAGGAGTAAATTTACAGTTATAAATGCAATATTTTGATGCATGTACACTGGATTATATGGCATAAAGTTTACCCTCTCAGGCAGTAACAGCTGTAAACATACTGTTACTACCCAGGATCATTGAGAGATTTATTAAATGCGTTACCTAGGTCTAAGATGTTAACAGTTAAAGAAGACATTTTTTTCATTTTATCCAATAAGATAAATGAAACTCACTTGTAAAGCAGTTATCATTGCATTTCCATGTCCATTACTGTTGTATAATTACGTTATAAAGAAATCTTCTGTTCATAAATGTTACAAAAATGAAAAATAACTATTAATGGGATAACCCAAATAAAATTACAGTCTGAGACTTTGCACTGCAATCTTTATAAGGTCAGTTAAAGTAGTAGCAAAACTATCTCAATATTTCAAATCAGTTGTCACACTTTTAAAAAGAAATGTTATCATTAATTAAAACCAATCATTAAGGAAAAGCTAATGCTATAACATACATCCTAATGATATCTGATCACTAGTTTAAGTTTTAAGCATAAACTTCTAGTTTATAATGATAGCACTTCTGCCAGTTTAAGATTTGGCAAGGAGAAAAATGATGAATTATAAATTGGCAATTCAGAATTTGAAAAATTAATCATCACTTAACACAGCTATATGAATGACAGAGAACAGAGAAATAAAATAAACTAGTGCTGTTTTTATTTTTCTTATTGTCTTATCTATCTAGCATAGTCAGTTCTGCCATTAATATTGTGTAATTTGTTCACTCCATCCCATCTTTAGATATAAAGCCCTTCTCAATCGTAGCTTGTTTTGTACAAATACTTTTGAATTATTTTAGGTTCAAATTATCACCTTAAGTATTACGCACATAATGACACAATTTTATGAACAATATCTAATATCACATTACCGTTCATACTGCAAACATCATATTAAAAATTTTACCTCATATATATTTGAAAAACACTATCTACTCAACAGTAGCTGATATTGTTGCAGCTAAATTTAAGCATTTTGTAAAAATATGAGTTTTAAAAGAAAATAAAAACATTTAAATTCAGTGAAATCCATTAAAGCCTTTTAAAACAAATTTTGCTTCACAGTTTCACCTAATTATTGAACCCACCCACTGAATTAGTGGTAAAGGATAAATTAAGCACATTTACATTCATCCTGCAAGAAATATAAGAGTCACTAAAATCTTATTAAATCTAGTCATGTCCACTAATATTTCTAGCTTGTCTCATATAGTACTTAAGAATCTATTTTGTATAAATATCAAAATTTTCATTCTTAAGTACCTTATTATTTGCATCAAGTATATATATCAGTATTGGTAACAACAGTTCACAGAATTCAATAAAACTCAAAAAATAAAAGTTTATACTATCATAACTCTAAGGATTTCTCTTATGATGAAATTTTTGAGAGCAGCTTCTACAAGACATAATTTGTCTCTGTTACATTTAGATAATTAAAAACTAAGAGTCATTAGTGAGAAAAGTATATTTTTGCAACTTCTCATTGCAATATTACTGTAAAAAAGTTTGGTAAATAAGCGAGCTTGCATAAACCACGTAGCTCCATTTTGGCCTACTGTGAACCCCCGCTCCCCTCCCACGTAGCCTTACGTGGCTTTTGCCTCCCTCCCCCCCCCCCCCCCCCCCCCACGTAGCACGTAGCTTTTTTCCCTTTTGATCCAGAAGACATTTTGTACTGTTTTCTATTGTCAGACGTGCTGTTGTGTGTTCTGATCCTCATTTTAACTGTGAAAAATGTTATGAAAGGAAAGCTACGAGGCCTGGCTCGAAACCCCTACCTCCCCACACGTAGCCTGCTTCCAGTCAATCCCTCCTCCCCCCCCTGGACCGAACCACGTGGTTTGTGCACGCTCCCTAACTTGACATATTAAAATGGGATAATATCCATGATATCATATGAAGCTGATCATCAATGTTTAAAAAATAATAAATATGCAGTCAGGGTATCAGAAATGACCTTCTATGCATATATATTAACTCCTTCACGATATGTCTAATAAATAGCAAAATCTGTTTTTTATTTCTTTCTTTAAAAAAAAATTGAAACAAATTCTTGAAAGTAATCTGTTTAAAAAAAGAGTTTTATCATGAAATTTAAAGTACTTTCTAACAGCACAAATTGATTGACTTTGCTTATAGAACTATATGTCTTTTTTCACGGTGTTAGAATAATTACAATAATTTTTTGGAGACAAAATTACTATCAGGATGTCAGACCAACAGATTGTATACTGTATTCAATTGCTTTCAAAATGATTCTTTAGAGAAAATTTAAAAGCTAAACTGTGGTGGAGAAATGTCCTATTGTACGTTTGTCCCAAGTATCAAGCTATGTTTGCATGACTGTCTGGAAAAAATACCATTTTTATACACTTAAAAAAATGTACATAAGTTAAAAAAGAATTGAAAGGAAACTCTGGTTATTTGTTTCCCATTCACAGTCAAACCATTTTTAAAAAAATGATGTAACACAGCAATCAGATAAAAATTTTGTATTTTCTAACAAGAAAATAGGAAATAAATGTGAGTAGAATTGTTTGATTTGCTGTTTCCATTCATCTTCACTTGTGATCATTAATCCTGGTTCCTTGATAAGCTCCTAAGATTAATCTGTAATATGCACATAAAACATTTTAAGCATTTCTTTCTTAATTAATGATTGCATGTAGATACAAGAATATTCTTCATACCTTCAGAAGCATTGTTCTCTCAGATAATATTGCTAGATTAAAACATCAGGGCAAGGATAGGAATTATGGCCATCACAGATACCACTAAGGCAGTAGCACTATTCATAACAGCATCCTCATCAACTACAGTGTACTTATTAAATTCATCTCTGATTTCAGTTTCCAACTGCAATAATGTTTTTGGTGCACCATTATAGAAATGATTTACTTTCTTGTCAGGAATTTTGGTATCATTCTTCATTTTTGAATCTGACTGAACCTTTTTAGCTGGAAGTAAAATAAAAATGGTATTCTGAAATCCTCTAATAACATGGAAGAAAGAAAGAGACACTGATTAGCTTTAGGAGTTAGGATTAGGATAGGGAAAAATGCAAAGTTTGCCATAAGTGATGCTTGTAGCGATGGACATAGAGGCAAAATGATCACAAGCATGAGGAATGTAATTAATAACAAAATTTTAAAACTGAGAAAGAAACAATTACTTACCTTGTATAGATGCACCAATCAAAAATTCACAACAGACAGAAAACATAATGCTCATAAGGAGAAAGAACAAGCTTCTATCTGTCTCCCCTTCAAGTTCATGTGCAATACAGGATCTTTCACTTGACTATTATCCCCTCACTATATGAGAGGACAATCATTTGTGTATATATGCTCATATTAATGTAAAAGTTAATTTTAAAAAAAGATGAACTAAAACTATTAACTTTTGAAACATTTGGGGCTCATTTCACATGATTTTGGAGATTTTAGATGCTTTACGTAACTTAGATAAATGGTGGGTTTTGGAAGCATGTTTTCAATAAGTTGTAAAGAGATCCAAAGAATGGAAGAATACTTGTGAAATACATGCAAACAACTAGTTGGACTGGAAACAAACTCATTGCATAGTTGAATAGCATGGTCCAGTGTGAAAAATTTAAATTATTAAAGGAGTAAACATGTAATGAGAGAAAGATTCAAACCCATGTCATTCTAAATGCGAGGCCAGAGTGTTACCATTCACCCACCATACTCAGTGAAAGCCAGAGAAATTAAAGCAGATTATCTAAAACCTTAAAATTTTATATATTTTGGGATTTTAAACAGTTTTAAAGATTTTAGTAATTTTAAAGCATTTATGTAAATTAGTTTCATGACAGGTTTTAGAAGTATGTTTTCAATAAGTTGCAAAAAGTGGAACAATACTGGTAACATATGTGTGAGCAACAAGTTGGAGAATGAATGAGTTGATTGGATTGTTGAATTGCATAGACTTGTGATAGAGATTAAAGTATTAATTATTAAACAAATAAACAGTATAAAAGATATTCTTTAGAAAATTAAAAGGAATTATCTTTTATCATTTGTGTAATTTAGAATGTTATTAAATAGATTTTGTTGAAATTCATTGTTTTTTGGAGTAAATACCATACTTTCAGAACTATGATGTACAAGGGGCAGATAACCTATATTTTTGTTACATCATGGTAGTTTGGTGTTGAAACAGTGTCATTATACAGGGCGTTCGCCGGGAAACGCAACCCACTGTTAGCGCTACAAGGAAGAAACTGCTCGCGGCGAGCGAGCGGTCAGCTCCCGGCATTGTTCGACCGTCGGCCGCGGACTATTTCATAAACTTGTGTGCTAAGCATTTAAATGTGATGTAATTCATTAGCTTACCTTATAAAAGATGCTGGAAGTGTTGACACTCTTGTGTAATGCACATTTCACATCTTCTGAACATATTTCGAGACACACGCTGCCCTAACTGACTTAATGATTTTTTGGGTGACTGTTCTAGTCGAAAAGCGATATCGTTAATTTTCTCCTCTGTGAGAATACGGTTGACCGACAGTCTCTTTTTGTTAAAAAATGAACCCGTTTCTCTTACTTTTTTAACCAGACGCAGAATTGTTGATTTAGCTGGCAGTAAAGCGCCAGGATATTCGTGACGAAATTTACTGCGACACTTTTTAAACGACTTCTTCTTCACATATGTATCGTAGAGAAATATTCTTTGTTGCAAACTGTAACGTACCATAATTTTACTCACACTCAAACACAGTACAGATTAGTAAGAGTATGAAGCCCCAAACCAGCCAAACCGCAAAGAAACGTTTATTCACAACACTGATTAATAAGAGACTGAAGTCACAAACTAGCTACAATGCAAAGAAACCGTTCTTAACAATGTAAGGGTCACTGCACTGCACTGTTGGGGCAGCGGAGGTGTTAAACAGTGCGGTGATTCACGGTGCCGAGTGGCGGAAACTGCTGGCCCCGCTGTCCGAGCAAGTTGCCGACGGCAACAGACTGGGAGGGTTGCGTTTTCCGGCGAACGCCCTGTATTATGGTGTATAGATCTTTGAAAAATTTAGTTAAAGTATGTTGAAATTGGTTGAGAGTAACTTTAAAGTAAAGGGACAAAGGGACAAATTTTTTTGAGTATTTCTACACATTGCATTCCTCTTTTTGGAAGATCTTTAATTACTTAATAGAATTTACAAGTTTTACCAGGATATCAACTGGCTATTGTATTGGACAATCCTCAGAGTAAATCAGATGCTTATTCCTATGGACCTGTAATCTTTGAAGATGAAGTCCTAATTTAAGCATATTTTATGTGCAAATGAAACTATTAATAATTGGGGGGGGGGGAATTCAGCAGTGAAATTATTAAACTGATCAGTGAACTAAAACTTCATTATTTTAATTTCATAGTGTTGTATACCAACCATGAACCTATATCTTATTACTTCCATCAGTGTGAAGGGGTTGCTTCAATAATTCAGAAAGAAGCCTGTTTAGTTGCAATCAAGTGTTAAAGAACTTGCAAACTTATTCAGTACATATGAACCCCACTCAAGTAATCAAATAACCCCACCATGAAATTCTAAATGTCTAGTGTCATCTTTTAAGCCTACAAAACCACTAAAAAGAGCAGTTTCACATTATTTGTTGCAAACATGTATTCTGAATACAATAAAATCTATATTTTTTGAAGGCTACAAAATGTGGCTTGTTTACATGTGTAATGTAGCAACCATGCTTTACATCACATATACTTCTATCTATCATTCTTATGAGAATGCAGTATCACTAGCCAGATCTTCTAAGTATGTACGCTAACCAATAACCATTCACAAGATTCATCTGTGCCTCTTTTTCAGCCCCTACAGTCACCCATCCCCAAAAAATGTTAAATGTTGCTTCTCTGTTTCTGTGAAATTATCACTTTTCTATAATTATATTAAATTTCAAAGATACAGACTTGCACACAAGGAACTTGGCTCATCTGCAACTAGGGAATGAGAGGCCTCTGGTTTCAACTGCAGCCTCAGACAATTTTTTTACAGATCTTAATGCTGAACTTCACCTCTAGTGAAGTTTTTCTATGTTAATGCAAAGTACTCTAGTTTGCTTTGTGGTTAAGATTCCACATTAAACTCTATACTCAGTAAGATTGCCATGATAGGTTAAGTGATTGCACAGCAAGTAGGAAACTCTGTCACATGAAATTATTGTACCCCATGCCTTAACTGCTATTTTAGATCTATAATAATATTATACGAGGTGTGTACAGAAAAGAAACCGAACTAATTAAATAGTGCACCAATGGCTGCAGATAAAATTCTCTGACTTCTGTGCACACTAGTGACATCTCTCGGCAAGAGATTCACTCTTGTCACACTACGGTCGCCGGTTGAGTGAGGTTATGCGCAGAGTGCTCGTCGGATTTGTGAGAAAGCGAGAATGAAGGAATTGGAGGAGCAAGGCGTCTGTGTGAAATTTTGTGCTAAACTTGGGAAAACTTTTACCGAGACACTTCAAATGCTTAAACAAGCATACGGGGATGACTGCATGAGCCAAACACAGTGCTATGAATGGTTTAAGTGCTTTAAGGAGGGCAGGAGTTCGGTTACTGACGATCCAAAATCTGTTCGACCCTCCACATCAACAGACGACCACCATGTTGAGAGGGTTCACACTGTGATTCATGAAAATAGCCGTTTGACTGTCTGTGAGGTTGCTGAAGAAGTTGGCATAAGTGTAGGCTCTTGCAATCACATCCTGAGAGAAAAATGTGGAATGGATTGTGTCAGTGCAAAACTGGTGCTGCGTTTGTTGATGGACAAGCAGAAGGAGAATCGAGCTAGGATCTCTAAGGAGTTGCTTGAAAAAGCAAATGAGTATGAAAACTTCCTCAAGAACATCATTACAGGCGATGAAACATGGGTTTATGGGTATGATGTGGAAACGAGGAGGCAGTCTGCAGAATGGGTGGGAAAGGATCTCCTCGACCAAAGAAAGCACGGATGAGTGGGTCGAACATTGAGGTGATGATGGCCATGTTTTTTGATTGCAAAGGAGTTGTGCACCATGAATTTGTACCACGTGGTTAAGCGGTAAGCAAGGAAGTCTACCAGAAAATTCTGACACGATTGAGAGATGCTATGTATAGGAAAAGGCCTGAACTATGGGAGAATCAGTCGTGGATGTTGCACCATGACAACGCACCCGCTCACGCATCGTTGTTTGTCACGAATTATCTGTCAAAACATCGCACTCCCGTTGTGCCTCAGCCACCCTATTCTCCAAACTTGGCTCCGGCAGACTTTTTTCTCTTCCCAAAACTGAAAAACACTTTGAAAGGATTTCGTTTCCAGACCATAGAAGAAATTCAAGACAATGCAACAAGAGAACTGCGTGCCATTGGAGAAGTTGCATTCCAGGAGGCGTTCCAAAACTTGAAAAAAATGATAGCAACAGTGTATTGATAGTGAAGGACAGTACTTTGAAGGGGACAGTGTGTAAAAGTTAGTATGATGAGCAATAAAGCAATTACAGCAGAAGTTCGGTTTCTTTTTGTACACACCTCGTAAATGCAAAAGTAACTCTGTCTCTCTGTCCTTCTGTTTTTTATATTTCCAGGGCTAAATGGCTAATCTGATTATGATTAAATTTGAAAAGGAGATGAGCAAGGACATAGGATACTTTTCTCTGTATAAATAATACATATTGTCTTGGAATTTTGAAAAATTACTGAGCGGCAATAGACAGACGCATAGGATGTCTATGTCTCTGTAGTACTTTCCAATATATCAGCATGGTAGCTTAGTGGTTACACCACTTGCTTACTAATGTTTCGAGTGTGGTCTCCAGTTCAAATCCTGGTGTAAGCCAAGATTTTTAAAAGTTGTTTTTGATTGTAGTAGCCACGCCTGGATAGTCAGTTATTCAGATCCCATGTTAAACTACAGATCCCACAAATTTAGGTGTGCAATGCGTGGCAAATCGTAGGTGGTCTAACAATGCCATACATGTACACTTAATGCTATATTGATCCCTCAGGTTTGTTTCTCTTGCAGTCAGTCTGTGTGTGATCTGCACAAATCTATACTAATATTATAAATGTGAATGTAACTCTGTCTCTCTGTTTGTCCGTTTTTAACATTTCAAAGGCTAAATGGCTTATCCAGTCATGATCAAATTTGACAAGGATATGCTATTTGTCATTAGGATGGACATAGGATACTTTTTTCTGTATAAATAATACATATTGTCATGGAATTTGGAAAAATTATTGAATGGCGAAAGACAGACACATAGTATGTGTATGTACCTGTAATACCTTCTGGTATAATGGTATGGTAGCTTAGTGGTTAAACTAATTGCTTAGTAATATTTCAAGTGTGTTTTCGGTTCAAATCCCAGTGAAAGCCAAGATTTTTAAGAATTGTTTTTGATCATATGAGCCACACCTGGATGGTCAGTTGTTCAGATTCCATGTTAAACTGCAGATCCAACAAATTTAGGGTTGCAATGTGTGGCAAATCATAGGTGGTCTAACAATGGCATACGTGTACACTTTTTTACACTGTATTGATCCCACAGACTTTTTTTTCTCTTGAAGTCAGTCTGTGTGTGATCTGCACTAATAATATTACAAATGTGAAAGCAAGTCTCTGGCTCTCCATTAAAAATTGTTGATTAAGTGGCTATACTGATATTGATTGAATTTGCTATGGAATGTTAGAATCTGTAGGAAGGACACAGGACTTTTTTGTGGTATGAATAACAGTTTTAGTCATGAAATTATGAAAACTTATCGAATAGTGACAGACAGATGGATGCCTATGTTAGTCTGTAATGTTACATCAGTTGCTCAAGCTGTGTTTCTCCCATAGTCTGTTGGTGTATGATTTGTTAATAAATTTCATTTACGGACGAATCGCAATGCAATAGTACTTTGTGCCTGCTTAAATGTTTCTGGCATCAGTTTATTTTGTCTTGTTTTTTGACATGCCTTGCAGGCATAAACCTGACCTAAGGTGTAGTTCTAGAAGAGCACGAGCAGCTAAAGTTTTTAAAACCCAAGAATCTGATGCTCATCTGAAGAAAAAATAAAAGACCAAGCTGAAATAAAGCTGCCCTCAGTTAAATCCCCCCCCCCCCCCCCCACATCCCTGAACCTTTGTTTGTTTTTAAATATGTTGAAAATTGAGTCTCTTCATGAGACAGGTTCGACAGTATAATGATATAGTGATGGCATTCCTGTCATCTTGTGCCGACTCACTATTGTTTGGGACAAATCTTATGTTACTTACAACTTTCTGTATCCAGTTCAGACAATGATATACTAAGTGCACGGATATAAAGTTGCGGGTAATAGCTAAGTAGTTTTATACATTATGAAACAACAAGGAGACAGTAATCCTATGAAAATTACAGACTTGATCTGGTGACTGAATACAAATATATAGCCATATTTAAAAGTTATTTAGTAATGAGTGGATGTATTTTAATGTGAACAGATGAAATAAAGCTATCACAAAAGCATGAAATGATATTTCTGGTGCCTATTTTAAATGGCAGCAGCATGAACTGAAAGTGATATTAAACTATTATCAACCATATATCACATAATTATGTTGCAGAGTGTTGCATTCTCATATTTTTTAATTATTATTACTTCTTTGATTGTTTACAATAGGAAATCTCCAACAATAATTTTTCCGCTACTGTATCATAAGTTTAATTTAAGTAAACAACCAACAGAAATTTCCCAGGGACTATGTGCTACCTAACAATTAAATTATATATACAACAAACAAGAAATTACTGTAAACATATAAACACAATAAAATTTTGTATCTTTTTATGTAAATTTCAGGGAAATAGAAATCTACCTTTCTCTATTTCTGTTTCTTCTTCCTGATAGTCAACTTTAATGAATGTAGTCATAGTTATTTCAAACACTTTATTTGGATCAGGTGCCATCTGTGCCACTGCTCGCCTTCTCCTTCCATACCCAATTTGTCCATTGCTGCACTCAACCTGAAATTCAAAATTTTCTGTTGTAAAATGATGAGTGAAACACTATCTTACCTTATATCTTTGCAGGCTCGTCATCAACCTTGTAACGTAAATAGTCATAACAAAATATGTTACATTTATACTTTGGCCTAAGCCCGAAGGTATTGCATACTGTCCTGAAGGAATTATAATTTAACATGACAACAATATCTGTTACCTTTCCTCGCTCAAAATTTATTTTGAGAGATGAAATAATTTTTGAACTCAAAATAAGTTTAATAAATGAGAACTGGTAAATTCAGATCTAATGCAGAAAAAGTACTATAAGTGATGAGTAAAAATATTATTTTTTTCAAATTTTTATGAGGATTAAAATTTGAGTGTTCACAAGTGTTATCATTAGTTAATGCTGTCATTGCTTTAAAGTTTTGTGATGCATTTACTTAGATGACACTATACATTACCTTGAATTCTGTTTTACAAGCATTTTCTGTATCTGATAGTAATACACAAAATACAAATATCGACACTCACATTTTGTTTTATACTGACTCAGTTTCTTTCCTTATGTGGTTATTTTTCAAGATATTTTGTTTCTCAATTTGTCTTTGATATTTCTTATCATTACCACCTTTTCTTAAATCTATAACACACTCTTTAATGCAACTTGTGCATCTTGACACATCATATCATAGAATACTTTGGTTCTATAGTCAGTACGTGTGATAGTTTGATTTTGAGTTTGTTACTAGCCTTTGATTGATATTTATCTCTAGCACAATACTAACATTTAATTTGTGAATACTTTGTGTGTCAGTAATGCATGTGTTGGTTGTTTTGCTGTAGCTTTTTGCATAGTATTTATCTGTAGAGCAGAACTAACTTAATCTTTGAATACTCTGATTTGTATTCAGTGCATGTGGCAGTTGGTTTCGAAAAACCATTGAGGTCATTCGCTACTGTTTTACATTTACCTACTAGGCATCAATTTCCTTTTATTAACTTTTGAAGCATATTGTTTATAGGCAGCACAAGAGTTTGTAGTCGTCAATTTGCGATTGAGTCTCATAACAGAATTTTATACTAAAGTTATTCTTTGTATAGGATAGGGCTTCTGCTTGGTCGTTGCCTATTTTGCATTTGTGTGGAGCAAGTGGCAATTGCATTAGATTAGTCTCTAGGTATATACAAATGCATTCAGCAACATCGGTCAACTGATTTATAAATGGTTATAAAAATTAACTGTTACTAGTGTTTGATGTTCGGAACATGAACTATAGTACCTGTGATTAAGGTTTTCTTTACTTCTCTGTTGTAGTTCTCTTCACTGAATTTATAAGTACACTTTGATTTTAACATGTGAGATCAGTGTATGGTTCAGGGCACAATGAGAATTCACTCCTTCACACTCTTCCCTAATTGAGTTCTTATTTTCAAAAGATATTATATTTAGGGACTGCAATTGATCTGTGCAGATGCAGGCCAGGGAAGCTGATCTGTGCAGTCAGGTTGCAGCTTCATTAATGAAGGTGACCCTGATATAGCCTGGATGCTCTCAGGTTCTCTCCTATAAACCATTGTACCTGTAACCCAGGAAGAGAGTATGGGTGTTGTACAATGGTTGACTGTCAGTGGCTAATGTGTGGTTTCTGGTCCTCAAAGCTGTAAGTGGGGGCAGTCGAACAAGCTTAGATGCCAGGAAGGTGAGGTTGTGTCACTGTCCAACCGGTTTGACATATTGTCTGGGACTGACTCAGTTCTACAATCATCAACCTATGAGTTGGCATCCCACCCAGGCCGATAGGTCTGAACAAATAGCCACAAAAAGGGATCTGGTGGTCAGGAGATCAAACATTTGGTGATTTATTGAGCCCCTTAAGAAAATCATTCTGGAAGGAAATCCAATAGCCACTCAGTGTGTATGCATGGTCTCATATGAAATGTGAAGCAAGCTATCCTTAATGTCATGGAGTGGACAGGGTGTAGCAAACTGCAGATTGTGGTGCATATTGGCACCAATGATGACTGCTGCCTTGTTTCAGAAGTTATGCTCTCATCCTTCAAGTTCTGACTGGAAGATTGATTTCTGTGGCCAGTGGCCATAAGAGATAACATCAATGCTAACTATCTGTAGCATCTTTGAAAGAACAAATTTTGGACCTCTAGTTGAGAACCAGTTTGAAAGACTGAATCAGGGGCTATGGCACTCCTATGGTGATCTTGGCTACAGATTTTTTTATCTTCACACGAGGGTTGAGTCATGTAGGACTTTTTTGAATAGTTCAGGTATGCACTAAACATGTAAATTGGCTACATGGGTGACAGGGGCCATATGGAGTGCATTAGAGGTCTTTTTAGGCTGAGGGAGGATGAACCAGGATTTGAAATACTGTTGCGAACAATCCAAATAAATTCAACACCGCATATTAGGAGCAGCTTAAGAGAACTGTAAAAGTATTCATGACAAACAACCTGAAATAGAATGTGTTAATTGTAGCACAAAATCAGATATTGTAATTTGTGCAGAAGTCTGGTTTAAAGTTGATATAATTTTTCCATGAAGATAGATTGCATTCCTAGGGAGGAGGTGTACTTATAGCTGCCAGTAAAAATGTCTCATGTAATGAAATAGATGTCGATATTGTTTGAAAAACTATAAATAATATAGCTCTATAATTTAAGGATCATGCAATGATACTAGGAAGTGACTTAAGCTTGCCTTATATTGATTGGAGTAATTATGTTCACAATACTGCTGGCAGATATGTATTGAGCATTACAATTATGGAAAGTTTGAAGATCAGAAGAAAGAAAAACTAATGATGAAATACAGTAATATGAAAGGATATTTCATATTAACTGGACTAGTGGAATATAAACAGAATATACAACACATTGTAGAATGAAGTAAAATTTTTTAAAAAGAAGATTTTCTTTGAATCAAGAAAATTTATATGGTCTTACAACATGGCGTTAGAGTTTCATGTTGCTGTGCAGTCCACTGCTGTTATGGTTGGACCTATAGTGTAAAATGGAATCAGAAATATGGATCAACCCAGTTTATTTTGCACAACCAAAGAAAATCTTTGCCACAGGTGAATGTCAGGTAAAGTGCATATAAAAATTCCTGGCTGTAGTGTGATTTAAAATGGGGAGCCAGAGTTTTTAAAAGGTGGTGGGAGGGCATGCCATAACTACCAGTTTCATTTATTTAGAAACATAGTTATATGTCTAGCTTTAAAGGATTGTCTAATTTGCTAGTAGAAGGTACAACTGAAGAAAAGCAAGAGTTAGAAGTTTCACAACAGCAAACTGGATATGCATATTTGTAGATGAGGAAATTGATATGGTATCAAAAGTGAAATTTATTTACAACAAAACTTTACTTACTCCTCGGCATTTATCAAGGCAGACATTTACTGTTCCCTTGAATTCAACATAAGTGGACTCAGGAAATTTAAATGCTCTGAATTTTGCAGAAAGGAAGTCACCATCAACTGTATTGAAGTTTTCAAACAGGTATGGATCAACGGAACATCTGAAAGAAAAAAACATACATCTTTTAAAATCTTGAAAATTTTATTATAAATATTTATATACTATAAATAATTACTGGGATTGATGAAGATAATTGTTAAAAATCATTCACAGAAAATTAAAATCCTGTGGGTTTTTAAGACTAATTAACAGCCTTTTTATCCTATATATTTGTTAAATTGTGATCTCATCCATAATGTCAGTTAATTTAGAACTCATGTATTCATGTAACACTTCTAGATTCTGTTATATAACATTATTTTCAGTATCCAATAAATACATACAAGTTTAAAGTAAGAGCACATAAATACTAAATTTTATGCAATGACAACTATAGTAAACCAGGTTCATATTTCAAGGTGAATATCAAACCATACTTTTTCTGTGTACATTCTAAGAAAACAAGGAAAACGGAAATGGCGGAGGGGGAGATAACTGTTTCAAATTCAAAGAATGTGTGAAATCTAGTGCATCAATTTGTTCAGCATAAGTCTAGACTGGCAAGATCTAGTTGACTTATGTGGTATGAAATGAATATGTTCTGGCAATGAAGGAGGGAGAATAGATAAGACACCACTTGATTTCTTGGAACACATTAGATTTAGGAGAAATTTCGAGGTTACATTGGGAGGGAAGAAATGCGTAAAAAAAAAAAAAAAAAAAAAAAAAAAAAAAAAAAAAAAAAAAAAAAAAAAAAAAAAAAAAAAATCATTATGCAAAGTTGGTAATTGAGGACGTGATGTTGATGATAATATTGGAAAAGTATAGGATGAAGTAGAAGACTACTTCAGATTAATCAAGAGGTTGTGATAAAAACTGTAGTAATTGGAACAAAAAATATAACCAAATTATTTTATTATGGTAAATGGATGACACCATTTTCTAATCTACATCTACATCTATACTCTGCAAATCACAAATACTGTGGGTGGCAGAGGGTGCTAAGCACCAATCCTAATTCTGCGCATTCCAATCCTGAACAGATCGAGGAAAGAAGGAATACATAAATGAATCAGTAGGGCATCTTATTTCTCTAATCTTATCCCTCCTGTCATTGCGACCTAAATGGCGGAAGAAATATTTCGTTGCACTTGTTACTTAAATATTTTCGCATATTCTCCAGCAAATTCAAACAAAAACGACATCGTCTGTCCGCCAAACAATCCCAGCGCAACCCACGAATTAGCTCTGTGACACTTACGTAAGGACTGTAACTAGCAGTCACGAATCGAGCGGCTCTTCTCTGTACTTTCTCTAATGTGTCAATCAATCCCTTGCAATACGGATCCCAAATTCCACAACAGTATTCCAAATGTGGACGCACTAGTGTTTTGTACGGTATTTCCTTTGTATGAGCATTACAACTTCTCAAAATACGTCCTATGAATCGTAGTTTGGAATTAGCTTTTCCTACAACGGAAGTTATGTGCAAGTCCCATTTCATGTTGCTTTGTACTGTTACGCCTAGATACTTCAGGGAATCTACAGTGTCAACAACTGAAATGTTAACTTTGTACTCCAGAGCAAGCGGGGTCTTTTTATTACTTATGTGCATTGCCTTGCACTTTTTACAGTTAAGTGTAAGCTGCCATTCACGGCACCATTCCGAAATAACATCCAGATCGCGCTGAATTTCTAAGCTATCGTCGGAGCACCTCACTTCCCTATAAAATAAGTGCATCATCAGCAAAAAATCACATCCTGCAATTAACGTTGTCACCGAGATCGTTTATAAAAATTAAGAAAAGAAGTGGTCCTATTACACTTCCTTGAGGAACGCCTGAAGTAACATCTAGTTTAGAAGAGGCTTCCCCGTCTACAACGACCTACTGTGACCGACCAGTTAGAAAATCGCGTATCCATTCGCAAATCTGATCAGATATACCGTACGCTCGGATCTTCGCTAAGAGTCGGTTGTGTGGTACAGAGTCAAAAGCTTTCTGAAAATCCAAGAAAATAGCATCAACTTGTGATCCCGCATCAATAACATTCATTACATAATGCGAAAATAGAGCCAGTTGCGTTTCACATGATCGGTTCTTCCGAAATCCGTGTTGGTATGCTGTAAGTAGCTCGTTTTCATCTAGAAACTTCATAACGTTAGAGCATATGACATGCTCCAGAATTCTACTGCGGACAGATGTTAGCGATATCGGACGATAATTCCTAGGATCTCTCCGATCTCCTTTCTTGAAAACGGGAATCACCTGCGCAATTTTCCATTCAGAAGGTAGTTTTCTTTCCTCTAAAGATTTACGAAATATATCTGACAGAAATGGTTCTATTTCTTCCGCGTATTCCGAAAATACTCTTACTGGTACACCATCGGGACCCGGCGCTTTCCCCCACTTCAGGAGCTTTAATTGCTTTATGATACCTACACTATCAATTTGTACTGGATCCATTTCAAATTCAACACGCCGTGGGAAAACGGGAATGTTTTCCATGTTTTCGTCAGTGAAGGAATTTTTAAATTCGGTGTTAAATACGGTAGCCTTGTCGCGGCTGTCATTAACTTCCCGACCGTCTTTTAGTAGAACTGGCATATTGTTGTCACAACCACCTATTTTTTTTACATACGACCAAAATTTCTTTGGATTTTCAATGAGGCTCTTGGAAAGTGAGTTGCATCGAAAGTCATTGAAGGCTTCGCGCATCGCATTCTTGACCTGTCCTCTTGTCTCGGCTAGTTTTTCTAAATCACTCCTATACATCGTCCTTCTTGAGCGTGCATGAATCTTACTTTGCTTTTTAAGTAACCTTTTGACTTCACGCATATACCACGGGGGATCGTTCCCGTCCCTGATTGTCATTTTCGGTATATGTAAGTCCATACCTTCCCTGACTATATTTATGAATCAAAGCCACATTTCTTCAACCGAGCCTCTTCCTTCTACAAAGGTAATGTATTTATCCCTCAAAAACGTTCTTAAACTCTCCTTTGGGGCCTTTTCGAACCTGTAAACGACCCTTTCTTTTTTCTTTTTGCGCTCGACTGTTAATTTTTAACCGACTTCAAAAAAGGAGGAGGTTCTCAATTGGTCTGAATTTTTTTTTTTTTTTTGATGTATGTTCAGCGATATCTTCGCCAATTTTGAACCGATTTAAATTAAATTTTTATAGTGGAGAGAGTATACCTCCAAAGTGGTCCCATATGAATTTCATTGAGAAACCACCCCTTCTACCCCTTTACACCCCTTAAATTTTATACAAACCCACACTTTTTATCCGATTTTGATGGAACTTTTGAAATGTATAGTAAAAAATAAACATAAAATACTGTCAACTTTTGGTTTAAAAAAACCGAACCCCTCTCCCCCTATCCACCCCTTAATTTTTGCCAATGTTCTTGATACAAAGCTAAAGTCAACACCATTTAACTGATCCCCATTAAAGTTGGCATATACATGTAATTTTTCATGGAAAAGGTTTCTGACCCCCCCAAAAAAAATAATAATAAAAAAACACCCCTCTCTACATTTACACCCATTAATTTTTATACGAACCCACATTTTTCATCCGATTTCAATGGAACTTTGGACATGTATAGTCAAAAATAAAGAGAATAATGCTGTCAACATTTAGTTTGAAAAAACTGAACTCCTCTCACCCTATCCACCCCTTAATTTTTGCCAATGTTATTTATACAAAACTGTAGTCGACATCATTTAACTGATATCCATTAAAGTTTTCATATACATGTAATTTTTCATGGACTAGGTTTATGACCAAACATTTAAAAAAAAAGCCATCCCATCTCCACCTTTACACCCCTTAATTTTATAGAAACCTATATTTCATATCTGATTTTGATTGAACTTTGCCAAACAAACTTTCAAACAAACAGAAAAATCTTGTTAACATCTAGTCTGCCAAAGCGCAACCCCACTCCCTCCTACCAACCCCTTAATTTTTGTCAATTTTATATATATATATAAAAAGCTACAGTTGTCACCGTTTGACCTATTACCATGAAAGTTGGCGCTTATATGTATTTTTTCACGAGGAAGGTTTCTGACCAAAAAATCAAAAAACCACCCCCACTCCCCATTAAACCGTTTAATTTTTATACAAACCCACAGTTTTTATCTAGTTTAGATAGAACTTAGCAAACTTTTACTGTAAAATAAAGAGAAAAATAATGTCAGCTTTTGGTTTGCAAAAA
Organism: Vandiemenella viatica; assembly: GCA_031002005.1. Lineage (NCBI taxonomy): Eukaryota > Metazoa > Arthropoda > Insecta > Orthoptera > Morabidae > Vandiemenella > Vandiemenella viatica. The sequence goes on from CM061921.1 coordinate 86,083,462, forward strand.
CTGAACCCTTTTCCCCGTTTCCGCCCCTTGACTTTTCTTAATTTTCTTTTTGAAAAGCTACAGTTGACACCATTTGACCGATCTGTATGAAAGTTGGCACATATATGTATTTTTTTATGGAGAAGATTTCTGACCAAAAAATAAAAAACTACCCTAGCTCCCCTTTTACATCCCTTAATGTTTGTACAAACCCACATTTTAATCCGATTTCGGTGGAACTTCGCATGTGTATACTTTAAAGCAAATAGAAAGAGAAACATACTACTCACATTACTTTGACAAAAACACAAACCCTATTCCCCTTTCTACCCCTTTAGTTACTGTCAATGTTCATTATATAAAGTTACTGTTCCAATGTGATTTTGAAGGAAGTATGCACATGTATACATCAAAACAAACAGAAAAACACTGTCTGCATTTTTTTAGAGAAGCCAAACCTCTCTTTCCCTTTCCACCCCTTTAATCTACACAAACCACAGTTTCTATCTGATTCTGAAGAAAATTTGCACACGTATACTTTAAAAAATACATAAAAATTGTGTTTAAATTAGGTTGCAAAAGCCCAACTCCTCTTCCCTTCTACCCCCACCCCTCCTAATTTCCAATGTTCTTTATAGATCCCTACCGTTTTCATCAGATTTCGATGGAACACTGCAAATGTATACTTAAGAACAAGGAGAAACAATCTGTTTACAAAACCCAACCGCTCACTCCGTTACCCCATTTAATTTTTTGTAAAATACGTTCTTTACACAAAGCTACAGTTTTTATCTTGTTTTGATGGAACTTTGAACATGTATACTTTAAAACAAAGAGAAAAATACTGTCCACACTACCTGAACAAAAAACAAACAACTCTTCACCTCCACACCCCTTAATTATTTTTTTATATAAACCTAAAATTTTTATATGATATCAATAGAAATTTACAAACGTATACTTTAAATCAATCAGAAAAGACAGTCTACATTTGGTATACAAAAGCCCAATCCCTCTTCTCCTTTACCCCCATCGTTTATAATTTCCAATGTTCTTTACAAAATCCGCAGTTTTAAGTATCGTCAAAATCAATTAAGCTATTTTTAAGTCATTGCAGAATATATATAAAATGTATGTGTCCTAATGTCTCAACATGTACTTCAGATTTCAACTTGGACCCCGAGCTTTTACGTTGTGAAAACCAATTAAATATCTATATTTTCTGTGTTATGTCGGAACGAACAGATATATTCCAGAGACAGATTTGTGTATGTGGTATGTATTAATATCCAGATGTTATATGTTTCGATTATCGAGCAGCAGCTTAATCAGATGTTATGATTAGATCGAAACACAGCCTGGATCAAAATGTAAACTGACATTCCTTAACACATCATCCAATTCACCCCAATCTGAAAGTTGTTGTAACGACAGAATTTTTTTAAGCATTCGCTTTAACCACTGAGCTACCAGGAAGTTCGCAAAATGAGAACTGCTGCGGCATATTTAAATACAAATTAACTATAATACCACTAAAAAATTAAAAATAAAATAATTGTTTAAAAAACATAAAAACCGCCTTCAAAAAAATGGGCACTAAAAATTTTAAAATAACTTTATACCTTGCTTAGAAGAAATTAAATTTAAATGGATAATATTTTACATTACTGTTATTAAAATTTTTACATTAATTAGTTATTTTTGGAGTCGGTGCCAGCAAAAGCAAGAAAAACAAAAAGATAATAACAATAATACATACAAAAAATCATGTTACTACTTACCTACAATTAATTCTAGAAACATTTTTCAACAAAACTGAAACATATAGATAATACACCGATATTATACTAACTATAAAGTGTTTTCTGCATTATGCAGCCTACCAACTGACACTGTAGCGCCAGAGATATGCCTGGATAACCAATGAGGCCGAGCCACAGATAACATACCGTTAATTTGTTTCCCTAAACTGTCTGCCGCAATAAAACTATCTTCCTCACGACATGCCGTAAAATATTTGGAATTTTTGTTCATACTCTCGGTTAGCCTCGAACACCAAATAAAGTTCAGTAATTCAATCTGCGCGATCTGACAGCTGGCACCGACTCCAAAAATAACTAATTAATGTAAAAAATTTAATAACAGTAATGTAAAATATTATCCATTTATATTTAATTTCTTCTAAGCAAGGTATAAAGTTATTTTAAAATTTTTAGTGCCCATTTTTGAAGGCGGTTTTTATGTTTTTTAAACAATTATACTATAGCAATTACAGCTTTATGATCACTTATTCCCGTGGTGGTAGAAATGTCCGTAAATAATTCAGGCCTATTTGTAACGAGAATATCTAAAATGTTTTCGTTTTTGTTGTCGCACCGCGTTGGTTCAGTGACGAGCTGCTCAAGATTAAGATCTGAGAAAAGGTCGAGAATAATCTCACAGGATATTTTATCCCTGCCACCAGTAACGTGGGCGTAATTACTCCAGTCAATATACAGCAAGTTGAAGTCGCCTCCTAGTATTATTCCATGATCCGGAAATTGACGAGCTATATTACTTACGTTATTTCTTAAGGCCTCAGCAACACCTACATCTGTATCTGGTGGACGATAGAAAGACCCTATTACAAGTTTTGTCCTAGCTACTTTTAGTCTAATCCATAGGATTTCACAGACCGTATCAATATTTATTTCGTTACACGACAGGTGTTTACGAACAGCTATAAATACACCACCTCCATTAGAATGTAACCTATCCTTACGGAAAACATTCATGCTATGGTTAAAAATTTCTGTGTAACTTACATCTGGTTTTAACCAGTTTTCAGTACCTAATACTATATCAGCTTCTGTGCTACTAATAACGCTTTCAAGCTCAGGCTGCTTATTACAAACACTTCTACAGTTTATAACGAGTACTTTTAACGGTCGAGATTGATTTTCGCTACTCCTAACATATGGTGCCGAATTTAATTGGGCTACCCGTGACTGTAATCCCAGTTTCGGGTCTTCCTCCCTCAGCCTAAAAAATCCCCCAATGCACTCCACACGGCCCCTGCCACCCGTGTAGCCGATTCACGTGTGTAGTGCACACCTGATCTATCCAAGGGAACCCTACATGATTCGACCCCAGGGCGAAGATCAAGGAATCTGCAGCCATGATTATCGCAGAAACGACGCAGTCTCTGGTTCAGACCCTCGACTCGGCTCTGAACCAGAGGTCCAAAGTCAGTTCTATCGACAATACTGCAGATGGTTAGCTCAGCCGAAATCTTGCGGTCATCAACCACAGAGCTCACCGTATGAGCAAGCCGCCGGAAGGAAGAGAGGATACCCTCCGACCCAAGGCGGCAAGCATCATTGGATCCGAAATGAGCTACAATCCGCAGCTGGCTACACCTCGTCCGCTCAATGGCATCCAGGATGGCCTGTTCCACATCATGGATTAGACCGCCCGGAATGCACAAAGAATGGACATTGGACTTCATCCCAGACCTGTTCGCCATATCCCTAAGGGGCTCAATGAAACGCCTAACGTTGGAGCTACCTATCACCAGAATCCCATTCTGTGATCGCCCAGACCTAGCGGGCGGGGGGGCTGGCAACTCGCTGATTGACGATTGTGGATCTGAATCAGATCCAAACAACATATCAAACCTATTGGACAGTGGTACAGGCTTGCCCTCTTGGGATTCAGACCTGTACTCCTGCCCCCGCAGGCGGCGTCGACGTCCGGAAACCACGCGCCAGACACCATCAGGTGACTGCCGCACAGGCCCCGAAGACTCAGCCTGGACTGCAGGTACGATATTTGGCAGGGGAGAACCTGTGACAACACCTGCTTCGTCAGGGTCACCCCTTCCACATCTGCTGCAGTCACTTACGGCAGCTTCCAGCCTCATAACTTTAGTTAGCAAAGCTGCAAGCTGAGCGCGAAGATCAGCCACCTCAACCCGCGTCTGCACACAGCAGTCACAGTCCCTACACATATTACTTTTAAAGCAAAAAACTACGGAGAGGATAAAAGTAGAACTAACTGAGTAATCCAAATTAACTGTTCACACTTTACTACCAACCGCTACACGACCTAAAGAGAACCTCCTGAGGAATTGAATTTAGACCAGACGACTGCACTTAGTAGTTAATAGGACGTACTGATGAACGGTGTTAGCCAACCAATGTACTAAATAAAAAACAAATAAGCTCTATATACTTCCCTATAGAAAAAGCAAATAAATGCGATCAGGATTTGAGCACGCTGTTATAATTCAATTAACGCAAATAAATCAAACGCTACCACAACACTTTAAATTATGTAAACAGATGGCGACACTCGACGCGACGGTTGCTGGGGACAACTAGCTACTGCTCAGCGACGACGGAGGATATTCAAAGATAAAATCTACCTACAACACTTTAAAATAAAATACACTTTTATGTCATTTGCAAACAAACTAACTCCTGACTCGTAGGCATTAACACAATCATTTATTAGAATTATTAATAGCATTGGTCACAATATCCTGTGGAATCCTATTTTCAGCTTCTGAAGGTGCCCTGGCCATGATGGGAATGGAAATAGTTTTGTAACAAGAATAAGGGATAAAAATTCTGAGATATTATCTTATCAGTACATAATTCACCCAATCATCTGTTTGAGGCAAACTGAATATACTCCAAAGAATGTAACTGACAATATGGTTAAGCAGGTCAGTTGTATACGGTCTTGTTCTGTTCTTCAGCACCGACAGTTCAAAAAGTTTCTGTGAAGAGTTAAACTTATTCTGATTCAATACAACACAACTGCATTTGAAGGCTGGGTAAGAGTCAAAATATTTAAGATGTTTGGCAATTAAAAGATGAAGTGATCTCTTTACTGGAAAGCTTGGATACCGCAGAAGTGAGGAATAACTGGAAGATACTAGCAAACATGCTTGCTATGGCTCTCTTGAAAGATATCTTCAAATATTTAAATGTGCTAAATATGGAGTTGGAGGGTAACAGGAAGTTAATTTCTGATGCTATACAAAGAGTGTTTACTTTCTGTGATAAGCTTAATGTAGTTGAAAAAGATATTGAAAAATCAGTAATTTATGTCCCACAGTTATTGAACAAAAAGAATAATCCTAAAATGGACACTACAAAAGCTATTAAGTTTTTTTGGCACATCTTGTGAAAAATTTTCCAGCAAGAAGTCATATATATATATATATATATATATATATATATATATAACCTCACCAAAACTGTCTAGAAGAAGGGCTATCACCTACCAGTCAAACAGTAAATAAATTCTATAACCATTTTCTTGATAAGCACTTTTAAACTTAAAATCAATCAAAAGTGTCATGAAATATGTTTTAGAAAGTTGGAATTTTAATATGCCTCTTTTCACCACATTCATTTCAGTGAGTAAAGCATAAAATTATGAGTATTTTGATGTTTAATATATATAGGCAGAAAATTGTATTTAAAGAGATATTGAAAGTTTTGTACTGATTTCACCACATCACGTGGTGATAAGGAAAAGCTTGTTTATTAAACAAATATCACTCAGTTGTAAAGATAACTAAAATTTAATTATAACAATATATTGTTCATGAAAAGCCACATATTATAAGTAAACATAGACTCTGTAGTCAGAATAGAAATAGGTTTTTTTTTAGGGAAATAAAGATGGTAAATTTTAGAAAAGGTTTAGTTACTTGGTTGAATCCATAGTTAGATGAACCAGGAAAATTCAAAGATTAAGAATATGATATTAGTTTTTTGGGTTAATTTAAAATTTAAGTGGCAAAGTAGAATTGTAGCTTTCAAAATTGCAACTTCCTAGTTGCATGATGTCATGTCAGATGACATAAGAGGGACAGGAGCAAGACCAAAGTGATAAAGAATGATCTTGGGAGTAGACGAAAAATACTAGGAGATAGAGTGATTTTTTCTCTCATTTCAGACCAAGTTGTAATCAACAAGAAATAAATTCATGAAGATTTTTACATTCCCTCATTCTGGTATGAGAGGAGGAATGTTGATGCATAGTTTTTGTTTCAGAAGAATACCTTCCAGAGTAACAGGAATACAGTAGAATTAAATATGACAAAGGATGAGGAAATTTTCAAGTAATAAAATGATATTCAAATCTTCACAGGGGATTGAGAACTTCAAAAGTTATTCACAATTACCAAAATTGAAACTTTAGGAATTAACACTGATTAAACCACGCAATTTAAGACATAGGTTGGCATATAATAAAACATTCAGAAAAACTGGATCTACAACATATTAAAATTTCAGTGAGAAAGATGGTGGCTCAAGATTGTGTTATAACATTATTTCTCTATATATAGCTTTCTGTTTATGGCTTGAGCAAGCATTATTTTGCAAGGATGAGATGAGGACAGACATTTGAGGGGCATTGTATCAGGTAGTCAGACTTTGAAAACGTAGGCAGTGAACTTTAAATCTGAAGATCAGTAGCCACACAGACTTTGAAGTTATTTCTGCATGAGTTAAAATATCTTTTGCAAATTTTTGGGAACTGTAAAAGATTGTAAGGAGTAGGAGTATAAGTGAACCTGACATCAGACCTAGGCAACACGCCGATACCAGAGTTAGTTGGAAACATTTTAAAGAATATACAACTTTTATCATCCAGTGATGTTCAGAGCTTAAACAGATTTCTTGACCTAAGCTTGAGGAGCAGAATTGTTTATCAAACATTCCAAGACTTTGCAAACACAAAGTAACTTCACTTTTTGTCTTTTTTTTCTCTTTTTTTTAAACACTTTTATGAAGTTTCTGTGACAGAAGTTTTGACTGCTGTAGCTACAGAGTAGTGCAGACTTTAATAACTTTCCCTTACTTGGTGATAATCAGTGTTGAAGATGACATTTCCTTGAAAATATACACCATATCTTCCACTGAAAAATTTCAGGATAACATAATTTGGAACAACAAACAAATTTTATAACAATAGTTATTATCTTAGCTACCCATGTTTTGCTAATTTATATATGTAGGACCTCTTTCTGCCAAATGAACTTACATATATATATATCTTTATATATATAAAAATCTCGTGTCACGATGTTCGTCCGGGATGAACTCCGAAACTACATAACCGATTTAGATGAAATTTGGCTTAATGTTGTGATTTAGTCCAACTTAAAAGATAGGATAGTTTTTATCTGGATTATAGACCTCAATATTTATTATTTGCGAAATAAATGTTCATTAAATGTGTGTCATAGGACAATGGTTTCTAATTATTTGTAAGCCACCAAGGCTAAGCGGTCTGTTGGCTAAGTGGGTAGGGCGTCTGACTGGAGATGGAAAGGTCCCCGGTTTGAGTCCCTGTCTCGGCGAGGATTTTTATAGACACTTAACCCGGCTTTAACCCCCGGCGCAGCATGCTGTATGAGGTGAAATACGCCAGGACCGTACTGTGGTTCGGATTCGATGTTAAAATGTTGGTCCCCTGTACCAGGCAGGATGGGCGTGTTAGGTAAAGGCGGCTAAGACAGGGGCAGAATGCCCAGCCAGTAGAAACAATGTCACCAGGTCATTACGACCACATGTAATTATTATTATAGTTCCATAAGTTTCTAACAGATGGTGATGTGTTAACTTATCTATACAACACTTGGTTAGCTAGGTTGGGTAATCATCCAGTAGATCACGTTCTGTTTCAATTTATTTATGCTACAGTTTATTCCTAACAGATGACGGTGTGTTAATTTATCGAACCATTCAGTAGATGGCGTTGTATTTCGATTTATTTATGCTACGGTCTATTCCATGCCATATGTGTGAGTTTCTTCAATTTTAATTGTGCTGTGTATTGTGTTATAATTATACTGTATTGTTGTTCATCGTTTGTGTGTCTTTATACCTAACGACAAAGTAATTGCACACATGAATATAACATTGAAGAAAACGTTACGATAAATTCGAATCGTGTAAGCATTTCTCGCTAACTTATCATTTTTCTTCTTCTTTTTGTTATGGTCAGCTAGACTCCACGTGTCAATTTCAATTCCTCTCCTGTTGTTTTTTCTTTCTTCCTCCCCAGTACTCCTTCATTATTGCACTCCTCTCTACCTTTGAATCCTGCCATATTCAAAGTCTGCTATCGAAATTTTTTTCTTTCCATACGTTTCACTGGTATTATTTAGTTTCAGATCTTTCTAAACCTCTTGAAAGCCTGGTGTTATCCATGCTAAAAATGTATCAAAAAAATATCATTCTTCTTTTTCTGTTATTTTTTTCAATGTTATTTTATATTTCCTCATTAGTTATAAACTTCCATTTTGCTGTATTTTTCAATGGACCCAAAAATTCCGGTTTCACCACTGTATTATAGTGTCTTATTTTAAGGCTTTCAGAAAGGCACTTTTTGTTGTAATTCAAATATTTTTCAGTGAAATGTCATCAAAGAATCTAACCTCGACAATGCGTGTAGCAGAGAGGCAAGACGCACGACTGTGCCTTCAATACGTCATGGATATGTACGCCAAGGTTGAAAACAAGCATTTGCGATTTATTCAATACAACCAGGCTAAATTACGATCGGAGGAATACATCCTCTTACGAGATACTGTTATCGGCAATATTTATGAAAATTTAAACGCCAATGATATCTGTAATGCATTTATTTTACCTTCAAGCTACATCGGCAGTTCACGGAACATGCAGGAATATATACAAGATGCGATGACTTACGTACGTCATTATGGTCATCCAGATTTGTTTATTACATTTACATGTAATCCGAATTGGGAGGAAATACAAACATTGCTATTACCAGGCCATCAATCTATGCATCGTCTTGATGTCACGACACGTGTGTTCAAACAAAAATTAAAATCATTGATTGATTTAATCGTAAAACATTCAGTTTTAGGTAACACACGTTGCTATCTGTATTTGATTGAGTGGCAAAAGCGAGGTTTGCCTCATTCTCACATTTTGATTTGGCTTGAAGTTAAAATCCGTCCAGAAGAAATTGATCAAATAATTTCAGCCGAAATTCCGGACCCATTAATTGATCAAGAATTGTTTGATATTGTTACCAGTCACTCGATCCACGGACCGTGCGGTGCTTTTAACATGACATCGCCATGCATGGAAGGTGGAAAATGTAAGAAGCGTTTTCCAAAGGAATATACGAATGATACTATTACGGATATCGATGGTTATCCGTTGTATCGCCGCAGAAACACTGAGAATGGTGGCCAAACATTTACAATGCGAATGTCAAATTCTAGAAACCAAGTTGAAATTGACAATCAGTGGGTCGTACCATACTCATCATTGCTTTCAAAAACATATAAGGCTCATATTAACTTCGAGTTTTGCAGTTCTGTAAAATCCATTAAGTAAGTTTGCAAATATGTTAATAAAGGCAGTGATTTGGCCGTATTTGAAGTTCAAAATGTAAATAAAAATGACGAAATAACACGATACCAAATAGGTAGATACATCAGCAGCAACGAAGCTATCTGGCATATTTTTAGTTTTCACATCCATGAAAGAGACCCTTCCATCCAGCATCTTGCAATACATCTTGAAAACTGTCAACGTGTATATTTCACCAAAGAAAAATATTTTCCAAAGAATACTTGAGCCACCAAAACGACAAACCACAAACTGAATTTTTCACATTGTGTCAAAAATCTGATGTGTTCCGCCAATTCGCAAAAACATTTTTCATGGAACAAATTAGGTAAAAAATGGTAGCCACGTAAACAAGGAGAACCACATCCTTCGATCGCAGGCATATTCAAAGCAAAGACTTTACACAGTGCATCCAAAACAACGTGTATGTTTCTTTCAGCGTTTGTTATTGGTGAATGTTCCCGGACCAGCTTCTTCCGAATGTTTATGAACAGTTAATGGTCGAGTGTTCAATAAATGTCGAGTGTTCAATACATGTCAAGATGCATGTCGCCAGTTGCAGCTGCTGGTAGACGACAATTATTGGGACCTGACACTTGGTGATGCAGCGTTGACAGCCACGCCGAATAGTATTCGTCAAACTGTTTGCAATTATTTTGACAACATGTTATCCAGCACAATCTTCGAGTTTGTGTGAAAATATAAAAAACAGTATGACTGAAAGATATAACTGAAATTTCAGCTTATATAAATAAATAAAAAATAATTTATTTATTTATTTTATAAATATCAATTTTTATATAATTTCAATTAAGTAATTTGTAATGAAATGTAAATTAAATTTTTTATGATCATTTGTCCTTAATTTAAACTCTCCGTAACTCTTTACCAATTAAATTTGAATTTCCAAATCGACTACAATGTTTTTGTCTTTATTAGTGAATATTAATTTGACTACTTGAGGAATTTTAGAATAACATTAATCCAACGTACTATATGTAGGACCTCTTTCTGCCAAATGAACTTACATATATAATATATCTTTATATATATAAAAATCTCGTGTCACGATGTTCGTCCGGGATGAACTCCGAAACTACATAACCGATTTAGATGAAATTTGGCTTAATGTTGTGATTTAGTCCAACTTAAAGATAGGATAGTTTTTATCTGGATTATAGACCTCAATATTTATTATTTGCGAATAAATGTTCATTAAATGTGTGTCATAGGACAATGGTTTTCTAATTATTTGTAAGCCACCAAGGCTAAGCGGTCTGTTGGCTAAGTGGGTAGGGCGTCTGACTGGAGATGGAAAGGTCCCGGTTTGAGTCCCTGTCTCGGCGAGGATTTTTATAGACACTTAACCCGGCTTTAACCCCCGGCGCAGCATGCTGTATGAGGTGAAATACGCCAGGACCGTACTGTGGTTCGGATTCGATGTTAAAATGTTGGTCCCCTGTACCAGGCAGGATGGGCGTGTTAGGTAAAGGCGGCTAAGACAGGGGGCAGAATGCCCAGCCAGTAGAAACAATGTCACCAGGTCATTACGACCACATGTAATTATTATTATAGTTCCATAAGTTTCTAACAGATGGTGATGTGTTAACTTATCTATACAACACTTGGTTAGCTAGGTTGGGTAATCATCCAGTAGATCACGTTCTGTTTCAATTTATTTATGCTACAGTTTTATTCCTAACAGATGACGGTGTGTTAATTTATCGAACCATTCAGTAGATGGCGTTGTATTTCGATTTATTTATGCTACGGTCTATTCCATGCCATATGTGTGAGTTTCTTCAATTTTAATTGTGCTGTGTATTGTGTTATAATTATACTGTATTGTTGTTCATCGTTTGTGTGTCTTATACCTAACGACAAAGTAATTGCACACATGAATATAACATTGAAGAAAACGTTACGATAAATTCGAATCGTGTAAGCATTTCTCGCTAACTTATCATTTTTCTTCTTCTTTTTGGTTATGGTCAGCTAGACTCCACGTGTCAATTTCAATTCCTCTCCTGTTGTTTTTTCTTTCTTCCTCCCCAGTACTCCTTCATTATTGCACTCCTCTCTACCTTTGAATCTGCCATATTCAAAGTCTGCTATCGAAATTTTTTTCTTTCCATACGTTTCACTGGTATTATTTAGTTTCAGATCTTTCTAAACCTCTTGAAAGCCTGGTGTTATCCATGCTAAAAATGTATCAAAAAATATCATTCTTCTTTTTCTGTTATTTTTTTCAATGTTATTTTATATTTCCTCATTAGTTATAAACTTCCAATTTTGCTGTATTTTTTCAATGGACCCAAAAATTCCGGTTTCACCACTGTATTATAGTGTCTTATTTTAAGGCTTTCAGAAAGGCACTTTTGTTGTAATTCAATATTTTTCAGTGAAATGTCATCAAAGAATCTAACCTCGACAATGCGTGTAGCAGAGAGGCAAGACTGCACGACTGTGCCTTCAATACGTCATGGATAATGTACGCCAAGGTTGAAAACAAGCATTTGCGATTTATTCAATACAACCAGGCTAAATTACGATCGGAGGAATACATCCTCTTAACGAGATACTGTTATCGGCAATATTTATGAAAATTTAAACGCCAATGATATCTGTAATGCATTTATTTTACCTTCAAGCTACATCGGCAGTTCACGGAACATGCAGGAATATATACAAGATGCGATGACTTACGTACGTCATTATGGTCATCCAGATTTGTTTATTACATTTACATGTAATCCGAATTGGGAGGAAATACAAACATTGCTATTACCAGGCCATCAATCTATGCATCGTCTTGATGTCACGACACGTGTGTTCAAACAAAAATTAAAATCATTGATTGATTTAATCGTAAAACATTCAGTTTTAGGTAACACACGTTGCTATCTGTATTTGATTGAGTGGCAAAAGCGAGGTTTGCCTCATTCTCACATTTTGATTTGGCTTGAAGTTAAAATCCGTCCAGAAGAAATTGATCAAATAATTTCAGCCGAAATTCCGGACCCATTAATTGATCAAGAATTGTTTGATATTGTTACCAGTCACTCGATCCACGGACCGTGCGGTGCTTTTAACATGACATCGCCATGCATGGAAGGTGGAAAATGTAAGAAGCGTTTTCCAAAGGAATATACGAATGATACTATTACGGATATCGATGGTTATCCGTTGTATCGCCGCAGAAACACTGAGAATGGTGGCCAAACATTTACAATGCGAATGTCAAATTCTAGAAACCAAGTTGAAATTGACAATCAGTGGGTCGTACCATACTCATCATTGCTTTCAAAAACATATAAGGCTCATATTAACTTCGAGTTTTGCAGTTCTGTAAAATCCATTAAGTAAGTTTGCAAATATGTTAATAAAGGCAGTGATTTGGCCGTATTTGAAGTTCAAAATGTAAATAAAAATGACGAAATAACACGATACCAAATAGGTAGATACATCAGCAGCAACGAAGCTATCTGGCATATTTTTAGTTTTCACATCCATGAAAGAGACCCTTCCATCCAGCATCTTGCAATACATCTTGAAAACTGTCAACGTGTATATTTCACCAAAGAAAATATTTTCCAAAGAATACTTGAGCCACCAAAAACGACAAACCACAAACTGAATTTTTTCACATTGTGTCAAAAATCTGATGTGTTCCGCCAATTCGCAAAAACATTTTTCATGAACAAATTAGGTAAAAAATGGTAGCCACGTAAACAAGGAGAACCACATCCTTCGATCGCAGGCATATTCAAAGCAAAGACTTTACACAGTGCATCCAAACAACGTGTATGTTTCTTTCAGCGTTTGTTATTGGTGAATGTTCCCGGACCAGCTTCTTCCGAATGTTTATGAACAGTTAATGGTCGAGTGTTCAATAAATGTCGAGTGTTCAATACATGTCAAGATGCATGTCGCCAGTTGCAGCTGCTGGTAGACGACAATTATTGGGACCTGACACTTGGTGATGCAGCGTTGACAGCCACGCCGAATAGTATTCGTCAAACTGTTTGCAATTATTTTGACAACATGTTATCCAGCACAATCTTCGAGTTTGTGTGAAAAATATAAAAACAGTATGACTGAAGATATAACTGAAATTTCAGCTTATATAAATAAATAAAAAATAATTTATTTATTTATTTTATAAATATCAATTTTTATATAATTTCAATTCAGTAATTTGTAATGAAATGTAAATTAAATTTTTTATGATCATTTCTCCTTAATTTAAACTCTCCGTAACTTTTTACCAATTAAATTTGAATTTCCAAATCGACTACAATGTTTTTATCTTTATTAGTGAATATTAATTTGACTACTTGAGGAATTTTAGAATAACATTAATCCAACGTACTATAATTAGTAAGTCACAGCAAAGCGTGACCGGGTCAGCTAGTATATATATAATGATCAAGCTTAGTGGATGTACTTCCTTAAAGCACTATGTGCATTACTAGTTCTCCACAAGTAGGTAACCATTAAAAAGCTAGCTAAGTCCTCTAAATATGCAATGCTTAAGATATTTTTTTATCAAATATGTTTAAGTTTTACTTTGTATTTTAATTTTGATTAAACAGAAAATAAAAATTATTTTTAATAACATAACACTCTGGAACTTGATTAGGAATAATTAAGACAAACTGCCTGTTGACACATGGTCTATAAATCTTAATCAGTGTCCCATTCTATGAGAACCAGTACTATTATGCTGCTATTACTTGACGGCATGCTTCACTGCTATGTGGACTGTTAGAATTGTGTAGACCACAAGACTTTGTTAGCTATACATAATGATAACTGTACTTTTCTACCATCTACTATACAATTGACAAGTGTGGTGGGTGAGCGATATCACTTTGGCCTCACATCTGGCAGGACGTGTGTTTGAATCCCGAACTGGCCATCCTGATTTGGGTTTTCCATTGTTTCCCCAAGTCACTCCAACCAAATTCTGGGATGAATAAAATTTTCTCAGGTAACTAGCCGAGTTAGTCTATTGATCAAGCATGATGTTTCGACGATTGCAATCTCTGCTGCTCAAGCGACTGCCGAAATGTCGTGTTTGATCGATGGACTAACTCAGCTGGTTACCCGAGAAAATTTTATTCATGTTGGTGTCACTTGACAATGGTGGCAAAGATTGCGACTGCCAAAACATTTTGTTTGTTTGACGGACTAACTCGGTTAGTTACCCGAGAAAATTTTATTCATTTTCAATGCCGAGAAAAACCTCCAGTCTATGGTTCCTTCAAAAGATGATGCCTGAATTCTCTCAGGTTCCTTGTCCCCAATCCTTTCCAGCCTCTAATGTCCTCAATGCTAATGAGGCATAAAACTAAAAGAAAAAAAATACAAGCATGGCCTACAGCCAACCGATTTTTCAGCTAACAGAAGGGTCGCAGCACTGGTCCTTGCAACAAAAAATATCATTATGATTATACTGCTATCAAACATCTTCAAAATGAAGCAACATTTGATTGAAATGGGTTCATCATTTATATAACAGTAACTGCATTAATTGCTCATTATAATTCTTTGGATACAAATTGCTCATTGACGAGTGGTCACTACTACTTGGCACAAAATCCCAAGTCCTTGTTACCATATATAAGGATTTGAACAATTTCTTCATCTGTATATTGGCTTATGAGGATCTATTTCAATAAAGCTATATGGAAACTGGGCCGTATGAAGAAGTGCAAAAGATGGGTGTGCAGACTTCTGCAGTTGTTGTTGATTTTATCTTGGTTGTCCAGGTGGAACCACTTCAATTTATTGAAAATTAACGTCCTCTGAAGAAAGCCACAGAATGATGGCTGAAATGTTTGGTTTCAATAAATTGACATCGTTCCACCCAGACAACCAAGATGACAAGTCCAAAAGGTGTTGCAATATATTCATGCAATTCCTTATGCTCAGACAGTGCAACAGGAAATGCATGCCACTGGTTAATTCTCTTACTAGAGGTCTGGACATTGCATCAGTTCGCGATGCAGCCTGTGAATGTTTGTACTGTGGCCTGTTTGGGATTCACTGAGTATCTGATATGATTTGGAAAGATTTGCACACACAAAGAAATATGCACCATTTCATGATAAATGTCTGATCACTTTACAATCAATATACCATGACGAAAAGCACATCTCTTAGTTTGTTCACACAGTTTAAATCTAATATGGATGTATAAGTGATACAACTGCATTTAAAGTATCTGTCCAAAATAGAATTTGATCCTTGTTAGCAAGCAGATAATCATCATCTGTAAGGCCACCACATATTTACAGGTCTACAATATCTAAAGAACAGCACACTATAATTAACTTTGAACTGCTTTAAAATAACTATGTTATCAACTTTATCCACTAGCTAAATGACTGTTGTTAGCTTTTTGAACCCCTCCACTCAGGGAGAAATTTTATTGCCAGCATTATCCTGTGGAAAATGTAGATTCTCAACTGGCATTTAAGATGTACAAAACACACAAGAATAAAATAATAAGAAAAGATGAAATACTTTTTTTAAATTAATGGTGGTGATTTTATCAAGTCAATGATCCACTTTCTCTTTATATTAATCAACTAGGCAAATATAATTTTAAGTTATTTTGCACCTTGTGTAATTCTACCTGCCTGCCATTTTTTTTTATGCAAAGAGCACTTACCCATTAAAAATAATTGTTTCCTCCTGTTTCTTTGTATCAGTTACCATCATGTAGCTTACAAGAAGACCATAAACTGGTGCACTGTCTTTATCAAGATATATTTCCATCTGCAGTGGAGTACCAGGATTAACATTCAACTCTCCAGTTACAAGTTTCCCTGCTTGCCGCACACCAACTCCAAGTGTTGGCGCCTGAACTTCTCCTGTATATGTTGTCTTTATTTCCAAGTCACTGTAATGATTAATATTTTATTAATAATAATAATCATTGATAAAACCACACAATTTCAACTTTTTTATTTCCTTAATTAATTAAATTTGGTTTACCGGGCTTAAAACTGTGGAAGTAATTTTCTTTCCCTTCATTTTGACTTTTATATGGATGCTCTAAACAACACACACATAGAATAGTCAATATTCAAAAACTTTGTTCATGATCTGAGATTCCTATCTCTGTCCCTCTTCTAACATTTTCAGCATATTCACTTAGTTACATCTGGTGACAATAGTAAAGTGTACTCAGATTGCCTGTCTCAGTGAGGATTTTTATAGGCCCTTCACCTCAACACAGCTTTGTGTATAACATGAAGTACACCAGAGTGGTGCCATTGTTCAGATTCCATGTTAAACTTTAGCCCCCCACCCCCCCCCCCCCGTACCTGGTAGGACTACTGAGTTAGGTTAAGGCAGCTATGGCAGGTGCAGAACACAAAGCCAATATTAACCCTATCACCAGATCATTGCAACCACATGGAATTATTGTTATATTATGTCACAGTGGTAATGATGAGGCCAAAAATCAAAAGATTTTATTTGATGCATCATGTTTCTGTGATGAATGTAGTTATCACCTTACTGTTACAGATGTATTTAAAAAATTTTTTATATAAGATATTTAAGTTTCAAGTAAGTAAATTATGTTCATGATGCTGATACTCATTAACTATCTCAAATGACTTTACAGATTGCTGCCAGACAACTAGGACATCGTATGGGGTCATCCCTCAATTACATCACATATTAAGCGGGAGGGATAAGAGTCAACAAAGTGTGACATTATGTGACAAGAGGGAGGACGAGTCATAAGCTTCGTAATGTCACATAATTTTTATCACTTTTTGACACGGGGCAGCTGCCCGAGTTTCATGCTTGCTGTACCTACAGTGTCGCATGTTGGCAACCTTAGACACATGCTTAATATCCAACACCGCTTATAAGGCCTCGACAAGATATGACTTCAGTGTACTACTTATTTAAACGATTGTGTTGTATCTGTGCTGTGTATCTCTCATCATACAAAGCCACCTACACAAGCAATCATATAAGAAGAAACAAGAGGTTTTGCCCATCATGAAGATTTGTCCTACAAGAATTCCCGCTATATGTGACATTTATGTTCTTTGTTTGATAAACAATGATGAGGTTATATGGTTGGTTGAATATAATGTTGACACATTGAATGTCCTAACATTATCCAAATCGAGAAGGAAGTGATTGCTATGCCAGTCATAAATAATATAAAGGAATGAGTTCAAGGTCCAGGGACACATGATGATTAAATTTTGTATCATTCATTTGATTTGTTATGTTTTGTCAATTTTCAAAAATGTTTCATTTGTTGTTGGTTTTTTTTAAAAAAAATTATCTTAAACAGAAATATACAAATGATTTTGGAATGCCATTTTAATTTAATAATTTCTAAATATAAAATTGCAAAATTTGTGAAGTCATACCAGGAGATGGGGAAGGAGTCACACAAATGTGACCACTTATGACAAGGAGGGGGCTCCAAAAATCATGAAATTCATGTCACATTATTTATGGATGGTCCCTAACTACTTATTTACCTTTCTACTTTATACTTGCTAATAACAGTGATTGAACGCCAAAAAGCAATGAAAAACTTCTAAAACTACCGACAGTAGTAGTCAAACTGCAGGATGAACCAGAAAGTAACTTACTCAGCTTCCTGGAATCCTGCTGGAAGAACACTCCTACGGCTTAGGGTATGATTGGTTGGTGAGTTGAAGATGCATTTCACCAGTAGTACTTCTTTGGGATGTGGTGGCATCATTTCCACTATGATATTATGGTAATAAACTCTTTGTCCCTGTAGGAAGCAAAATTGCAGTTTAACATTTTTGTAGCAATGAAACAACATATTTACTTGAAGTGTGCTCTTAAATAAATTAATATAAGAGTGTTTAAAAAAACAACCTGCCAGTGTGGCTCAGTTTGTTAAGGCATCAAACACTTGATTGGAAAAAGGGGGGAGGGGGGGTTACAGTGGGGCAGGATCGAGTCTGGCCTTCACGTCCCAACCATCCTTCCACGATCATCTAGGTGAATGTTAGGACTATCCCCAATCTCTGACTGACAAATTGCACTTTATTAAATAAAACCATTTAGCACATACAGAACATAGTTACACATTTCACAAACAGATGGCAACACATCTGATTCCCCATATGTTAGTCACTAGTTTTTCATTCAAAACTGAACATTAAAACTGAAGCTATATTAAGAAATGTTTTTACATTTGTCTGTAGGGTTTGTTGGAAGTTTAATTCTGTTTTAAATCACCAAGAAAACTGGTATGTGACTCATAAGAACGTAGTTTCACTCGGCGTTGAGAATATATGAAATGTTCTCGGGTGACTAGCCCAGTCAAAGAAATGTTATAACAGGGGCATCGAATCAAGCCGTGGTTCCATCATGGCATCGAATCAAGTTGTGACATGACAGGACCCCAGATATGACCGGTTCCAGAGCTGACCAATCACAGCGTAGCAGCAGGAGCCTGGGTTAGCTCAGTAACATCACACATTCTCAACCTCGCTTCACCAGAAGATGGCGACAATGAATATGATCATCCAAATATCATGTAATTATAACACTTCTTTAACTCGAGAACATTTCATACATGTATGGTATATGACTGTTAAATATTTACACATCAGCCAACAAATTTACATAAAAGTGTTCGTAAGATACAATTAGAACACAAAACAAAAGCTGTGTTCTTAAAGGTATGGAACATTAACTCTTAATTCACTCTTTCTAAACCAACCAAATCTACACTGTCATTTTTATAAAAACATTTTAAAGTTAATTATTAGGTTTTGCTGTTTGATACACACTGAAAAATTCATGTTAGCTGATATTATGTGTTGTGTGTATGTCTACAAATATGATAATTACACCTATTATTTCTTTTTAAAAAAATCTGTAACTTAAGTCTTAATACAATTCACTAACTTAAATTTGAATCTAATGCAATATTATCAAGAATAATTATACACATTAAAGTGTCCTCTAATAGAAAGAATAAAAGTTCCAGGTAATTGTGCAGCAATAAGTAAAATTTTGATATCTAGCAATATATAAACCATTTCTTCCTTTTTAAAACAACTACTAGCATAACAAATTGACAAAGATGAATACTTCAAATATAAAATAGCAGACCTGAGGTTGGAAATGGCATTGATAATTATTAGTATTGGTATCAAGAATTACACTAACACAGATGCCAACAAAATGAAAACTTTTCTTATTTAGTTTACTGTTATTGTCACAAAGTTTTTCATTACCGTAATCTGATTTGTCACTCTGGTGACTCCACACTGGTAGACATTACTCAGTGAGAGGGTAAATGTCATTTTGTTGCCTTCTATCTCTGGATGGCATGCTGGTTCTGCAAGAAATAATTTGAAATATTATGGTGACTTCTAAGAATAATTAATTTACCTGTTTCATAGAACAGAGTATGGGGGGACCAAACATGTTGGATATCTTCTTAATAAAGCCTGATGACAATTTTGTGGGGTCTCAGGTTACAGGAGGAATAAGTGATCATGAAGTAGTCATTATGGATATTAGAGGGTTAAGTAAACCAGTGGCCAAAAGTGATGGCGGCTATAGATATGGTTATAGGAAAGCACAAGTCACTGTACTGAAAAGATATTTCAGAGAAAGATTGAACATCTGGAAGAAGGGTGCCAGTACAATAGAAGGGGCTGAGAAGTGTCCAAGGAGATAATAAGAAGGGGAGGGGATGTTTATTACAGAACAAAAATAATGTACAGAACCAGCTTACTATAATTGGGAGGCGAGGAGGCTAAAAAAGTTTGTAAGAAGAGATCACAACAGAGTTAAGAGACAGCAAGGAAGCAGGGAAAAATTGAAACATTGAAACAATTAAACAAGGAATTAATAGCAACAAAGAGGGAAGTCAAAATGGGTTTATAAAAAATATTATAGCTGCAGTGGGGCCATTGGGTGATACAGCTAGGAATTTCTATGGCTATGTTAGAAAACTCAGAGGAAGGGAAGGTATACAGACAATGGTGGGTAGGGGTGGGGAAGAAAATACTATGGATTTGGAAAAGGCAGAGATACTAAGCAACTGGTTTCATGAGACCATTAAGGAATATCATTCTGGCATGGGAGGGGAAAAATCAGTATTAAGTATTAATGAACAGACTAAAAACTGGAAATAAATCCTGAGGATATTATGGAAGGAATAAGAAAGCTACATGAGATTAATGGGCTGGTGTGGATATATTACTATGGATGTATTAAAGATAGTGGGATATAACATTGTAACATATCTAGTAATATTATTTAGACCAAGTTTGCAGACTTGGTACTTACCAGGGGACTGGAAAAGTGCCATGGTAGTACCAGTCCATAAAGGAGGTGAAACGAAAAATTACAGGCCAATTAGTCTAACATGAGTCATGGGAAAGTTGATGAAGAGATTGGTATGCAATCACATCAGGAATGTCTGTGAAGGAAGGAACTGGTTTGCAAAATAGCAACATGGATTTAGGAAAGGACACTCATGTGAACCTCAGTTAGAGGGGTACAGGCAAGATACTGCAGATGAAATGGACAAGGGAGCCCAGGTGGACAGTGTAGTATTGGATCTTTCCAAAGCATTTGACACAGCGAGTCATAAAATGGTGGTTGGTAAGGCAAAAACCATTGGAATGAATGAAAAAATGTTTTGCTGAGTATATTAATTCTTCAAAGGAAGAAAGCAAAGTGTTAGGGTAGTATGGTGGAGTGGTGTGGACAATGCAGGTATCAAAAGAGGTAAAAGTTAATATAGGAGTGCCTCAGGGTAGTCTCTTGGGACCACTGGTGTTCATTATTCTAACGAATTATTGTATTGATGAGTTGAAGTCAGAAGTTAGATTGTTTGCATATGATATAATGTTATACAAAAGGGATTAAAACAGTAGAGAACTGTTAACAGCTTACGACAAGAGGATGTGAACAGGATATCTAGCTGGACAATTAAACATGGAATGAAAATAAATGCCAAGAAGAGTCAGTTAATTAGGTAAACAGAGGAATGTATAAAGATATGGGGCAGGACACATTGGACAGGTGGTAGGAAGAGGTTTCAAATTACATCATTTATTGGTGAGGGGTGATGAAGGGAAGTGACGGAAATAGATTACAAAACCTTGATCAGACCACTGTTTCAGTATGGTGGAGCAGTGTGGACATTGCGGGTATCAAATTCAAAAGTTCGAAAGGGTGCAAAAGAGACCAGCTAGATTTGTTTGTAGAAATTGAATGCAATGAGTAATTAAAAGAAAGAAGATGGGTGAAAAGAGTGTTTGTTTTGTTCAAGGCTTATAACAGCTATAATGCATGGATGGATATTGGTAGAAAAATTAGTTATACAAGGATGGGAAGAGATGACCATAATCACAAGCTGGCACTTGAATTCATGTGAAAGGAAGTGAGAAATTTTTCTTTTGTATGTAAGGGGTCAGACACTGTTAAATTATCAAGGGAAATACTGTACAGTTTACTAAAAATGCGTTAAGGTGTTTAAAGATGCAATTCATAAATGACATGTGTAGGAAGGGGATAAAAATCAAGACATGGGTAGGTGGGAGTATAAGATTATTTCCACCAGAGCGTGTGTGTTCCATAGCAGTAGAAATTAAATTAAAATTCTTTTGATTTAATAATACAAGAGAGCAATGTGGCAATTATATCTAAATTACTAATTACTGCATTTCAGAAAGTAAAAATCTACTTGAATTGAGAGATCCATAATTCCACATTTGATAACTTACCAGGGTAATGCTTGAGTTGTTCAAGATAGACGGCACCCATTGAGTCAGTCTTTGCAAGTTCCACCTGCATCATGCCATCTGTGCAGTGAACTTTGTGCTGGACTGCAACAAAAACATGCTCTCATGAAGTATCAACTGATATTTATGCTTGAATGCAAATGTTGATAGTGGTAAATCTTAACACAGACAGGGAACTGAGAAAATAAGTTGAAATTATAGAATGTATTCTTATCAATGCATTACAAGCCCCTACTACACGAGTCATTAAAATTTTATTTGCTTGTGGGATATGGAAAGCAATATCGAGCCAATTTTTGTAGAATTTATCAAATTTCGTCAGACAAAAATTTCTATTCTTACACTTCAGAAAAGTTTGGAGTATTTGTGAATTTTATCAAATCTGGTAAAAGATGCTGTACAGCAAGTAATCTGTTTTTACTGCTTAACGTCTCATAACAGCGAGGTTTTTAGAGACAGGAAAGGATGGGGGCAAGGACTGGGAAGGAATTTGGCCATGGCCTTTTGAAGAAAGCATCCCGGCATTTGCCTGGAGTGATTTGGGAAACCATGGAAAACCCAAATCTGGATGCCCGGACAGGGATTTGAACCGGCCTCCTCCCGAATGCGAGGCCAGAATGCTAACAGTTACACTACCATGCTCAGTGAAAGTAGTCAATTTACTAACTAGAAAATCTCCTAAAATTTACAATATCTTCTACTTTCAATTCTGATGAATATAAAAGGGTAAAAATGGAAGTTTTCACATCCTTTCTATTCCATCAACAGTACCTGTCTATGACTTGAAATGTCCAAACATCTTTCCAGTAATATGAAATAAAACTAAACAATTTGAAGTGCAAATCACCACCCACCCTTCTGCCCTCCAAAACACCACCATCAACAGAGCAACATGATTATCAAACTCAAACAGTATTTTGGTAACAATGGAAAGAAAGAACTGCCGAGATGCAATATTTGTATTTAAAGGATTGATAAAATACATGCAACACTCACCATGGTTGATGGAAGGAGGGCAGCAGCAACACAAAACAATACACAAACAAAGAAAATACAATATTTTGGGGTAAACCATTTGTCAAGTTAAAAAAGTAAATGGCTGTACTCACACAAGCCTTGCAGTCAATACAGCCACTCACAACTTTTAACTAGAGAATGGGTTTACCCTGAAATATTGTATTTTCTGTATTTGTGTATTTTTTTTTTGTTGCTGCTGTCCTCCTCCCTTCAACTTTGGTGAGTGTTGGGTGCATTTTATCATTCCTTTCCGTATTCAAACAGTATTTAAAAATAAATACAAATGTGAAAAAGAAAATACATTTCACACAGAATTTTTATGTACCTTGTATTGGCAAATAAATGTTGCTTTCTGCAAGAAATAAATGGGTTGCAGGACATCACAATTTCTGTAGCACTGAGTCCCTAACTGCAGGGATAGGAGTTTCAAGGTCTGTAACGTAGTCTTTCTATCCTTTAAAACTTAAATGAGTTAATTTGTGGTATCCTATTGTAGTGCCAGTTGAAAGAACATCCTCTGTCAGCAAAGTTATCCTAACTTGACCATTTATGTACATTCAACAGGTTCTCATAAAAAAACGTAGTGTTTTGAATGTTATCTCTATTCTCTATGATTCTCTCCTTACAAGGATTACACAGTGTTATATTTGGTGCTTCGCCAATGTTCTGTTTACTATCTCCTTTGAATCCTTAGCCCCTCTTTCTATCCAGTCTTATCATATCCAAACTCCTTTGTATTTTCATTTTGGCATTGACAGCTTAGTCTATAGTTTGTAACTCTGGTTTGGAAGATACATTTTAAAGGGAGGGAGGAGGGAAGAGTGTGCTAACTATTAAACCGATGGTGCATTGTATAATTTTTCAGGTGGAGTTTGGAGACCATTCTAGTATTTGGTTAGTTGCTTAGTTCTTCAATGGCTGGTGTACCATACTACAGATTGAATCTGGGCCCCGTGTACCTCCCCAATTCAAATAGAGTGGCACTTTAAGGCTCTAGGTTATCTTCTGTATAGTCATTAAAACTTCATTTACTGTCTACATTCCAGCATATAGCATCTGCTATACATGTTATTTGTGGATTTCATTTCCTGTTAGTTTGAGTGGGGCCACACTTCACGACTCCATACCCAAGCAGTCAGTTGGCTGATTGATGGATCATGCATCTTGGGTCTACACTTGTCAGTACCTCTGAATCCGTGTGTATCATCGTCATAATTTTTGTATTGTAATATGAATGGAATTGAGAGAATTAGAACAGCAAGAAAATTCATTGGAACTGTTAATGATTTGAGGAGCTTCGTACGAGAAATGACTTAGACAGTTTAATAAACAGCAAATCGGAATAGAAAAAGGAACTATTGATGATTTGCCTTCTCTTCCAGCCTATTGTCCATCAAGGTATTTATAAATATTACAAGTTTAATCCAAGTTTCTAAATAATGGTTTTGTATTTGAAACTTATTTACTTTTTTTTTTTTTTTTTTTTTTTTTTGCAGTTGGTTAGTAAGAATCAGATCTCTTATAACAGTAAGAGAAAGTTATCAATAGCTGATGCAATTTTTATACAATCATTCTGTAGCCAGAGAAGTAGATAGTGCTGTCACGGCTAAGGCTTCAATATTTTACTCCTACATGGAATTGTTTGAGTGTACAGTAGAGCTCCAATTATCCGAATCAATTGGGTCGGAACCCCATTCGGATAATCAAAAATTCCAATAATTGGATTTTTTCTGAAAAAGGGTTATTTTAATTAATTACTGTATGTATGTTGAAAATGGGAGAAAAAACTATGTTTAAAGAAAAAAAATAGTTTTTAATTAATTAAATTAAAAGGCAATACTTTTACATGTTAAGCACACTTACAAGTGCTATACATTAGTACAGTATGTACATACCGTACTGTAAATAAAAGTCATTGCTTACTGAACAACTTGGTCAAAGTAACCTGTTTGTATTAATCCGTTTTCTGGCAGCCAAGTCGCGCATCCGCTTGACAGTGAGAAGTTGCTTGTGGTCACACTCGGGTTGACGCTCCATCCACTCCAACGCAGTTTTCAAGGTCAGCAAATGCTTGACTAGCTGATGGTCCCATGTCTGCTTCAACTTCGACGTTAAGGTCATCATCTTCCTCGACACTTTCTTCTCTCACACTCTATCATTTAGAATTTCATACTCAGGGTCTGATGAATTACACACCACCCACTCTCCTAAAGCTTCAGCACCAGCTTCTGAATATCTAGGAATTTTCAGAAGAATGTTTCTGAATTCTTCAAGTCACACGTCATCCCCATCTTCTCCTGTCCCTTCCTTTTCCTTTTCTTGAGCTTCTTTTTCCTTCTCTTCTTCAGTGGATATGCCTTTCAACTTGTTCCACGCACATCTTAATATGACTGCCTTATACGATTCGGATAGTCAGAGTTCGGATAATTGGAGTTCTACTGTATTTTATAACAGTGATGATAGAAATTTATAATCATGCTGCAAATTTGAATGCAGATCTACAGAAATCGAATCTATAATTTAATCGTATAAGATGATAGAAGCAATCACCGAAGTTTAGTACTATGATTGTACTCTAGATTAAAAATTCGAAGAAATTTGGCGGAAAACCGTGCAGTCAAGTGCTAAATTTGAAAAAAAATGACCCATGAATCCCATATCAACGTAAACTCCTCATTGCCTAGACCAAGGTAGAAGTAAAAATCTCTCATTTCGAAAGACCTCAAGACTGTTTCCGTAAATTTTATATTTGATTTTTTATTCATGGCTTCACGCCTCGTCGACGTCGATGTCATTAGAGGCGGGACGGGATGGGTCTGGGGACAAGAAATGGGAAGGAATTCGGCCATGGCTTTTTTGAATGCAGCATCCAGGCATTCACCTGGAGTTATTTGGGGAAACAATGGAAAACCCAAATCTGGATGCCCGCACAGAGATTCGAACCGGTGTCCTCCCGAATGCGAGGCCAGAGCGTTAACTGCTCACCCATCAGGCTCGGTAGACTATCATATTGAAGTATATGATCAAGTATTCTTGTCGTTAAAGAGTCGATTCTTCAACGATTTCATCCACTTCTTCAAATCGTTAGAACGATTCGCTCTGGGACAGCCCTCAAATGTTGAATGAATTATAATCTTCTATAACCGTGATTTTGACCAAGAAGGATTGCAGAGTGATAGAGGCGAGTTTATGAAACTTTTTAAAAGGCAAAATGAGCAGGTAAAAAATTTGAGAGTGCTTGCAGATTTTTACAAAAGTATAAATGGACTAGGGGTCTCATAGCAGAGTTTGTGCGCTTCGTACAACTCGTCACGATTCTTGGGTCGTCATGTTTAAATGAACTATGTTTTTTGGTCTTACGCAGACTCAAGATTTACCCAAAATCGACAATGTTGGAAGATACACTCAATAACGTCGCAATATTACACGTATAATCTCACTGAAGAAACTAGGTTTGGAAAAATTGTTGAATAGATTCATTTCCAAACAAGCAAAGCACAGTACAGTTTTTGCATTGTACAGTTAATACTGAATAGTACATTTTTTTTAAAATATTTTTTGTATGCAAATAAAATTTAATGAATAAATTACATTATAAATTTTTAAAATTCGTTTAGTAGTTTTTATCGTTATGAATTTGTATGATTATCACTATTATTATTATTTTAAGTGAGAACCAAAACAACATTTTCATGGAATTATCTCCCGCCCTCGTCCCCCCCCCCCCCAATCCGATTGCCTAACTACCCACCTGGGCCTCACTCGAAACGCCGGCCTTGACCGCAGAGCACAATAGGTAACTAATATGATAAAGGAGCTGGAGTGGTATTCGTTTGAGGATAGAAGGAGGGTGAAGAGTCATGGAGTGTACAATGCGTATATTGGTGACTAGGCATGGGAAGATATTGGTGGAAGAATGGAGAGAGGTGCGTGGAAGCGTAATGATGACCATGACCACAAGCTGGCACTTGATTTCAGGCAAAAGGGTGTGGAAAATTTTCTTTTTTAGGGAAAGGTGTGAGGGATTTGAATAAATTATCAAGAGAAATGATGAATAATCTACCAGAAACACTGAAAGAATTTAATGATCAAATTAGTATAGGGCAAAAACAGGGCCGGCGTTAGGATTCTAGGGCCCCGGGTAAGCGATCTTAGGCCCCTACCCCCCACCCCCCGAAGATATTTTTACTTTACACTTTGTTTGTATATATATATATATATATATATATATATATATAGATTTTACAAAAGTATAAATGGACTAAGGTCTCATAGCAGAGTTTGTGTGCTTCGTACAACTCGTCACGATTCTTGGGTCGTCATGTTTAAATGAACTATGTTTTTTGGTCTTACGCAGACTCAATATATATATATTCAGAACATTTTAATACAAAAATGTTCAAAATTATTAGTGCACATTTTAAAATTTGTGTTTGATTTCCATTTATTTAGGTACCCAGGACGGCAGGCCCTCCTTTGGTGGCCCGGGCCCCAGGTACTTTTGCCCAGCTTAACCCCCCCCCCCCCTAACGCCGGCCCTGGGCAAAAGTAGCTGGGAAGAGGGAGGGAGAAAGACGGGTGTGTAGGGAGATTACCACCGGAGCGTGCACTTCGTTGTAATTATATCACAGTAAATCAAAACAAAAAATACGTTAATAGATGTCAACAAAATTCTCATTCTATTGTCATCGTCCTCCCTTTCGATGCAGGCCTCTCCCACACTTGAGTTCCCATCTGGAAACTGGGTAATTTGATACGGTAAACGTGTCATAACAGGTGATGACACATGCGTTTATGGGTATGTTGTCGAAACTAATGCTCAATCGCCCCAGTGAAGGTTAAGCTCACTGTGTTATTCGATTTTAATGGTATGGTATAGTGCCCCATGAGTTCTTGCCACGAGGTCAAACGATCAATATACTACCTTCAAGTTCAACGCCGTTTGCGTGAAGCAGTCCGAATAAAACGTCCGGATTTGTGACAAAACAATTCATGGATTTTGCATCACGATAATGCACCTGCTCACACATCGGTGCTTGTTCGTGAATTTTTAGCTAAAAACATCACTGTAATGATGCCCCAGACCCATATTCGCCAGACATGGCACCGTGTGACTTTCTTCTGTTCCCAAAAATAAAGAGAACCTTGAAGAGCTGTTGTTTTACAAGCATAGATGAGACTAAAATAGCATCGCTGAAAGAGCTCAAAGCTATCGAGTACCAGAAATGTTTTGGGGACTGGAAGAAGCGCTGGCGATGTAGTCGAATAAATAAAATTCTTTTTTAAAAAAATGGAAATTCCCCTTATCTTTTGAACACACCTCGTTTTCATGAGAATATGCGCATTTAGCACTTCGCGTTGTTCCAGAGTATCTTGACCCAAAGTAATTTTGAGCCAAATTTAAATAGTTTATTGCACTCTCGAAAGCAAAACAGTATTCCATAGTTGTCTCAATAAAGCATTAAGTGTTCTACTGGAGTTTTTAATGAATCCACAGAAGCTCATTGTGAAGAGTGTAGACGAGAAAGCGTTGCTGTGGGACAAAGGATTAAGTAAACGTCATGCTCGACAACGCTATCTGTCCCGGAAGAACTTCTGAGAACCTAACCTACGTGTCTCGCAGCCTACGCTCAGGCACAGCAGCCTTAAAAAGGCGAGGACTCGCCTACACAACTGCCCACAAGTTAGCAGCGTCACAAGGACTGCCTGTCTGTTCTGGAGGACTAACTACACTTCAACCTCTCATTATTTTTTCAATTTTCCTGTTATTTTTGCCTTCTTAAATTACTGCAGGGCGTAAAAATTATTCGATTTTCTCAAAATTTTATGTTAACATCAGGGCTTCACACTTCGGCATTCTCAGAAGGAGCAGATTGGGCACGATATCTGCGTATGTGTACGAAATAGTTTTTAGAAAAGGATAACCTGTAATAACCAATAGGAATGTATAAAATACTCTTCTTTTGAGACCGAGCGTGGTGGGTAAGAGGCAACGAACGAACGCTCTGGCCTCGCATTCGGGAGGACGCGGGTTCGAATCCCCGTCCGACCATCCAGATTTGGGTTTTCAATGGTTTCGACAAATCACTCAAGGTGAATGCCGGGACGATTCCGTTAAAATGCCATGACCAAATTCCTTCCCGTTCTTTGCCCTCAGTTCTTTCCCGCCTCGTAATTACCTCCGATGTCCACGAGGCATAAAGCCATAGCAAAAAAAAAAAAAAAAAAAAAAAAAACACCTGTTCAGGTTCACTATACCGGCAGTATTACTTTCTTCTGCGTTAGTGATAATTGTATCTGGTAGGTACGAATTTGGGTGTAAATTCCTTATTCAAATCAAAAGAAGTTATATCATATGAAGATCGTGCTACATGTAATCGAGTAAAAGATAGTCTGCAACGAATTACTAATGGGGATGATAATAACACTGTGTTTCTAACGTCTTTTCACGACGAGGTTGGTTGCCATGTGGAATTACAGAAGTTTTTGTCTGAATCAACTACAGCCAAAAATGCAGGTCCAGTGTATAGTATAACTAATTTAATCTGAAACTTTACAGACTGTGAGGCACTGAAATGAGTAATTTTTCCGATCAGATTTTAGTTTCTTCCGCCGAATTTTAAATGCCTCGGGTTAGATTTTATTTTATTGTAGGCTACTTTTAGTTGGAACGTATTAGAAACATGCATGACTTGATTGACTTAAGTTAGGTGACAGAGTTTCGATTTTCCGTCTGTTTTCCCTATGTACTGGTTTTACTGCACTCGGCAATCCTACTGGGGATAAGGATCTGCGGTTTATTGTGAAGTCCGTAGCTCAAAGCATTGTAACCCGACGAATGCAAATGACTCAATACACGATCTTTTGCTTATTACATACGAAAGAAGTAACTAATGTTTTATAGTAGAAAATCGAACGCGGATTACCGCAAGCTACCATGATTAATACGGCTAATGTCAACACGATTCTGTGTAATTCTCTGAACACTAATTATCATATGGTGCAGAAACTTCATACTTACAACGCTCTGTTCTCCTTTTCACGCTTTTTGATTAAATCCTTAGCTTTACAAGCCTTTTTTCGCATGCATCTTAAATTCGTGTCGACGACTAAGGTCATTAAGGAAAGCATCTTACAACTAACAATACTTTAATTTTATATAATTGCACAGAACGTATTTTACGTTTAGCGTCGAAAATGGAATTTAAATTTCAGTAATAACTTTAGTTACAATTGGGCATTTGGGAAAAGTAGTTCACGGAATACTAGTGTACCAAAAAGGTTGCAACTCAGAAAGTTCTGAATACAAGAATGTAAAAAAAAAAATTGTCTATGCACTTATATGTTTATAAAGTCACCTGTGTCCTAATGTCAGTCGTTATACCAGTTCTAGGCTTTCCAGTCTATCAACCGAAATAGAAAAATGTGCACAAGAAATGTAGGCTAACTGTTAGCACCACAAGATCAAAAAAGACGTCTAATCGCTACTTCACAGTATGTTATTCCCATTGTTAGGTAAAATTGTTTTAAAATATTAGAAATTTCATTAATTAAAAAACTAATACATTTGAAGCTCAATTTAACTACAATGCTCTGCCCTTAAAACACGATGCATGTATGTAAAACAAGCAGCGTTCCCAAACATGGCCGATTGGGGATTGTTCTCTTACATCTGGTACATATATAGTCTGCAAATTCACAAAATTATTGGTGGCAGAGGGTACTCAGCACCAAAACTAATCTTTTCGCTGTGCATTCCAATCCCGAATGGTACGAAGGAAAAAAGAATTCATATAAGCATCAGTTCAGCACCTTATTTCTCTTATCTTCCCTGTCATTGCGACTCAAATATGTTGGTAGACGAAGTATTTCACCGCACTCGTAAGTGAAGGTGGGTGTACGCATGTTTACCAATAAGTGCAAATGAAACATACCACGTCTATCTACCAAAGGCTCCCATTCCAATCTATTAATGAATTCCGTGACGCTTCCGTAAGGACTGTAAACGGATCCCAAAGGGCACAACAGTAGTCCAAATGTGGACGCACAAGAGATTTGTACGCTATCTCCTTCGTTTGTGCATTACAATTTTTTAAGATTTGACCTACGATCTTCTAAAGCATTAAATTGCTGCAACGTCATAATGGGATATTCAGTTAGTGTCCACCTGTTTTTTCGTAGCTTATCTGATACAGTAAATGGTCTCACATACTGTGAAATACTACAGTACTTTTCAGGTTAGTCAAGTTTACGGTGAAAATGCGATGAGTAATTGAAAGGTAATAAAATTAATCTGATTGTTTTGTGGATGAA
Organism: Vandiemenella viatica; assembly: GCA_031002005.1. Taxonomy (NCBI): domain Eukaryota; kingdom Metazoa; phylum Arthropoda; class Insecta; order Orthoptera; family Morabidae; genus Vandiemenella; species Vandiemenella viatica. Next base: position 86,114,960 of record CM061921.1, read on the forward strand.
CTTTAAAGCCATGCATGATAAGCCAAGGAGTGAGCCGCAATCTTTGCTTTTAAATGATTTGGTGAAGGAAACCAACGAACAAAATTCTTGAGAAGACGTAGTTTACGATTTACAGACTTTCTTGCCTATTGACACAAAATTCAAGAAATGTTTAGCACAGATTTGTGTCAGATCGTTTCTATGGAAACACATGCTCACTTTATGTCCATTGGATTTGGCACGGGTAATTATTTCCAGTCGGTTTAATGAGTCTTCGCTTTTACAGCTGTTTCTTCACGTTTGCTCTGCAATTAACAGTGGTAGGTCTGTACCTGTAATTACTGCCATTTCGAGTTCACCAGTCGCTAGTTAGCACGTCAGAAACGAGAATATTCGAAGGCGTTATTGCCCCATATTATTTTCCTATTTCTTTTCCCTTCAATAAGCATTTAAATCACTGAATTAAAATCTACGCTCTCACATACTAACTGCAGCAGACGCTCAGTCCTTCTTAAATACACAGTCAGCCATAACATTATGACTACCAACCTATTATTGATATAACCCCGTCCAGGCGATAGCAGTGTAACCTGACGAGGAATGACTGCTAGTCAGACACACGCACGGCGCATATAGTATCAGTGAGCGCGCTATCCGTGTTTAGAATGGGGAAGGCGCGCGATCTATCTGAGTTTGACCGACGGCAGATTGTGATGACCTGGAGGCTCGGCACGAGCATTTCGGAAACTGCACGACTTGTCGGGTGTTCGAGGAGTGCTGTGGTGAGTATATTCAACAAGTGGCGAAACCAAGGTGAAACCACGTCCAAACGTAAAGGTGTTAGGCGGCCGCCCCTCATTACAGATGTCGGACGTCGTCGGCTGGACAGATACAGGCGGCGAATTGAGGCGCAACTAACATCAAACTTTAATGGTGGGCAGAGTACAGGTGTGTCTGAACACACAGTGCACCGAACAATCCTAACGATGGGCCTCCATAGCTGACGACCCATGCATGTGCCAATGTTAACACCACGACATCAGCAACTAAGACTGAAATGAGCATTTGACCATAGTCACTGGACGTTGGCACTGTGGCAGAGCGTTGTATGGTCTGATGAATTCCGATAACTTCTTATCATGCTGATGGGAGGATGCGAACCCGTCATTTTCTAGGGGAACAGATTCTTGACAACTGTACTGCGGGATGGAGACAAGAAGGTGGCGGCTTGGGGAACATTCACGCGAGCATCCATGCACCCAGTGAAGCTCGTGCAAGGCACCATGACGGCCAATAAGTATCGTACACTGGTTGCAGACCACATACATCCCTTCATGTGTCACCTTGAAAACTTAATTGTGGATTGGAGTGTGCGGGGACTTTAATAAAATGAGAATAATTTCAGCTTTATTATACGTGGGAAGTCAGACGACGTTTTTTAAGGGTCATTCAACCCTGTTGTCCCACGTCAACTGGCTTCATTTAACGCTGCCTCTTGCACCACCTAACGGCTGTGAGAACACATTCTGGTGTGGTGTGACAACTGTCCTCGGACATGCGTGAGAACGGACTTATGCCATGTCATGGAGCCTCCCTGAAACAGGGGCGAACATCATTTGTTGTTACCTTCGAGGATGGATTTACTCTGTGGTACCGATAACTCAATCAAAGATTTACAGTGGAAGATATTCGCTGACCACCAAATTTCAGTGTCTGATATGTAGCTTGTCAGTGTATTCCACAGTAACAAAACCAGAAAACTACGACAAACACGGCTCAGTGTAAAATCAGAACAATAATATCTCACAATGGTATATGAGTGGCAGATAATAGAGATACACGTTTCTCTTAGGTATTTCTTCATAGTTATAAATTTTACCTTAATACTGCGCGGCATGTTCTGTTTGTGGAACGAGTTTCATTTAGGCCGAAATGGGGAAATCACATACTCTACTATTGAATACCCATGTGATAGATAAACTAAGGTATAATTCATCTTGAGTTTAGAATTATCTCTGCGCAGTATGAAATTCTGCAACTGACACATCTATCTTCCCTATAATGGTTCATCGTAATTATATAGATGATTGGAAGTTTGTTATCCTTTTCCCATTTCCCATTCTTATGGCCGCGAATACATGTACAGGGTTTCTCATAAATGTACAAATGTTTAGGATATGTATACTGCATAAAGGCAAATTGGAATCATATGGAATTACACAGTCACAAACGCTGTATTAATTTGCTTATTGTACAGAGAGGATGAGAAATGAGACAAGAAGGCGTAAGAACATGAAATGATTTTTATTATCCTCAAGACATTTGAGTAATGCATTCAGTCTATGTATAGTAACTTTAAACGAAATTTTTTACAGTAATATAGCATCATTACAGCGTCAGTGGACGAAATAACGAATGATTAAGTAATGATTTTTTCTTCCTCTTTGGTTTCTTGCTTTACGGCTCTTCACCGTAGTCGGGAAAGGATGGGGAACAGGAAACTGAAGGAATTTGGTCATCGTCTTGTGAAGGAAGCATCCCGGTATTCGCCAGTACTGATTTTGGAAAAATGTCGAAAACCGAAATCTGGATGGTCAGACGGAGATTTGAACCTACGTCCTCCCGAATGCGAGGCCAGACCGTTACTGCTCACCAAACAGGCTCAGGGAATGATGACGAACGTTCATGAACTCGATCATACCACTACATCAGAGACAGATTTAGAAATGACTAACTCGCTGAAGGAAATTATGAGCATTCACTCAGCGGAATATAGCCATCTATCCCAACAAAGTGATTGCAGCCCTGCAGTGCTATATGATTCCAATTTACTATGTGAACTCTCCTTCTCTTATAAGTTTGTACATACGTTTCTGAGACAACCTGTATTTCACAAACAGTGTTGGCGAAATACATGGTATAACAAAACTAACATTCAACACATTCTTTTACGTAGTGCAGTAAATTATTGGTATGAAAAGTTCGCGGCTTCGATTATAGATAGCTATAATATCGGCTAACTACCAAACATCAAATTTCATAAAAATATGGTGATCATGAATATATAAAAAGTAGATTTATTTATCTTTACCGCAAAGTAAAATCGACATCATCATCAAGTATTGCTCAAACCGATATGTTTTGACATCTTCGCATTTAAGCTTGACAATTCGATATCATCAACTCTGACCTCGCCATGAAGCCGTGCAGGGAATTATACCCTCCCTTAGATCTAGCTTTTTTTTCATTTTCTTTTTGGAAAAAAAGGAGCGTTACAGTTTGTCTACAGAGGGATCATTAACGCCGAAAGATGACTGGTGCCAAGGAATGGGAGTTATCTTGGCCATAACTTATCTTAGGTAGCCATCTGGGCATTAGGATATAGCGCCTTCGGGGATATAATAGAACATAACAATAAAATCCGGAAGAACCAAGCATTCCTTTAAAGAGTAAAAACCCAGATGTTGTTGCTGAGCTACATGACTTGGTCTCAGGTCTTAAATCTTCATGAGATTTACTTCGGTTCACTATAAAAGCCGAGTCTTGCTAAATGAAGTAAAATATTCGCTCCATTTATCTTTCAACTGATGAGTCACAAACTTGAAGATCAGCGCTGACGACATGAAGCTAGTAGAAAACTTGGTATGGCTTTTCGCAGGTAACATATTGATATTTTTATACATGGATTCAAATCTCTGTAAGCACTCTTAGAACTGCAAGTGAATAGTAGGAAAGACACAGAACGTAACACCATTCTCGCAAGTAAAATACTAAACAGAATATATATATATATATATATATATATATATATATATTACGTATGAAGGGTTGTTACATTCTCCGGTAGGAGGCGCGCTGAGCCAGTATTTTGTCAGATGTAGCACTCTTTCTCTGTGTGTCCAAGTGCTGTTGGGCGTGAGTAGATGAACGTTGTTGAGTGTAATGTGTAAACGGAGATTTCCCGGCGTGTAAATGGAATATGGTTTTCCTGATGAAGATAACACAGAACGTTGTCGAAACTTTGTCTTTTTGTGACACAATCTGGCTGCTAACACGGTCAGACTATAATGTGTTGTTTAGTGTAGTTTATTATTTGTGTTGTGGATATGAAGGCGGAGAGTGAGGTCCTGAGCCGGCTCGTTCAAGCCTATTCTTCCGAACCACTTTGCTCCTTTCAGAAATCATTTGAAGCAGATGAAAAAGCATTGGAACGTCGTTGGGGAAGCTTGGGGCGTTCGGAGAGAACTATGTTAAAAAGTAGACAGCCATCTTTCGTTCCAACTAATGTCCATCAATGTCAGCCCATGAGCGTAGGAGACGACCTACGTAGATACTATTCATCTTATCTTTTTGTTTGATATTATTTTCACTGGTACTCGTTTGCAGGAAATTTGATCTTGTCGGAATAATATCTTACATATCTTTATATATAAAGATGAATGTATGTTTGTTTGTTTGTTGGTTTGTTTGTTGGTTTGTTTGTTCTTCATACAAATCCACAGTTTTCATCCGATCTCGATGAAACTTTGCACACTTATCCTTTGAAACAAGGAGAAAAATACTGTATACATTTGGTTGACAAATTACCTGTATAAATAACACAAGTTGTCTCATAACTTCGAAATACGGATATAGACATCACGTTGGATATGGTCGCCTCCGTACCGTGTTGCTGTGTAGTGGACTGGCAGCTAAGTGGCTAAAGCGCTTGCTTACGAACGCCTTGGTCTCCGGTTCAAATCTCCGTAGAGGCTAAGGTTTTTTTTAAAAAAAATTACAGTGTAGGAGTCAGGCCTGGGCCGTAGGTTATTTGGATTGAATGTTAAACTGTAGATATTATAAAGTTAGGGGTGCAATGCGAGGCAAATCGTAGGTAGTCTTGCAATTTTGTAGGTGTACACTTTTTTACGTTATAATGATCCCTCAGGTGTTGTTCGCAGTCAGTGTGTGAGTGTGAACCACAGTAATATTAATATAAATACGGAAGTAAGTCTCTGTATTTTTGTTACGTTTTGACGACTATATGGCTATATCGTTGTGATGGAATTTTATAAGGAAAGCTGTATGAAGGGCACAGGATATTTTTTCCAGTATGATTAACAGTTGTAGTCACGAAATTTTGAAATCTTATCGAATAGTGACAGAAATATGTTGGAAATTGATTCTCTTCAAGAGGCAGGTTCGACGGTAGAATGATATAGTGATAGCTTTCCTGTCATATTATGCCGACTCGATATTGTTTGGGACCAATCCTTCGTTACCAACAACTTTTTATATTTAATTATAGCAAAAAAATTCTTAATCCACGCGTACGAAGTCGCGGGTACGAGGCTAGTCCTTTATAATCCCAGATGGAACGAAACGGAGGTAGTAATTCCTTATCCCAAGGCAACCACTGTAATAGCTGGCTCACGTCTGGCGTGAAGGTGTCAGCTTACAGATAGTTCCCGCTCTCACATGTTTAAACTTGGCAGCAAGTCACAATGATTAGCATCCATCACGATGTTATGAGAAGTGCGAGGTTTATCCTTTGCGTACGACGTTAATACCGGGAGCTCGGAAGTCTGTTCGGAAAAAAAAAACAGAGGACGTCACAAAAGCAACTCACGTAACTGATATTATTAATTTGCGATTCTACTACAATGTAAGTATATCCCACTACCACACAATTAATGAAAAAGTCAGTCCACAGTTGCTGGGTGCACATTGAAATGAATGTTAATGCTCGGGAAAACTTCAGTGGCGGTTTAAATTTGTTAACAGTCAGACAGAGATAGAAAAGGCTGTCTGGCGAATGGTCCAATGCATTTCATTGCTAGGAATCCATGGATAAAGTGCGCTGTTGCGTCTTTTCGGTTACAAAGTGTGAGGAATCTGATTCAACACGTTGCAGATGCTGACAAAAGACCGAGCGTGGTGGGTGAACGGTAGTTCTTTAGCTGCCCATACACACACACATTTGCGCGCAAGTAAACTCGCCAAACATTTACGCGCGGATATTCTCGCGACGAGCCTGTACTCGTCAGAGCCCATACACACGAACATCAGTTCCACACATTTCTCGTTCATTTGGCTCGCCGCGCTCAAATTGTTGTGTTTATGGTAGTCGTCTACGGATTTATCCGTCATGATTTCCAGGCTCGCGGCTCACTGGGAGTTCCAAAACATCGCGAGCCAAGTGTAGTGAGGTTATGTTACAAGCGACGTGACAATATTGAAATGAATCAAGTTTTTATGTTCTACACAAAAAAAAAATGTATTTATTCGTGCAGCAGCTTATATTAAAGCTGTAAAAAAAAGAACAAGAAACAGGCAGTATGACAAAAAAAAAGTGGTTGCAGGAAGATTATAAACACGATCATATACTGCTACTTGTACTATTTGAAAAGCATTTTCTTCGATTTCTTCAGTATTACATAAATACACAGATACATCTTCCCCTTCATAATTTGGGTTTCCTATATTACTGATACTATCCATTGGTTCGTGTTGATCTCTCATAAACAGTAGTAAGTTGTAGTCATAACGTAAATTAGTTTTGTAGATTTTGTCTTCGCCTATTCCACTTCTTGTCAAATTTTAATTTTTTTTAATATATTTCTTGCGAAAGTGCTCCGCATTTCTTTTTTTATTAATGCACTATCAACTTTTATATTATATTTCTCACAAACCTCTATCAATGCACTATATCGTAATTTTTTTAAACATCTGATCGCATACTCTTTAGGTTTCACCTTTCACAATGGAGTATGTTGCTGATATGTCACAATCAAATGAGCTACGAATTCTCTACTCGTCTTACTTAACTTGTTAGACACTAACCAAATCTTATCTGCCGCGAGTAAATTGTTAAGTGAGATATATCTGTGTGTATGGTTACCGTCGCGCATGCTCGCCACGTTCAAATCTGTAACGATTGTTATTTGACATGTGATGCGGCTCGTCGTTAGACAATTAACACACACATTTTATCGTCTATATGGATTGCCACGGAATTGCTGGCGCAAAAATGTGTGTGTGTATGCCTAGCTTTTGGCATCGCATTCGGGAGGACACGGGTTCGAACACACATCTAGATTTGAGTTTTCCCCAAATCACCCCAGGTGAATGTAGGGATGCTTCTTTCAAAGGCCATGGCCGAATTCCTTCCAGTTCCTTGCCTCTAATGACCTCGACGTTAATGAAGCGTAAAGACATAAGCAAAAGAAAAAAAGGTGCAAAAGTTGGAAGTATAAAAGAATTGATTTCAGCAACACGCTTGGAGGCCTTTTTTAAAGGAAGCATTCTGGCATTCGCCTGGAGTGATCTGGGGAAACCATGGAAAACCCAAATCTGGATGCCCGGATGGTTATTCGAACCGGCGTCCTCCTGAATGCGAGGCCTGAGCGTTAACCGCTCACCCACCACGTTCGATTTGGATGTTTCCTTTATATATAAGCACAGTTTTGTCTCCTGCTTTAATTATTGATATCCAAGAAATGAAAAACGGTTGATTTTTGTTTGAAACCTCTTAGCATAAAGCAGTATTACGTTTCGACCGCGGCTACCTTTCTGACCTCGAGATGCGGTGGTCGTGATTGCGAGGTTTTTGTTACTTGTTGTCTTCATCGTTGTTATTCTAACAACTGTGGGGTGTCTGGCTGTGTAGCTCAAACAAAGAAAAGGAAAAGAAAGGGACGTAGAGTTCACTACCGTTAGTTAAACGGAAGTTATAGGAAAATATAACGGTTATGCCGAAGCCAGGGCAGTTATTAATAGAAAGATTTTTTCTTTATCTCTGAAGTATAATAAGCAATTTACATTTTCTAACAGCTTACACAACGTTTATCACGTCAGCACAACTGTCTTGCATAGAATTCTCATTTACTACAACTAACGACGTGCTCGTACATTCTGAGGTCGTTAGTACGTGACAAATATTCAGTAGAAGACGATTATGCCGAGCTCCAAAACATACAAAAATTTGATGCCTATTTCAGAAAAGAATCGAACCGCTTACGATTAGTGCTACGCATTAACATCTCTTGTTGTACATAAAAATACTCAGCGTTTCTTCATCGATGGACCATATTCAGAAATATCAAGTTGATTGTACATTGTGCCGCACGAATATCTCTGAATAATATACTACATTTTATTAACAATTAGTGTTTACACAGGCCAGAAAGTTATAACAAAATTTTCTTAGTGCATGTTTATCACGTGCGGTAAATTTAGAGTAGTCATTGAACGAGACTAGTGGAAATGATGTCCATGACCACAAACTGGCATTCAGTATCGTGCATAAGGGAGCGGGAAAATTTTCTTTTTTGGGTAAGGGTGTCAGGGATTGGAACAAATTACCAAGTGAACTGATGAATAATTTATCAAAAACGATCAAGGAGTTTAAAATTAAAAACTTTAAATCGAAGAAGTGTATGGGGAGGAATTTAACACTACGTTACATAAGATAGTTAAAAAAATAAAATAAAATAGGAGTAATTGATTGACGGAATTGTTACCGGAAAGTGTGCTCCATCGCAATTAAATTAATAATAATAATAAAACGTATTTAATTACTGGCTAAACTGACCAAGCCAGTTCCCTTCTGCTTGCTTCTGTACACTGGACCAAAGACCTTACAGCAAATACTCCTACTTCAATCCTGTCAACCGTCGAAACTTCAAAAACGCAGATATTATTAACTGAGACAAGAATTTTCTAAAGTAACTAACAAAAATTTAATTGAACAAATAATACTGCTGGAATGTGGCATTGCTTGGTTTCAGCACACCATGATTTAACCATTATGATGAGGAGATATCCTTGAAACAGCATATAAATAATGTATATCAACACTAATTTCTTCGTGTACCACACGAGAATATTTGTGTAGAAGACGAGGCGGCGTCTAGCAATTAACGCCCAGGCCGAGAACAGGTTGGCAGCCCACAACGATTTGCCGTCAGCTGAAGGGCTCCAAGCCAACTCACCGTTAGGATCACCGCATCACTGTACGTATTGGAATGCTAGAGCTGTGAGCAGATTTTGGAAAGCATTCGTTTCTGTACAACGTAACAACGTCAAGAGCATAGTGCCTGTGCGAAAACACCTTGAACATTCATACAATTATTTTTCCACCCACTCAAAAGTCGGTCAGTCCTGTGTCCTTGGATGTAGTCCCTGCACTGACTATAGTATTTTTGCGAGGCTCATTCCCCGAACGTTTCCTTTTGTGGTATAACGTATTGTTTGTAATTGGTGAATTCAAATAATCTTTTAGAACAGTTTATTCCATCTTGTAACAAAGAAGTCTTCTGGTGAAAAAGACTGGTGAATGCTGATGCCAAAAACTAGAGGTCCTTTGTTCTTTAGGAAAAAGTAAAAAAATAAAATTAAAATTTACCACTAGTAATGCACTTGGAGAAAGTTGTCGCACGCGACGAACACCTATCACAATGAATTAAGCTGCTGTTGTATTACTATTAGAAGTTAGGTTTTTTGCAGATGGAAAGTTGTACGAAAGCATTAAAACGAATCGGAATTAGTAATTACTATCTAGTTGTCTAGACAGTATATTTAGTTGGCTATGTCAACATTGAATGAAGATAAAGCCAAAAAGAGTCAGCTTATAATGTGCACAAATAGGAAAGAGAACGTATTGTAAACTACCTAATAAACAGAACTATCAAACAGAATCTAGTACGGGAAAAAAATAGTGATGAACAAAACACACGTAGTTAATGCATTATATGAAAATATAATAAACCAGCTAGAAAAAAAAAGACAAAAATCAATTGGATCACACCTCATCCATTCATGTAACAATACACAAACACTTCAACCACCGAAACAATTTAAGACATGCAGTTTCCACCAACAAACCAAACCATAAGTTATTATCACTATACATTCTTCTTCTTCTCGCATATACATATTTAACAAAAGAGAGCAAAAAATACACTCGTTGCCTGATTGCAAAATTCAAACTCTCCGTTAACAACACATACTCTATAAAACAACACTGGAAAAACAATTGAAAATGAACGCGCACTAGTAACTTCCTTTCTAACATTTTGAAAGACAACTAAAACAGTTCAACACAAAAGTGATGTAATTGGTGAAGGCACAAGTATTTAACTGTCTCCGTTTCTTCTGATCACGTACAACATTGGAAATGGTATTCTGGTTGAAGGCAGAGGTTCTTAGCTACCACACCACATGACAGAAATCTAACTGTAAGCGCTCTATATTTCCTGTGCATGCATGAAATTGTTATAACATTCAAATAAATTCTGTTAAAAAAATTATAAAGTACCATCATATAACAGAAAATATTGGATAGCTGAAGATACCTCGACGGGAGGCGAATCGAATCAGAAATGTATACAAACTTCAACAGTACCGTTTATTTTTTATTTTGCAAAATTTATTATTTCAACAAGCGAATGCAAAGTACCTAGCCTAAAAAAAATGACGCATCACAAAATCTTTATTCCATTTATACTGCTAGAGCTAGCAATTAAGTCTAATTATCAGTCCCTTCATGGATATCACCTGCATTGAACCAATACCAATCGTCGTCTATTAACAAAATGGAATATACCAACTAAAAGTGCTTCAAGTTTCTCAATTTTTTCTGAATCATCTTCGCTTTTCACAAAAAATAATCTCTTCTCTGTGCATTCCAATCCAGAATGGCACGAGGGACGAAAGAATTCATATAAGCATCAGTGCAGCATCTTATTTCTCTAATTTTATCTCTCCTCTCATTGCGACCCAAATAATTTGGTAAAGTATTTCACCGCACTCGTAAACAAAAGAGGGTGCACGCATATTCATCAATAAGTTCAAACGAAACCTACGTCACCTGTCTACCAGACAATTCTAGCCCAATATAAGAATCTATTACTGTCTCAGAATGAGTTTTATGATTCACTTAATAGAACGTGCCGTAGGACCATGCTTCTTGCAGTGATTCTCAGGCTCACACTGAGGAAACTATAATGATAAAGGCCTGTCTGCTATGAGCGCCACATTTCAAATTCCAGTACGCCCATAAAGATTTACGTGGAATACCGAATTCATTCCCAAATTGCTTCTTTAGTGCTGGCCAAGGTTTTTTTCTTCATTCCCATTCAGTTTTTTTTTATGTCTCTACGCCTCATCGTCGTCGAGGTCATTAGAGGCGGGAAAGGACAAGGAACGGAAAGGAATTCGGTGATGTCCTTTTGAAGGAAGCACCCTGCATTCGCATGGAGTGATTTGGGGAAACCATTTAAAACCCAAATATGGATGCCTGGACGGGGATTCGAGCTAGCGTCCTCCCGAATGCGAGCCCAGAGCGTTAACCGATTACCCATCACGCTCTGTCATTCCCATTCACTGCACAAGACATTAATTACTCATGTGCATGTACCACAACAGTGAGGTTTAGTGACGCTTGGTCCTGCACGGTTTAAGACTGTGGGGGCGGTATTTCCTACAGCTGCTATGGTCGAGCAAAGATCCTAAGCAGCCTTGAGAGTGGCTGCATGTTGTGAGGTAACCAAGCACAAGCGGCTTGAAAAACAGTCGAAAGTCGTAAAAGTATAGATGCTGAAGGCAAACTGTCAGAACACCGTTTAATAGATTCAGCAGGAGACTGGCGTCCAGAATAGTATACCGTGCTTAAAATAACGTGTGTGTTAGATAATAGACCCTGCTATCATCTTGAAAATGATTTACCAGAGATCTATGGTTCACGGGAAATCTTATAGTTTTTTTTTTCTTATGGCTTTATGCCTCGTCGGCGTCAAGGTCATTAGAGGTGGGAAAGGAAGGAGGGGGGGGGCAAGGATGGGGAAGGAATTCGGCCATGGTCTTTTGAAGGAAGAATCCCGGCATTTGCCTGGAGCGATTTGGGGAAACCATGGAAAAACCAAATCTGGAGGCCCGGACGAGGATTCGTACCCGCGTCCTCCCGAATGCGAAATCAGTAAGTAAATCCATTCTAGAAGAATGCAAGATGTCGACTTATTTTATGTCATAGTAAAACTTTGTTTTCTGAGTGATCGTTGACCCAGATTCGGAGACCGGAATAAGCAGAAGGCGAGGTAAATACAGTAAGTCATCAACACTCAATAAAAAAAAAGTCATGTGGTACACATGTTCTTGATCTGTCGACTTACGAAAGATAAAACCCAATCACAACCTGGGAGTATCTACACCACCGAAGAATTTATGTCTAAGCTATCTACGAAATAATTGCCAGTAGTGTGTAAATGTAGTTAATATAATTAATGTGGCAGTGCATCTTCGCTTTGGCATCGCATGCGGTAGGACGCGGTTAGAATTCCCATCAGATCACCTAGATTTTGGTTTTTCTATCGGTTCCCAAAATCCTTCAGGGCAAATGACGGGATGGTTCCTTCAAAAGCCCACAACCGAATTCCTTCCCATTTCTTGCCTCCAACAGTTTCCCATAATACTTTCCCGCCTCTAATGATCGTAAAGCCAAAAAAAAAACTACATGTGTTATTTTCTGTTTTATACGTCTGTTTTGTTATGAAATTGTTTATCTGTAAATTGACAACTTTCTACACCTCAGAGAACCAGTCTCCTATACAGGGAGCTATGGAAAATGAGTGTATTGTATCGTTTTACAGTAAATGGCAAGTAATTAGAGGTTTTTGTATTCCCATGCGAATAGTCACAGGCCGGAGCTGAGAAGTCGGTCAAGACGTAATTGCGACATAACGGACCTGGGACAAGTAATGTGGGCGTGCTCACTACCCACATTATAACCAACGTAATCCCGCAGACGTTGATTTCAACTAATCCTCGTGTTTTGTGGGACTTAACATTACTTCGCTGTGGTGTCTTCCAGCATCTATGAAAGTATAAAAGGGATTCAAATTTAAATTATAATTTATTCAAATTACTGTCATGTACATACTATTTACATAGTATTATTTCCAATCATAGTTTTTTATGCGCATTCTTCAAGCTGACTCATATTCCTCGAGAAAGAAAATTCTTTTGGGTTCAGAAGTTTTCGAAAGTGGTTAATCCTGCCATCGTTGAATGCTTCACCCAGTTGCAGCCTTATCAACTTTGGGTTTAGTATTTAGCAGCTATTAAAGTCTCAAAATTTAGGAGAAGCGATAAAAATAAGAGTAAACGCAATATAAAAATAGGATAGATAAAGGAGAAACAGACTTCAGTTACTTAGGAAGTAAAATTATAATTGACAGCCGAAGCAGTAACGATCTGTAAAACAGAATAGAGCTTGCGAAAAGATTTTCTTTTACGAATAGAACTGTTGTAATTGTCACTATTGACTTAGAATTCAAAAAGAAATTTACAAAAGTGTATGAACAGGGCACATCACATTACGAAAATAAAGCTTGGACAAGAAAGAAGTAAAATTTAATTATTCCAAAAATGGTGTTATGCATGGATACTGCAAATGAAATTGATATGTAAAATACGAAATTAACATGTTTTGTAAATAATGGAAAAGGAAAGCTAGGAAAAGTCTGACAGAAAGAAGGGAAACATTGAAAGAAACAGTTCAAGACACGCGGGATTAGTGGAGGGAATAGTCGAAGGTAAGAACTATAAATGCAGACAATGATTAGAGTGAATGTAGTAGGTAAGTGAGAATGTATGTTGTAACTTGTATGGCGAAATGAAAAGATTTATTCGGAATAGGAAGAGGTGAAGGCTTGTATCAAACCAATAGTGTATCTGATAGCGGTAAAAAAAAAATTATGAGTATTTGTTGTTTCAGTTTGCAACACATGTAAACAGAAAGTATGTTTACAAAGTAGACTGTTCGGTGCTTAAGTATTTAGGAGTAACAGTACAAACAAAATGAATCAGCACACTCTTTCTGGTCATAGTAAAAACTAATTACACATCGTGGTTCATAGGTTGAATATTGAAAAAAAAAATATTTAAGGTATCCACAAAGAAGACTGTACGAAACTCACGTTCTCATTTGTAATAATGCTGTGCTGTATATGCTTCTTAATGCAAAAAAACTGATTAATACTTCCGGCAAATTACAGATAAGAGTGTTGCTTATTGTGACTGCTTTGCAAAGTTCCTAAGAAAGTATTCCAAATACAGAAGTTGGGTTGGGGTTACCCGGTAGAAAAACGACTTACTTTTTTACCTTCAGACTTTAAGCCACGTCGACGTCGAGGTCATTAGAGGCACGAGGGGATTAGGAACCAAAAACTGGAAGGAATTCTGCATTGTCCTTGTGAAGGAACCATCCCAGCATTCACCTGCATTGATTTTGGAAAAACTAAGGAAAAACTCAAATCTGGATGGTCCGACGGGTGTTCGAACCTGCGCCCTCGGGAATGCTTACCTACAGAAGTCGTGGTTCTGCTTGAATTTACTGGAGGACATGTGTATATCAATTTTAGTTCAGGACTCCTGAGAAATGCTTCTCCCACCAAAATATTTGAGTCGTAGTGAAAAGAAATAAAAGATGAGGGAAGTAAGGTTCCCTATTGGTGTCTACACTTGCGCCATTAAGTACTGGAATGCACAAAGAAGAGATTATTGTGGTGCAAAGCACCATCTGCCAATACACAGTTTTGTAAATTACAGGGTAACGCAATTTCAGACAAAACGTGTATCACATAAAAAGCATTTTACACAGTTGCAAGACGGAGAAACCACATTTTTTATTTATTTATGGCCTTACGCCTCGTCGATGTCAAGGTCATTAGAGTTTGGAAAGGACATGGGGACAATGAACGGGAAGGAATTCGGCCATGGCCTTTTGAAGGAAGCATCTCGACATTCGCCTGGAGTGATTTGGGGAAACCATGGAAAACCCAAATCTAATGCCCGGACGGGGATTCGAGCCGGCGTCCTCCCAAATGCGAGGCCAGGGCGTTAATCACTCATCCATGCAGAGTACAGCTATAGATGAAATAGGTAAATACTTTTCCCTGTTCAGGAGGAAATCTTTCATACTTGGCTATTTACGTCCTCTATTTGGCCCTAAATTCAAACTGAAATGTAAATTTAAGGAGTGTATTCGTTTCTGTTTGTTAATTTTTGTGGAATTTCATTTAGATGAAATTATGAAACATATCCCACAGAACCTGTGAGTAGCTACTGGTCCAAATTCATTTCTTTGTACAAAAGTAATCAAATCGTTTAGTGGTGTACGAAGACACTTAGCAACACTTATTCATTTTATAAAGTGCCCTTTAAAGTTACCACATGCAATGACGCCGATTGGTGTGCCTACATGCTTAAGTAAAAGGTTACAGGCCAAGATGAAATCTTTCGTCTTAGTAACAGTACCTTATAAAGGCATAGTTATATCTCGAACTACTAATTTACTTTTTTCAACTCGGCTTCATTACTTTATTTTCCCGTACTGCCTGCGTCATGTTACAGTGTGGGTGCATGGAACAGAGTGCAGTAGTTACCAATTTATGCCGGGACGATTAAAAAATAAATAAATAAATCATATTTATATTAGTTGAATTGATTGTGGTCTGATGCTCCGTTGTTAACTGCGAATTTTATAACTAAAATTAATGCTGTTGTAATTCACTACAAGGAGTATATGTTTCATGCAAACATTCAGGAGTAGCTCATGGGTACAAAAAACTATTAATGGATAACTATGAACTCAAAGTCATATATCTATCAAAATGGTACGTTTCTATAGCTGAGACATTACATACGTTATTTTAATAGAGGAACATCAGAAAATCTTTCATTTGAAATCGTTTGAATCCTAAATTTTCTGTAGTTCATGTATAAAATTAATGCACCTGATATTTCGGCAAATTATTACTTTCAGGGTGGACAAGAAATTCTAATAGCAAGACAATTTCTGTTAGCCTTAATAACGTAGAAGTTTTTCAAATACAGTTATTTGTCATATTCACTCTTTAATGGTCAGAGTTACAGACAGTGACTAAGAGAAATAAACGCTCAACACGCGGTGGATGAGTAACACAGTTGTGAACAGGCATTCCTGAAGGTCCAGGTTTGAATATCAGTCCAACCTATCAAGTTTCAGTGTCTCATGGACTAACAAAATCACTACATGCTAAATGGGAGACGGTTTCTTAATACAGTGTCTCGTCTATTCTCGTTCCTAGTTCTGATACCATATTGACTGGGAGTAGGAGTTCCCAACGGATGGCGTTGTCATGTTTCATCACCAATAAGTCTAAATTGCGAGAAAACTACTGCAGGTTGGTATCAGAAACCCTATCCTGTGTAATAATCCAATTACTTAAAAATGATAAAATACTTATTTATTGCATTATAGCTGCGTAGCACATTAAGACGAAATGCTTTGAAAATCAAAATAATCTCTTAGTAGTAATTTCTTAGCGCTGAACAACTTCCACGTTTCTGTAATAATTTTTAAGCAATGACATAAGGAAAAGAGAAAAACAAAATCATGACGAGGGTTCTTTGCTGATAGTCAGTTCATCTGTTATCCCCCCACCTTTAATCTCAGTTTTTTTTTTTTTTTTTTTTTTTTTTTTTTTTTTTTTTTTTTTTTTTTTTTTTTTTTTTTTTTTTTTTAAGAAAAAAAGATACTCTTAGATCAAATTTTAATTCTTATGTTAGTCTGAAGTAAAAATAAAAAAATTCAGGAACTGATAATCACTAAGCAAATAAAAGCAGTAAATTAATAACTTCAGGATATGATGTTCCCCAACAAAAACAAATGGAACGTGTATTTAAGTTCAGTAATACAGGAATCCAATGGGAAACTTCATATATTACGTTGAGTTTTTTTTTTTTTAAGTATTAGTATAAGAAGAACTTTTACCATAGGAACTTGACCATAGCTACTAAAGTTTAAAGTAAAAAATACGCTGTAATATCTTACAGCTAGGATACAATTATTGAAAATTTAAAATGTTGTCTAGGTTTGCACAGTCGGCAGGAAAACCTAATTGTTTGAAGCAGTGGAGTACTGTTTTCTGATACTTTTTTTATAGGACTCTATTTATGAGGAAAAAGATTGGTTGAAGCTCGAAGACACTGAATGGCTTGAACACAAATTCCACGACGCAATGAAGTGGTGAATTGTGGGCGTCTGAAAATGAACTTTTTCTCTTTTATTCATCGATTTTGTTTTTTCTATTTATAGATTACAGAAACCTTACATTAGTTAAACATGTCAGCAATCGACGTACTATTCGTAGACCAATCTTAGTTTTTTTTATTTGGAGGGAATAAGAATTCTATAAAAACTTAGAAAAATTTCACAAGGCCATAAGTAATAAAGTAAATCTTCAACTAACAAAAACAGCTGCCAATACATGTATTTCAAAGATGCGAAGAGTTCCGTTTTGAAGTTGATGAAGACTGGAAGGAGCAACTATCATCTTGCGTCAAAGGTCCAAGTAAGCGGTCTGCTTCTAGAGTGAAAGCTTGCGCAAAGCTGCACCATTGATCGCTTACTACTTTCACTTTCGTTTTGTTGTGCAAGTGAAACGGAAAGTAGTGTTAAACACCATCTAACAGCATGAAGAGGTAGAAGAACTCTGGACAACTCTAAAAATAAGAAAAGTTTTTTGAGAGGAATCAGTTACGAAAAGTTCAGCCATAATAAATCTGGCTCCCTGTAATCTCATCTAATGCAAGCTGCCCGTTTTAAGACTATTTCCGTAGTCCTCATTTAATTTTCTATTTAACTGCAATTTATTTTTTATCAAATGTCACTGATACAAATCGATACAAAATACAATAAAAAATAGTTAAGAGAGCAATATGCAATGAAAATAAGAAGCAAATGTCTATTTTACAAATTTAATTGATGGTATTAATTAAAACAGCTAATTGGGTGGGATATGCTGTAAAGTTCACTCTTGCATATGTGATGTATTTTTTGCCTTTCTGCAGCACAGTTACATTAGGTGATGGGAACCATATACAATTTTTTAGTGAGTTAGCACATCTAGCATGATTTTTCCTTATTCTGCTTGGTAGTTAGAAACGTTCTTCTAGGCAAATAAATTCAGATTGCCTTTCGGAAATACAGTGAAGATACGTTGACTGTTCTGGTAAAGATATCTGCCAATCTTGCCCCTATGGGTCATCATGGCACAGAATAGCAGTTAGTATTCTCTTCCGCTCAAGTGTGACGACTGAATACAACCACCGCAAATTCTCTTAAATCGTCTTCTTGTCAAAAAAAGGTGGTTCGTGAAACATGTGCTATCAACTCTTCAGAAGCTTTCCACCACCAGTGATAACAGAGAAAGCTACAGGTTTGTTTAATGCAAAAGTAATAATTACTATCGGTTAAAGGAGTAGGTTACACCATATATATGGTAATAATATGTGCATTACAGTTGCTTATAATTACGGGGAGGGGTAGGAGGGGTGTAAAGGTTTGGGAGAGACTATATTAGCCTCTTACAAGCAAATGTCAACCTCTCCTTCACGTGGTGCAGCCCGTTTACATGTACGAGGCTCTGACGACTGAAAGATTCCGGGTATAAGGAGTCACCCACTGCTTGCCAACGGCCTCCGAAAGGAAAGAAGTCTGGTCTAAAATAACGAGACAGTACATTATCATGTTTATAAGAATCAAGTAGATATAATAAAATTATAGAATCATGAGAGACACGCATCAATTAAAGAGGGTGTGAGGCAAGGTTGTAATCTACCCCCATTAAGATTCAACTTGTATGTAGAAGAAGCTATAAAGGAAGTGAAAGAAAGATTTGAATGTGGCATAAGCGTTTAAGGAGAACAAAACCAGTATGCTACGATTTGCTGAAGACATTGTCTTGTTACCAGAACAGATTAAGCATATCGAGAAGTTGTTGAATGTCATGAACAAAATACTGAAGGTAGATTTTGGACTAAATATAAACCAAAGCAAGACAAAAGTGATGAAATTATACTAATAATAGTAGATCAAACATAAAAATATGGCCGGATGCCTCAGAAAAAGTTAGTGAATTTTACTACTTATGAAGTAAAATTACAACCGATGGCCGAAGCAGCAATGATGTTAAAAGCAGAACAGCACTAGCGAAAAGAGCCTTCATGAAAAATAGGAATCTTTTACTTTCAAATATTTATCTAGGACCAGAAACAACTTTTTAAAACTTTATGTGTGGAGCACAGCACTTTATAACAGTGAAGTATGGACTTTAGGAATACCAGAAAGAAGGAAAATTGAAGCATTTGAAATGTGATGCTATAGAACGATGCTGAAAATTAAGTGTAAGGTGTAACGTGACGCGCTGTCGCCACGTTACAAGGTGCATTTTTTTTTATTATATATGTCATAATGTTAGAGTAATTTACATAAATCTTGGCCGACCACCTAAATAGATTTTTGTTGTAATTTTATAAAGTACGTAAGATTCCAAGTGAGGACTGTAATGAAATGGTGAACATACAGTGTATCTTGGTAAAGCGAATATTAAAGAGTTATTGAGCTGCGTAGGCTTGAAGCTAATCGTGGTCTTCCCGAACCATGGCGACAGGAAGTCGCGGATCTGGGGTTTTGCCGGACCACACATTCTGCTCCCTGGGGATGGGTGGTCAACAGGGTCACTCACCTGGCGGGAAATGCCTGCCGCCCGACACCCGAATGTGCTCTCACCCCGGCGAACTTAGCCGAATATGTCCGACCTCTGTGATATGAGCGGGGCAAATCAGATATCGGGGATATCACGTGACACTAGGTGCCGACCTGAAGATCCAATCCAAATGAGCGTATAACTTAAAATCCTGGGAATTTCTGTTATATGTGAGCTTCGAGACTTCAAGGGGCGGAGCGAGAAGTTTTCCTCGTGGACCGAAGAGCGAGGAGCTGGACATTCTACATTCGATTCTATGCGAGTCTAGTCTGAGGTGGACTTGAAAAGTTGGCTTCTCTCGCCATCTGATGATCTGACGCTGTACGACTTCTGACGGGCGGCTTGCCGGAGCAGGCTTATCACGGCGACACTGCCAGTAATGCGATGATGCGCATTAACAGACAGAACGTGTCTGTAGCCGCCGTGTGAGATAATCTCACATACCGTGGGTCATCTCCGGTCACCGCAGACATCAGACGCAGAACTTCAATGGTAACTTATTACGACCAAGCCATCTGACTGTGCATTCAGTGAAACTGAATCCTTAAACGACTTTGAGAGGATAGATCCATGTTCTAACTTTGTAATTGAAAAAAAACCCTGAGCTAGCGGCATAATTTGCCAGAACTAATTGTTTTCGAATGATATTGTTCATTCGTGGCGACCATGATTTTCTTTTAACTGTAAAGTCACAGTATTATGATACCTTTGTCTAAGATCGTAATAACTTGTAATTTTCATTGTTTCCAAATGTCATTATTTCTTGCATTTTAATTCTGAGATGGATTTAAAAATAAATATACAATTGTTTGCTTGCTAATGACGGCTAATTGTACCTCTGAGCGTTGCTTTTATGATTTTGCCAATCTGTGTTAATGTTAACGGTAAATTCGCTCAGACTTGTAATCGCCAGTGATAAGAAAATAAATGTCATATTGGACAATTTTTCCTAAATTCCAACTAACATCGAGATTCTTGCAAAATTAAGAAATTTTCACTCCTTTATAAAAATTAAGATTAAAAATCCCTTTTTTTTAATCAAAAGGTATGAAAGATAATTGTAACGTGGCTTGCCCACTAAGGCACCCACTACAACGGATAAGGTACGAAACGAACGAATTTTGGAAATGATGGGCGAGAAAAGAAAGAAGAGACAGGATGGTAGGTAATGTTTTGAGACATGGAGGATTGGTTAATTTTTACTGGAGTGAACAGTCGAAGCTAAAAACTGCAAAGGAAGACAGAAATTAGAGTATATGAAGCGGATAATTGAGGACGTGGGTCGTAAGGAGAATGTTGAGATGAAAAGGCTAACGCAAGATAGGAAGGGATGGAGGATTGCATCAAACCAGTCGAGAGACTGATGACAGTAAAGAGAATGAGTGTGGATTTACGCCTCGTCCAAGTAATTAGAGGCTGGAAAGACCTGGAGACAAGGAACGGTACGGAATTTGGCCATTTCCTTTTGAAGGAATCATCCCGGCATTCACCTGGAGTGATTTGGAGAAAACTTAGACACTCAAAATGTGGATGGCCGGACTGGGATTAGAACCTGCGTCCACCGGAATGCGAGGCTAGCACAGTGGCTAATTAAATCTTCACAACTAGTAGATATGGTAGCTAAAAAATACAAAAATATTAGCCATTCCTACTTTTGGTTATTTGATAATGTTGACACCGTTTCTTGTCAAACCGAGCGTGATGGGTGAGCCATAATACTGAGGCCTCGCATTCGGGAGGACGCGGATTCAAATCTCCATCCGGCCATCCAGATTTGGTTTTTCCATGGTTTCCGCAAATCTCTCCAGGCGAAAAGCCAGGATGGTTCCTTCGAAAGGCCATGTCCCCAGTTCTCCCACGCCTCTAATGAACCAGACGAGCTGTAAAGCCATAGGCAATAAAATGTGTAACTACACTACCAAAACCAATCAAAAAATTCCACAGTTGTGTAGGAGCACAACCAGAGCCTTATTTTTAAATAATGAAACTCTAACAAGGTAATAACAAATTACTCGAGAAACTGTTTACGTTAGGTAAATCCAAGTGAAGGCTGCGGGGGTGTCTTATTCTTCATGCGTCACCTAACTTGATGAGCGTGACGGTCTGCAGAGAACATCCAACATCCAAGACGCAGCCTCATTAGAGGATATCCACGGTCGCATTGTGTTCATGCAGTTGTGATCAGACCTCACTTTACGTCATGATGGTTAACAGTATACTTGATGTCGTTGTACCTGCATAGGAGACACAGCTAGTTGGGGTTATGATATGTAATCGTCTAGGTTTATAGCCTGTCGCTCTATCGTATGAGGAACTGACGGAAAAAAGTAAATCCCGATAAGCTAGTTAAAAAAAAAAAAAAAAAAAAAAAAATCTCACAAGATGGTTTTATTGTTGTTTGAAATAAACACTTTGCAATAATTGGTTACAACTTCACAAATGAATCAAGCATATCATCTGTGGAGTACTCAATACTTTACATTACTTTATTTTTCGGTCGGCATTAACTTTTGTACTGGGACTACTGTATACTATTCCTTGAAGAATGAAGATTAAGTAACGTGTGTACAATATTTTCAGTCGGGAATGACACCCCCCATAGAGAATTGTTGCGAGGAACGAAAACTAATTTCAGCATGCCTTTTTATGAAGGTATCAGTGCAGCATTCGTCTGGTGCGGTATCGGGAAACCATGAAAAGCCTTAAGCCGGAAGGAGATTCGAACCCGCGTCCTCTAGAGTGACTGGCCTGAGCGTTACCGCTCATCCACCAAGCTCGCTGATGAGGTTGCGACACTGATTTCAATCCTAAAGTTTATATCAAAATCATTGCCCTTCTTTGTAATAAATAAATGCAATTTTGTATAAATATTAAGCGTCAAACACTATATCATGAGAAATCTCTTGCCGAAGTAGGGAAACACAAACTATCAAACAGGAAAAACATTTTAGCGTTGCTGTTAAGATCTTGATAAAAGTGGTTCTTGCTAAACAATTTTTAAAAAAGTTATTTGGTTTTTAATTTACACCCTGATGGTCAACAAAACAAAAGATTCGCCGTGGATTAGTTCCATTGTGTTGTCTCACAGTGTTAGTGACGAATATTGGTGGTACGGCAGTGCAGTTTGAAATTTATCACCAATATCTATGATTTTTTTTCCATTTGGTAGATTCCAGAAGAATGATGTTTTCATAAAACGGTGTATGACTTCAAAGCGCTTCGCGGATTTTCAGCATGTGGGAAAAAACTACATCTAGTAAAATTCGGCATCATTTGCTAAAAGTTTATAGCAAATGGACAATATAGCTTTAAAAAAATGATTTAAGTGCTTTAGAGTGCATCGGTAGATTAATCGGGTGATTTGACGGTTTAAGATGAAAATTAGAGGAAACAGTTTAAGAGATCAGAAAAATCAACAATTGACATATTTTTAGCTCAGGCTGGTGGGACTGTGGCACGGAAAACATAACAGCTTTCATAGATATAAAAAAATACTACGATAAAGTACAATGAGAAAACATATGATTAATTAACGAAGGAATCGTGAAATCAAAAAAGAACATCTATTAATTTGGTGAGGAGAGTGAGGCAAGGAAGTGTGTTGTCAACAGTTTTATTTAATGTAGCATAAGAGGCAGTTATTACTGAAATTCAGGGATACAGAAACCGGGCAGAGTAAAAAATGATGCCATACGCAGATGACATAATGATCTAGGAAGAGAGACAACGGGTTCAGAAGCGAGAATAGAAAATAGTGAGATTGCAATGGGAAAACATGACTTGGAGAAGAGTGTGGTGAACACTAAAACAATTAAGATATCAAGAAACTCTAGATCATTAAAGGAGATGACACGCGATGGTGATAAATTAGAATGGTTCTTTTACTTGGGAAGTCAAGTAATCACAAGCGCAACAATGGAGGACAGTTTGGTCGATGGATTGAGAATATAATTTGGAGCTAGATCGTAGGGTAGGAAACCAAAATGTTGCTCTAGAAAGTGTATGACTCTTGACATTGACATGTACGAGGAGAGACATAAGCAGATTGCAAGTGCCTGAGAAGCAAACGAAACGTCACGAGCAAGCATAGGATTAGAAATTAAACATAATGGAGAGGTTAAAGATAATTGCAATAGAAGAAACGCTAACAAGGGAATTGATGCAATAGTAGTGCCATGTAAAGGGAATCGAGGAGGAAAGAAGGCAGAAGTTAGCGCTCTTAAGCAATGGGAAGTGAAGGAGACCTATTGGAAGACGATAGACAAGATGAATAGTGAGATATAGAGGTCAAGGCAGTTGACTGCAGATAAATATCGGAGAGACCTTCAGAAATGGAAGACAATGAGCCGGACGAACCGCAGAACAGGAAACATGAAGTAACGATGATGAAGACTTAAGACTTGTGCACGGAACTTAAAACTTTCAAAACGATGTTAGAAATTTTGACGTATCGTGAAGTTTATGCCTTGCCGGTCCGGTGGCACAGACTTGCTGAGGCTGAAGGTGAAAGTTGCCTGCACCGTATCATCTCTGCTGACGAAACAAGGCACCATTACTGCAAACAGCCGGTGCACACTCAGGACTGCACAGTGCACACTAGCCTTCATCCCTGGCTTTAGTGATTCTGAAATGATGTTCGAGGTTATAATCGAAGGCAGCAAAGCATTTATTTTCATCTGTTTAAGAACAATGAACATGTAGTTTATTTGTCTGTTTGTGTAATATGTGCATATGTTGATGATTAAAGTGGGAATCAAGCCATCAATCGCCTTTATGATCACAAAATTCTCGGTTTAGGCAGTGTTGGACACTACCGCAATTACTGTCGTGAAATCAACAATCGTGTATAGTAAACTAAAATTAAAGGAATTAATTAAACAGATATAAAAATGAATAATTCAAATCGGCTTTTTAAAGTAATCGTCGGCCTTGGTACAACTTTAATTTTGGGACCCGTTGCCATATTGGGTGTGCGAAGTAGGTTATATGACTCTGGGTCAATCACAATTGCACTCTACATCTTATCAGCAACGAAATCCACTTTCATACTGTACCCAGGCTCGTAATTTGCCGCATGAGTTGTCCGAGCGCGTTTACGTTGTTTGTTGGCGTTGTTTTTTGGGTTCGGATCAGGGATATCCGATATTTTTGAATTTTGAACTCTTCGCATTCGATTTTTGTAATTCTCGTTGTACCTTGCCCTCACACGGTATATTTTAATATTTTAAGAAAATCTGGACTTATTAAAAACTTACTCAAATTCACAGTCTCCTATTTTTTTGAGTTTTGAGATACGGACTTGGAACTCAGGGTATCTTCAAGACAAAATATGGTCCACTAGGATCGGATAGTTCGTTTTTTTTTTTTTTTTTTTTTTTTTTTTTTTTTTTTTTTTTTTTTTTAAAAACTGCTTAAACGTCTCCTATAACAAGTAGGTCTTTAGAGACGGGAAAGGATGGGGGCAAGGAATGGGAAGTAATTCGGCCATGGCCTTTTGAAGGAAGCATCCCGGCATTCACCTGGAGTGATTTGGGGAAACCATGGAAAACCCAAATCTGGATGCCCGGACGGGATTCGAACCGCCGTCCTCCGAATGCGAGGCGAGAACGCTAACCGTTACACCACCACGCTCGGTGGATAGTTCGTCTGTGAGATATGATCCCGTTTATGAATGTGTGTTGATTCCGGAATTTTGAAAATTGTAGGTTCACTTTGGGCACGCAATTTGCTACGTACAACAGTCACGAATTTTGTATCGCTACTGTCACAAAGTTTCATGTTTCGTTTATAAAACGAGACAATGATGGTAGTATCATGTCTGTTCTACGCCAATACCGGGATGTTTCCATCAAAAGGCCATGACCGAATTCCTTCCTGTTCCTCGCCCTCAGTCCTTTACCGCCTCTAATGACCTAGACGTCGACGAGACGTAAATCCAGGGAAGCCATACTGATACCCAAAGCCTGAACAATCTTTTACTGTTCACTAAGATTTTTTAGACGGAGTGTGAGGCTTGTACATCCAAGATGTGCTCGATGGAAGCAAGTTCAGGTCTCTTGAGTGTTCATCCAACCATTCTAACACAATTCGAAAGTGATAGCAAGGTGCATTCAACTAAAAGGTCTTAAGTGGGATGCTTTAAGCAAACGGGATCACATTGTGGTCAAGAACATCCTAATAACGTTGACTTGTGTGGAATGATGTCACATGTACCAGAGGTCCCATTTTAGTCCACCTTAATAGTCCCCCGAGAAGGGCAACTGGAAGAGTACCTTGTCAGTAAGAATGATCCATTTTGTCATGATGTATACGCCGTAATGGTACCCTGCCATCGGCATATACCAACGTGAATCTCGACTCATTAGTTCCAGTATTCCATAGCGAGGAGATGATTCAGGATAGTCACACTAGTGTTAAACTGCCTAGTGATTAGTTGTCCTGTGGCTTACCTATTCGCTGTTACAATGTGACCCTGAAAGGGATGGTTGTTTCTTCTTCTTTGGGTGCCGTAGCCATATCCGAGTGTAGGCAGTTACCACGGGAGCCGCTCCATTGGAACGTTCCGATGAGATGAAGAACTAGCGTGCTTTCACGTTGTCTTCCCGAATGTGACAGTGTTCCTGTTATTGTAAGAGTGTATGTAGAGCGATGTTTGTGTTGTGGAGGAGAGATGGAAGAAGGGAGAGTATTAAACCCAGTGCCGGCCCACGCTTCAGAAAGACACCAGAGGGGGCGCCAAGCTTATCGTCCTCATCGGATGGACGAATCGCCACTTTCACTTGATACTCACTGTGGAGAGGTTTGGAATTTAACACAGGACTTTGGTGCACAATCTGGTGATTAGGAATTGTGCATCCCTACCTCTCCTATCCTGCCGACCAAATGATGATGAAAATTTTCTTCATCACCAAGACTCGAGCAAGTTCTCATCACCCGCCCAACCTACTGAGCCAAGGGGGGGGGGGGAGGCATTTACACTGAGTTCGATTAGTACTGACACCTTTACAAGCGCCATATCTGCATTACATCAGTTGCCTCTAGTTCAACTGCTGTTCAGTGTATTCTTTTATTTATTTGATAAATTGATATTCGAATGCCGGTCCTCCCAGCATTTGAATTCTCAGTTTAGCATACGTGTAGTATGCGAGCACTTTTAGTATCTTTAGTGTGGACAACACCAGACAAACACAGCACTCAATCAAAGCTAACAGTACTCTAGGCTACTCTCGAACAAACGAGGATAAGGGTACTAACCCTACGTTATCTACGTCAGTCTGTTTCACGTTAGTAATTATTTGAAATTATAAAACTAAAAATATTCAAGGCGGACGAGGAATGTCATGGTTTTAATTTGAATTAGGAAATTCTATTTATACCAGTTATACATATTCATTAACTACATTTTTCTGCCAGAAGTGAAGCACGAAAGCACTGAGATTGTTGGTCACGTATGGGCGTGCACTGTCGCCTAAAAGGAAAAATGAGGGTAAAACGTAGCGTGAAATGTGGAGCCTGCAATGCAGCCACGTCGTGCGACAGGTGAAGGTCGCCTGGAAACAGACCGGAACGCATAGCAGGAGAACATACGGCTGCATCCATCTTATCCAACCATGTGAGATACTGTTACTGAACAGAGAAAGTCTGTTTCTTCTTGGCTATTCTTTATGGTGGTTACTCATTATTTCAGTTGCGATTTTGAATTTTTTGCTCACTTAACTAACCTCACTGTACAGGGAATTACACGCTCAATTCTCTTCGTGATGAAGGCAAGACAATTTTCCCTGGGATTGGACGATTCAGAGTATTACTTTTTACAGTTAAAGCCACATATCCGTTCAGTTCTATATGCATATTGCTACAATGGGTCTATTTGCTCACAGTATTTCTTTAATAGTACCGAGCGTGGTGGGTGAACGGTTAACGTTCTGGCCTCGCATTTGGAGGACGCGGGTTCGAATCCCCGTCCGGGCATCCAGATTTGGGTTTTCCAAGGTTTCCCCAAATCACTCCAGGCGAATGCCGGGATGCTTCCTTCAAAAAGGTCATGGCCAAATTCCTTCCCGTTCCTTGTCCCCAGTCCCATCCCGCCTCCAATGACCTTAGCCGTTGGCGATGCGTAAAGCCGTAAAAAAAATTCTTAAATAGCATTTCTTAAATGGATGTAAGTTTGTACAATTATCCTACAGTTCCAAGGAAAACACTCTTCCCAAGAACTGTTGTAAAAACGTTTTCATTGTAGGTTATATTTCCGAATACAGTTGGTAGAATAATAAATTACAATTTAAAAGACGCAAATGTATCCGTTGTTGAAGTTTCCTTTTTACTCCATTTTGATTTACCTTCTTGATGACAATTGTATCTTCACAGTTTTACAATGTAGACTGTGATTTGCGATTAATTTATAACTAATTTTCTTGGTCTCTGATCTCTCCGCACCACCCTGTAGGTTCAGTTTTGTTCGGTGTCTGGTTCGATCCCCGGTTGAAGAAATTTTCACCATTCGGGACGTAGCCAGCAAGGTAGGAGTGGTGGTGGTGCACGATTCTGAATCACCAGTCATGGAGTGAGGGCATACGTCACTGATAGTGATAATTCGAATGGGCCGGCACCTCGTTTCACCTTCTTCCTTCTTTTAACATCCAGTCATAATGCAACCAAGACACTACATTGGACATCACTCACTCATCACTGAGCGTGGCGGGTGAGCGGTAACGCTCTGGCTTCGCATTTGGGAGCACGCGGGTTCGAATCCACGTCCAGCCATCGAGATTTGGTTTTTCCATGGTTTCCCTAAATCACTCCAGGTGAATGCCGGGATCGTTATTTAAAACGCCTTCCTTCCCGTTCCTCCAAGTCCTTTCCAGCCTCTAATGACCTAGACGTCGAAAACGCGTAAAACCATAAGGAAAATAAAAAATCACATCCATTCACTAATACAATATTGCTACACTGTCCATTATTGTTGATGTTACTGTGTTTTTTTCATACTAAGCTTGGTGGGTTATTGGTAACGCTCGAGCCTAGTGTTTATTTTTTTTTTATTATTATTATTTTTTTTTTTAATGGCATTCGGCCGTGTTAGCCATACAGCCAGCTCAATGTGTTTATTTCTCTTACAATGTACAGATTTCTTATAAGTGTAATTATTTTCTCTCTTGGGTAAGGACGACACAAGACGAGCACAACATTTAATTAAAACCACCCATGCCCTAGGCCGGACTCGAACCGGCGACCCCTGCAACGAGAAGCAAGCACGCTACCCCTACGCTGCCGGGGTCGGCAGCCTAGTGTTTAGGAAGTTATGTGTTCGATTCCTGTTCCGTACATTCAGATTTCATGTTTCCATATTTCCCGAAATCATCAGGAGGGAGTCGTATAGCCCCAACTGGAAAAAAGTTTTCCGATCCTGTGTTGAAATCTTTGTGTCCACATGCTCATTATAATCTTCGTTTTTGATTGTATGCTTCAAACACTCTTTTATTAGTCTTCCTATAAACCGAACCCTTTACAAACTATTTAATCAATCTTTTATGTCTTAGTACATAATAAGTCATTAAAATTTTTGCAAAATTCTTCCACACAAATCACTCACATTTTCAAGAATTGTTCGTACTTTGTTTCTTTCTTTACAGCTATTAAGTCCCATTGTTTGCACATGTAGCTAGTATTAAGCAAATAATTAATTAAGGCCGCGCCATAATTAAACCACATATGTTGGGTCTGGAGCGCTTATGTTAAGGTTCGATACCTGTGGTGCCATCTGTCTGTGAAACGTTGACTTGGATTTGTATGATGTGTGTATTTCTGATTACGAATAGTAGAGTTTATGAGGCGGATATTGGGACCGTCCCAGCATTCGTCTGGGTGATTGCAGGAAACCGCTTAAAACCGCAATCACGACGGCCAGGATTCAAACCTGGTCCCACTGCACCTGTCCTTAACTCGCACAGCCATACAGGCGCATAAAATCTCACAATTACAAGCCTTCTTAATTTTCAGTGATTTTTTTTTATATCGCTGCATATCAAACAGTTTCTAATACCCTTCATATTGAAGTTCCACTTTCAAGAAATAGCCGTCACCCACGTGTAAATGTTTGTTAAGTTAACTGAGATTTCTGTGTGAATGTTTAGTGAAAAAATACCCCCACTTCTGGATGTAAAACTGGTTTAATCAACTTTTATAAAAGAAAAGTCTATGTTTCAATACTTTTGTGCACATGTCAAGAATCATTCATACTCCCTCATTTAAAAAAAAAAAAAAAATTGTATACTGAGCTGTGAATCACGACGCTGTCGAGGCCGCGTTGCCAAACAAGATCAAAACATTTTTGAATAACAATTCTCTGCGTATAATATAAAGTTTAGGCATCAGCCTTTTGAAGAGCTTTGAAATGAATTTCTTCTGATCAATGTAACTATTTTATTTTGAAAATCACATGAAACTGCAAGCATCTATTTTACAGTCAATGTTGAGGGTTTTTTTTCCCTTTACTTATGGCTCTTACGTCTTGTCGACATCACGTCGGGTGGGATGGGGATAAGTAATGGGAAGGAACTTGCCTGGCCTTTTTAAAGGAAACATCCCGACATTCGCCTAAACCATGGAAACCATGGAAAGCCCAAATCTGGATGCCTGGACGGGGATTCGAACCGGCGTCCTCCCGAGTGCGAGGTCAGTGCGTTAACAGCTTCACCCACCACGCTCGATCTGAAGGTTTCATTCCATTCTCTACCGTCACCTCTCATATTCGATGTGATGAATCCATATGTCGTCACCACCAAAGATTTCTTTAAATAAACTTTCATTATTCTGCGTGATAATTTTTAATATTAAACGGGAGTAGATAGTTTTTGATCCACCCTTTTAGTAATAATTTTTTTATTTTTCGGGTGTAGTCACAGCCTAATGCTTTTCTACTACTGATGTCATCCTTGTAATCTACACTTTTCAATTAATCATTGTAGCTACGCCTTCTGCAACTGTTTCTTATTTAATTGATGCCGTACGCGGTTCATGTATCACTGGGTCATACTCAGCGACGAATTATTTCTATTGGTGTTGTTAATGTTAGGAGCTGCAATATCTGATTTTTCCCCAAAGTATGCTCTGACTAGAGCCATATGTCTAAATACCTGCGGCACTAAACAATAAAAAAAGTCTATTGGCGTTATTTATTAACAATTATCAACTAAGAAACTGCACGAGAGATGGCATGGGACCACATTTTACAAATTTCCCCTATTAGCAGAAATAATGCTAACACCGCATTCGTATAACATTTTAGAAGAAATACGAATTTGAAACTGCTACAATTTTCCACAAAACTTGGGAGTACCACAGAAAACGGCTGGTAAGCATATTAGAAAACACTGCGGCATCGTCTCGATTGTGGATGTAGCGAAATATTGTTTTCACTGACATACTTTGTCGGAATGAGAGTAAACTCAGAGAATGGATGTATATTGACTTTCTTTCTTACCACTGCAAATGGAGGATTAGAAACGACGGGCCAAAACGTATCTACTTAATTGAACCATACAATTACTCACACTATTTTCAGGGTTTTATTCACTTACGTCCGTTTGTGATAAGATCATTAACAGCAAAACAAGCGAAACTTTACTCAAATACATACAATTACGATGACTCCTATTAAAAATATTGAAATAATTAGAATATCCTGATATAAATATTGTTACTTACTAGTTTGCGCATAAACAAAGGACAGAACCTTCCTTCCGCATAGTATTGTATACCCGTCTCTAAAGACCTCGCTGTTAGAGAGACGTTAAGCAGTTAAAAAAAAAGAAAAAGTATTGAATATATCTACAAACACACCTACCACGGCAGTGATCTGTGAGCACGTAATAATAATCCCTCTTAAACTATTTTTCTTGATCACCGATTTAAAAAGTAATGTATGGAATGGATATTCCAGCGTATGGTACAGATTAGGTTATTTATTTTAAAAAAAACTTCAAAAGAAAAAAATTACGTTTATGAACGAGTTGTTTTACCACAGAAATATGGATGTGAAACACAAAAAAAAAAGAAGATATTTCAAACGAGTACCTAAGTTTCATAATCAGGGATCAAATTCAAAATTTTAGATTTTAAGAAATCTGATGATTAGGGAGCGTGCACAAACCACTTAGCTCTATTTTGGCCTACTGTGAACCCCCTTCCCCCTCTCCCCCCACGTAGGCCTACGTGGCTTTTGCCTCTACCCCCCCCCCCCCACGTAGCAGGTAGCTTTTTTCCCTTTTGATTCCAGAAGATATTTTTTACCGTTTTCTCTTGTCAGACGATTGTAAATTTTGTAAAGGAGATAATAAACTGACGGAAATAAATATTCGCATGCTGTTGTGTGTTTTGTTCCCCATTTTAACTGTCAAAAATGTTATGAAAGGAAAGCTACGTGGCCTGGCTCCGAACCCCCCCTCCCCCCGCGTAGCCTTCCAGCCAACCCCTCCCCCCCTGGACCGAGCCACGTGGTTTGTGCACGCTCCCTTACTTGAAATATCGTAGCAGAAATCTTTCAGGTACAAAGAAAAAAATAAGTTAACTCATTTTTAACAATAAAATAGCCGCTAGAAGAAAACAACATGCGGCATTGTGGGTAAAACATCTTATTTATGAGAACTATAATCCAAACTCACACTCCCCGCATGAATTTTAATGTACAACATAGAAGAACAGGAAATGAACGAAATAGAGCAATTTATCTAAAAGTCGCAAATTAGCACTTAAACCTCTTCAGAAAAGAAAGTACAATTAACAAAGACATCTCTCTTTGTTAGTTGCCAGCAAACATGAGTGTGTTTTACTGAGGTGTTATAAAAAGGAAAATAAATGTTATTTACGACCCTACTTAATTTGCGGAAGTCTGCACGGATGATGTCTGAGAGCCTTGGAGTGAAGGATAAAGACAGTGTTTACAAGAGATGATGTAACTGCCAGTGTATTCCCACACAGCTGCATATTGTACAGCCATAAACGAAACCCTTATCTACCAGTTACATCCGGCGAACTATTTTGCAAGGACATAGTCCTTACTCATTTTTGGATCAACAGTTTGTCGATAGCTAGTAACTGGAGATTATACCTTCCTGGATCGTTAAGAAGGATGAAGTAAGGGCCTGTGACTTTTACTATGGAACCGTTACGGCATTCTTATTATTGGATTTGAGGAAATATTCTAATATTGAAACTAGTTTGACCGGAATCAGAGTAGAACTTCTCGAATTCCAGTAGAATGAATTTACCGTTAGAACGAAGTTTTCTCACCTGCTGTTATAATAATCAAGACGTTTTGACGGCGAGCTTCAAAGCATTGGGGTTCGCGAATGCCGGGATGATTCCTTCTAAAGGCTATGGCTGAATTCCTTTCCGTTTCTTCTTCCAAATCTACTCCTACCTGTAACGACCTAGACGTCGACAAGACGTAAAGCCATTAGGGCACTGCTGCACTGCAATGCTCAGTAGAGTAGTATAAACTTAAATGCGTTTCACCCAGCTTCACGCATTTCTCAACAAGGATTAGGAAATGGCGTCATACAATTCCACTACCAGTGGGTTTGGGGCATCCATTAATTACGTGAAGTGTTTTTCGTACATCCGGATCCCCCCTCCTCTCAACAGATCTCCGCATCCGCAATTGCGGAACTTAAGCGTGAAATTCCACATCCACTTTCGCATCCGCAATATTTATTGCGGATGTATAGCGGATGTTTTGTTTACATTGCAATATATATTATTCTTTTCTCTTTATACGAGATTATGCCCATCGTCTCTTAGCTAACATGTGGTTGTTTTTTTTCTGAAGATCTTGCAATAAAAATAACAATAAACTAAATGATGTTATTACCTACGGGGGCATCCACAAATTACGTGAGGTGTTTTTCCGGATTTCTGGACCCCCCCCTCCCCCCTGGTGAGATTTCGTGAGATCTGGCCCGACCCGCCTCCCCCCCCCCTCTGGTGAGATCTGGTCCGTGAGAACCCCTCCTAGAAATCGCCCTGGAAACTTTTGTAGACCTAAAATCGACTTTGGCACAAATTGTAGACTTTTTTTTTGGCTCTACTGTCCCCAAATTTTTCGCAAAATCTCGCGTGAGATTTCCGTAGACCCCCCCTTCCCCCCTGGTGAGATCTGATGAGATTTCGCCGGACCCCCCCCCTATTTCACCTCACGTAATTAATGGATGTCCCCTAAGCGACGAACATACAAATTTAAACTTGCATGTAAAGTACAGCGCCTTCTTCACGGTCCAACTTACAAGACATCCGTGTAGAACTACAACAGGATGCGCCAGTAAAATGAGCCCAAAAAAATGTTCCAAACAATCCTTTACACTTGTACTTTCTCGCGGTACACCATGTGTCCTTACCACACACTCGCAGGAGTTTTCCTCCAATCATGATCGAACACCATAGATCCACAGCTTGTTGGATGACAAGGACTAGTGTTGGTTGTTTTTGAGTCCCAACATCCAACATTTCTAATCCTTTTCACGGCCAATCAAGGTTCTTTATCGAAAATTGGATGATCGTAGGTCCTACAAGTTGTACTGTGAATGGGCCGCTAGAGAGGTGGAAAGGCTGGTGGAGGGCACCGAGATGTGTGGTGACGTGGCATTGTTTTTTTTTTTTTTAACTTCTTAACGTCTCTTAACAGCGAGGTCTTTAGAGACGGGAAAGGATGGGAGGCAAGGAATGAGAAGGAATTTGGTCATGGCCTGTTTGAAGGAAGCATCCCGGCATTTGCCTGGAGTGATTTGGAAAACCATGGAAAACCCAAATCTAGATGCCGGGACGGGATTCCATCCGGCGTCCTCCCGAATACGGGGCGAGAACGCTAACCGTTACACCACCACGCTCGTTACGTGGCATTGTGCTTGAATTAGTCGAACCGCGAACTCCGTAAAGTTCACATGACATTATTTTTTAGACGCTTGCGTAGTTATTGTAAATAATTTAATTCACTTGTGAAGTCATGCCATGTTTTTTGTTGTTGAAAGATGAAGCAAAAAATAAATGATTGTGGCAGTATTGTATGGAAATAGGAAATAGATGTTACTTCTGAAAAATGTAGAATTTGTCATAAAAAATAAACTTATTGTTATTTTAAGTTTATTTTTGATAAAATAATAAAATGTAAATAATTATAAATTTATTTTTCCACTTCCGCATTCTTATCCGCATCCGCGGATGTCAAACATTAAACATCCCCATCCGCTTCCGCTTCCGTTACAACCAAGTTGAGACTTCATGAGATCTGGCGGGAACCACCCTCCCCCTTTGCTGACGACCTCCTGTTTTTTAAGGGATGGTGAGGCCCTGAGATCCCCCCTCCCCGTATCGTTGTCGCAAATAGATTATAGGCCTTTTTTTTTAGCTTTATTGATCTTAAAAAGAAGACGTGATATTTCTGTCAACCCCTTCCTCCCTTGGTAAGATTTCGCTGGACCCCCTCCCCCTCCATATTTCTCCTCACGTAGTTAATGGACGCCCCTTTCCAACATTCGGCGATAGGGAAAGCCGAGAAATAACATCACAGTTACATTCACAATGCGATCGAGGAATAACAGTGACAGGAAGTAACAGTGACTTAAAATTGAACATGACCAATTGACCGGCATCTAATACTAACAAATGGAGAATCGCAACAGATGGTTTGAAAATT
Source organism: Vandiemenella viatica (assembly GCA_031002005.1). Lineage (NCBI taxonomy): Eukaryota > Metazoa > Arthropoda > Insecta > Orthoptera > Morabidae > Vandiemenella > Vandiemenella viatica. The sequence goes on from CM061921.1 coordinate 86,150,195, forward strand.
TAGCATTGACCGAATGAATGACGTTACTTAGTATATCGTGTGATATTGTTTAGCGCCGAACCTATGAATTAGGAATACTGTACGGGTAAAATTTTTCTATCGAAGGAGTCTATAATTACCACTGCAAATATTGCAAACTAGTATTTCTTAGAAACATTTGCTCATTGAATTTGGCAGTCATAAGTGTGGGAAAGTACAAACATGACAGCTGGAATATAACAAAAATAAAAACAAACAGCAAAGCCACGCCTTGGTTTGGGTTGATATTAATACACTAGGTGTATGTCCGTAAACGTGAAATGGTCACAAATTTAGTGTCGTTTAGAGATCTCATTTTTCCTGTAAAATATTACGAAATTGAATTTTGAGTTTGATCAATCTTAGGTATTTAAACGAAAAATTCGAGGAAAAATGAGAAACTCCCAACTTGGATTGGTAGGTTCGCCCTGCAACTCTGCAAAATTTGAAAAATTTCTGTCCATTCTGAAGTCACCTGGAACTATTAAAGAGGGACAGTGGATGAATACGTCTAAGCAGTATCGGTATAAATATTTCGATAAGATTAGTAACTCTCAACGTATCGTTCACTTTTGCAAAACCACAAAAACGTTTAATTTAATTTAATATAACTGTGATGGAGCGCATGCTCTGGTGGCTCTCTCCCTACACACCCATCTTTTTCCTTTCCTCTTCCAACCTACTTTTGCCTTCTACTAATTTGAATTTTAAATTATTTCATTTTTGGAAGATTATTCATAATTTTTCTTGGTAATTTATTCCAATCCCTTACTCCCTACCCTACGAAAGAAACTATTCCCACACCCTGAAATCAAGTGCCACCTTGTGGTCATGATCATCTTTGCCCTTCCACGCACCTCTCATAATTCTTCCACCAATATCTTTCCATGCCTCATCACCAATAAACGCATCGTACACTCACATGACTATCTGCACCTTCGTTCTATCTTACAACGAATCCCACTCCAGCTCCTTTACCACATTAGGTACCGATTGTGCTATGCTCTCGTATTTCCGAAGACAAATCTAGCAGCCCTTCTCTGCACCCCCTCCAACTCCAGTATTTGATACCCAAAATGTGGGTCTCATACTACACACCACACTCAAGCAATGGTCAAACCGAGCTATGATCACTAATTATTACTAAATTCTACTTTCGAAAATATTGTTAGCAATACAGTATAGTATAATGATTAACAATTACACCGCGTCAAACAACGAAAGTTACGGCAGCAACAGTTTGATAGTGAATTTAATGTTTTATTTTCGTTTAAAGTAGAATACTTTTAATGGCAGTGGTACACTTCAAGATAATTTTTAATAAGCTCCGGATTTAGTTATTTACAGCAATCACAAGTTAGTAAGTTCTACTCATTCAAGGAGCTGGGAATCTACATCTCACTGTCACAGTGAGTTACTACACGTTACTGTCTACAACCGTTATTTAGACGTGACCGTGTAAATGTGAGTCAGTTTGCGGTTGCATGTTACTGTCACAGTGATTTCCTACTTCCAAGTCACAGTGACAGAAAACGTCGAGGTAAACCTATTCAGCAACTCTGTTACAAGTCTATGCTGCTCTCTTGTATTCGAGGCCTTTGAGGATGCCTCGCTTCATATAATTCAAACGTGGCACTTTCATGCTACTATTGTTTAATAAAGAGCCGTTATTTATGTATTAGCAGCTGAACAATCATCTGGGAATTCACCGCTGGCTGATATTAAACTTTAGGTGAGAAATTAGATGAAAGCAACTATCTGTGGCTCAAGGAGTCATCGTAAAACACTCATATCCCAAGTTAAAGTGATATTAAATAGCAGTAGAAGCTAATTTTTTAAAGTTTTTGCCCGTAACTTAGAACCGAAGAGGCAGATCGTTAAACTAAACAGTGAGGTGGGGAGAGTATCCCTAATTCTGCCTATGATAGAAGCTGCAGGTTGTTTTGATCAAGTAAACTAGAGAATAAGGAAATACGTGCCTCTTCCTTTATCGAAATTGCAATTGCTCTTTCAAGCTGCTGTAGCTTCAAAGTACCTATGTCCATCCATTTATGAATACATACTAATCTGAAATTATAACCGAGACATGGTTGTTATGCAGCTAGGGGAGCGTGAACCCCCGTCCCCCCTCACTTGGCTTTTGCCTCTACCCCCCACGTAGCTCATAGCTTTTTTTCCCTTAGGATTCCAGAAGACATTTTGCATTGTTTCTCTTGTCAGACTATTTTAAATTACATACGGAGGTAATTAACTGAGGGAAATAAATATTCACATGCTGTTGTGTGTTCTGTTCCTCATTTTAACTGTGAAAAATGCTATGAAAAGAAAACTACGTGGCCTAGCTCGGACCCCCCCTCCCCCCACGTAGCCCAGCGTAGCCTTCCAACCAACCCCTCCCCCCCTCGACGGAGCCACGTAGTTTGTGCACGCTCCCTAGGTTTATGAAGTCTTCGGTCTCACATCATCCTTAGCATTCATATATCGAGGTCTCAACTTTGCTTCTAAATGGAATGATCATTGCCAACTAAAAGCGTGACAAATAATATAGGATGAAAAGCTACGTGGCTTGTCTCTGACCCGCCCTCCCCTCCCCCACGCCCCCACGTAGCCCAGCGTAGCTTCCAATCCAAAGCATCAGCACCCCCTCCCCCCCGCAGACCGAGTACGTAGTTTATGGACGCTCCCTAACAGAGTAACTGACCGCATACTTGTCCCAGAGGAACAATGAGGACACTGCGATTTGCTGATGACAATGTCCTGTTAGCAGACAAGTTTGAGCATTCTGTATAATTACTGATAGGCGTGAAAAAACTATTATTGGGAAAAAAAATTGACTTAATATAAAGCAGAGGAAGAAAAAAGACATACCAATAATTGTAGGTTAAAAATAAAAATGAGGTAAGATGTAGTAATAGAAATAAATTAACTCTGTTGTTTAGGAATTACGATTACAACTGATGGCCGAAACAGTAGCGTTCTTAAAAGCAGATTGGCACAAGAAAAATGTGGTTTTACAACAATAAGTGATGTGAAACATTGACCTAGGACTCAAAAAGAGCTTCAAAAATCTGTATGTATGGAGCATAGCATTTTATGGAAGAGTAGCTTGGACTTTCGGAGCATCCGAAATAAGTAAAACTGAATCATTTGAAATTTAATGTTATAAAAGGATGTTGAAAACTAAGCTGACTGATAAAACACGTAATGATGGCTTGCTGAAAATGAAGTGTGAAGAAAGAAATTTATGGAAAACTTTTAAAAGAAGAAGAGAAGCAAAGGTGTATCACATTTTGAGACGCGAACGACTGGTTAATGTTAGTACAGGGAACAGCCAAAGAAAAGAGTTGTAGAGAATGACAAAGATCACAATATTTGAGGACGTAGGTTGTAATGTTGAAGTGGATATATTGGTTAAGGACAGGAAGAGCTGAATATTGAATTAAACTAGCCATGGGGCAGATGACAGAAAAAGCCACTAGAATCATTTGATAAGTTTGTTTATTCAGTTTTTGAAGGTTCGCGGAATATCATTAATAAGTATTGGTAACGCTTAGCAATTTTAACTGTGTTTAGTATCCCTAAATCCATTATGAAAGCATCACTCCCAACCACGCGTCTACAGTCAATGACCGTATATCTAGTTAAAATTTACTGCACATCATACACTTCTTCCAGCACTATATATGTCATTAATACCAACAGAGAGCCATTAAAATACTCATTTACACTCCATCATAAACAGAGATTAACTCAAGCTGGATAATCACAGCAATTCCGTTTTTTATTGCTGCGGGGAAATGAGTTGCGGTGCGCAAATCTGTTTTACGTGGAATTTCAGTACTTGCTGTAAGGAACGCCATCATTTGAGTTGGAAAGCCATCGAAAGCCGAAATCAAAACATATTGCTCAAAATTTGTCCAGAGTGTCATGTAACAGCCAGGAAATACATCACCATAGTGTCACCGTATATGATGGTTAGTTTCTTGCCAACGAAGCAGAGCATCGCTGAGACAACGGAGAGACGCAAACACACAGCAGATTTTTCTGGAAAATTTGAGGAATTTCTAAAGAGAATTTTCCATACATCCCAAAACTATTCAGTCTTGTTATCCGACCTGCACCAAAACCGCCACATCTGCCATGGAAAGACAAGCTTTTGGGGCGATGTGGAGGTTGCGTTGTTTATTCTTCTTATCCGCTCCTTCAGATCCGAAACAACATTTAGGAACGAATTTTAACACCAGAAACAATAAGAATTGCAATAGAGCTTAAGACAAATGAATGTGGAGATTACTTGCTCATTTTTATGATTAAATATACAGCGCCATTGCCTCCAAACATCCGTTCTCCTTCTCCCTTCGTAGTATTGGAGAAGAAATACGGGCGGTGTTTGTTTATCGCAACGGATATGTGGTCGTAATATTGGGGATGTCTTTGGCAGTCACAAGTAATAAGTAATAAGTAATAAGCTTTCGAAGCATTCCCATTCTTACGAAATAGTCGATCTTCATACTAAGTAGGGTTCGGATCTTTATGACAAGTTATATATTTTTCCTGCCTTTTTTTGAGCTGTAATGGTAAATTAAACCTTTGATTGAACGTTTCTCACTGTATTAAAATGTATTTCATTTAGTATAAAAATGCATATTTAGACCATTTTCCTAGTTTTAGTCATATTTTTATAATATTATTGTTCATATTTTGAGGCAAAATCTGGACTTTTTTTAATAGTACCAGGAATTCACTACAAGTTATAGATAAGAAGAAATTAAGATAATTATTCACAGAACTGTACTCCTATTATACATTAGAGGAAAAAACAAAACTAATCAATTTTTATAAAGGTTAATGACAAGAAAATGCAACTGAATTTAATTTAATTTTTTGTGTCGTACGCGTTTCACTCTATTTCCAGAGCATTATCAGCGATATCTGTTTGGGATTTGTACATTTTGGTAGTTACATTCCATTTTTTTTTAAAGTCTAAAGTTCAGTTGAAATTAATTTTAGTAACATTTTTTATTTCATGCTCTAATAATCAGGGTTTGCTTCTCTGTGTAGGTTTTAGCAGGAGAAGTAAATCCTGCCTATGAGAGCATGAAATAAAAAGTCACATGTAGGTAAAATTAATTTCAGCTGAACTTTATATTGTTATTAAATGGAATGTAACTAACAAAATGCACAAATACCAAACAGATGTCGCTGATTATGCTCTGAACATAGAGTGAAAAGCGTGCGACACAAAAAAATAAAATAAAATTCAATTGCATTGGCGTGTCATTAACCCGGATCATTCGCGCCTATTGTTGTCGCGAGATAACTCCCATGTTAGATTTTTTCTAACAAAGATATTTTTTTACGTTTTTGGCTGTATGTTCCATACAGATATACAATTAGCAAGTAAATTACTTCTCTATTATTACCAACACATTATAACTACATATAAACATTAAATGGAACATACATCTTGCTTTAGTTTTAAAAATTCAATATTCAATGGTTACACACAGTCTGTCGTTACATTCATAACACTTCTCCTCGATAAAATAAATGTTGTATAATTGAGAATGTATTTATGCGTAGTGAATTTAAATGTTTGGTCATGTTTTGCTAATTTTCGGTCATATTTACCCGTTTTTAAAGTCATCTTTGCGTGCATATTAATCTATTTTTATGGCCACAAAGATCCGAACCCTAGTAATGCACATGTACGTCACAGCAAAACACAAAAACGGTTTTATCCTTTTTTTTCTTACAATAAAAATAATCATGGTTCTAATGCATGTGGTGGTATTCTGTTTGTGTAGTGCGTATTCTCTACTGGGCACTGACCCGGCATTTGAAACCAGGTTGGCATGAACACAGCGGAATTTGAACTTGCGCCCCCAACATAATTCCCCCTACTCGGAAGGCTGCAGATCAAACCAAGCTGAAAGGCAAGCCTTCCAAGTTATTAATCAGCCGTCACGTCGAGGCTCATCATCCAGCCACGCAAGGTGTGGATTTGCACAGGTTGGAAGCTACATTAGAAAAGAACCGCTAAGCAAAATGAACACAAGCAGGAAGAGAACGAGGCAGTTGACCTGAGGTCAGCTGCGTATTACGGTGAAAACAAAGTGAGGCTCCATCTCAGAACCTGTTCTCAGCGAAGTACCGAGTCGCAATTTCTCGAACCCATGATCTTCTGACTGAGTGCTTAGTAGTTCCGTCAAGGTCTACTCAGTCCTTTTGTCTCGTAACTCAGCTAAGATACTAATGAAACACTCAAACCTCCATATTTTTTTTATGTTTCGTTATTCTGTTTTTTTCTTAAACTAAAGCTGTGGCCGAAGCAGGAATGGTATCAAAAGCAGAATAGCGCTAGCAAAAAGAGCCTTCTTGAAAAAGAGAAATCTTTTAGTTTCAAATATTGATCTAAGGCTAGGGAAAAAAAGTTTATAAAACTTTATGTGTGGAGCACAGCACTGTATGATAGCAAAGCATGGACTTAAGGAATAGAAGAAAGAAGGAAATTGAAGCACTTGAAATGTGGTGTTACAGAAAAATGCTGAAAATTAAATAAGTACGAAATGAATGTGATGGGTGAGGAAAGAAGTTTGTGGAATAGTCTTACAGGGTGGTGGGTCACATTTCAAGACATGGGGGATTGGTTACTTTGTTGGTTGAGGGAACAGTCGAAGGTAAGAACTGTAGAGGAAGGAAGAGATTAGAATATGTGAAGCAGATAATTGAGGACGTGGGTTGTAAGGGGTATGTAGAGTTGAAGAGGTTAGCAAGACAGGAAGGGATGGAGGACGGAATCAAACCAGTCGAGAGAGTAATCACAGAAAAAAAGCAAGCTATAAGTAAGACAGTAACTTTTGTGGCTGTCAGGATATTCCTCTGAACGTCTTAAATTACGCATTAACTGACTATTGCTGACTATTGAAAGCAGCTTTCCATGTCTGCCATGCGCAGTTTTTTTTATTAATTGATCTTATCGATATGCATCTGTTGTTTGTATCAGCTTCCATTCCATGCACAGGGATTTTTTTTTCTGTGCTGAATGAACGAACAGCTGGTCAGTGAGAAACTATGTGTGAAATCGGAAAAATCAGTTGAGTCGCTATCTGAATCAGTATATTCTCACTCAGGTTCAGGGATTACTTCAACATGCAAGTGGTTGAAGCGACCCAAAAAAATAAAACGAGTTACTTGAATGTGAATCTAATTTCTCGTGATAATCATTCTGTTGGCTTAGTGGTCAGCTGTCTGAGGCTGATTTTAAGATGCAACTGAATTTCTAGAAGCCTCTCTTGTTTTTTCTATGACAAACACTCTGTAATGATTCGGTGATTTTATTCACATTTAGCCGGTAGGATTAGTGGGTTAGGTTACCCAGACACGAGGGAGGTGGATTGTGTGGCCAATTTCACTACCAATACCTAGGCGGCCGGTCAACCTTTCGCGGTTTCCACGCCCATAACACTATATGCATTATTACTATTAATACTTCTTCTGGTTAGGAAACTATACATTTCACCATAAATTTCTTTCAGTTATTTATTTAATTATCTCCGTATGTAATTTACGATAAGAGAAAATAGTACAAAATGTCTTCTAGAATCAATAGGGAAAAAGGCTACGTGCAACGTGGAGTGGGGGGGGGGGGGTGTAGAGGGCGTAGAGAGAAAAGCCACGTCAGGCTAGGTGGGGGGAAGGGGGTTGACAGGAGACTAAAATGGAGCTACGTCGTTTATGGACGCTCCCTAAGTAATATCACGAGGAGAAAATGATACTACTTGATTAAGAAGCGAAGAAGAAACGGATGAATGTTTATATGCAAAAGCACTGAATGTTTTACCATGAATATGTGGCTACCCTCACGACATTAATGACATAACAGATTTTGACGCTTACTACTCCATATTTGACTCATTTAGACTTAGAAAATAAGTTTACACTCCTAAAATTATAATAGGCTTTGAAAAGTCGTCCTTTTGAATCCACTAACGCATGTAAGGAAATTAGTCTGCAGTGTTGCACATCACACAAAGAAAATATATTTTTGTTATGGCTTATGATTTATCGACGTCGATGTCATTAAAGCAAGTAGATGATGGTGCAAGGAACTGGAAAGAATTCAGCGGAAACCGAATCCTGGACAGCCGGTCTGGAATCTGAGCCTGGGTCATTCCAAATGCCAGGTCTAAGCGTTAATTAAGAAGGCTGATTCCGTACCGGGCGTGGTAGGTTGTAGGTGAGCGGTTAACGCTCTGGCCTTGCATTCGGGAGGACGGCAGTTCGAATTCCCGTCCGGGCATCCAGATTTGGGTTTTCCATGGTTTTACCAAATCACTCCAGGCGAATGCCGGAATGCTTCCTTCAAAAGACCATCTAAATTATCTCAACGTTGACGAGGCGTAAAGCCAAAAGGGGGAAAAAAAAATACTGATTCCGTGGACAGTGCAGAGACTATGGAAGACACTGTTCTGAAAGTGGCAGAAGTGTTCTGGAAGTTTCAGAACAGCCCTCGTGCCGCTAGCAATTCTAGAAGTTTTATCTAATAACCGTGTTACTTATTCAAAATATAGGATTTCCTAATTTCTGTGTAGCAAATGGTTAAAGGTTACTTTCATCGTTATTTCAGTTGGTAACATCATACAATTGATTATCAATGAGGGGATATAATTTTGGTCCACTGATGTTTAGCGAAAAACCAGGCACGTTTCTCATGAATACTAAAGTCAACATTGATACCTCGCTTATAGTTTTACGCTTCATTGGCGGTGTGGTCGTTATAGACGGGCGTTATAGGCATGTAACAGGAAAGAAATCTGTGAGGGCCGTTACAGTGGACCCATCGTAATATTCAGCTGCTTTTCAGGAAACCACGAAAACCTGAAACCTGTATGGCTGAACAGGAATACGAAACTCGCTTCTTGGAAATATATGGCCCAGTCGTAACCACTCACTCATCGAGGATTGGAATATATACGACAAACTCTCCTACAAACTCTCTGACCATTAGATGAATCGATATATTCAGTTCCTGTCTTTCAGTCTTGTCACCTGATTGCAATATATTTTGATGTAAGACTTATTGTATATTAGAAAGCCACGCGGTGGCTACACTATCGTTCAGGTTTCGTGTAATAAGTGGCTATTTACAAATTATTCTATTTTGAAACTTGCTTCGAAATATTGGTAATACTTCTCCTATACCGTCTGTACCTAGTACACTAAGTATGGCAGATGCCTACTGAGTGATTACGTTCACCACATCACTTTGTTTTAATACTAGCTACTCCGCATTCAGTCTGAATACAGATTGCAGTAGGAAAATGAAAATTAAAGCTTCCGGAATTGGTAAAACTTCATATAAAAAGTTTCGCAGTGCAAATATTGAAAGACGGTCCACTTAAGACAAGATTAAATGACCGAGCGTGGTGGGTGAGCGGTTAACGCTCTGGCTTCGCATTCGGGAGGACGGCTGTTCGAATCCCCGTCCAGGCATGTAGATTTGGGTTTTGCATGGTTTCCCCAAATCACTCCGGGCGAATGCTGGGATGCTTCCTTCAAAAGGCCATGGCTGAATTCCTTCCCGTTCCTTGTCCCCAGTCCCATCCTGCCTCTAATAACCTCGACGACGGCGAGGCATAAAGCCATAAGTAAAAAAAAATAATTACTATATTTGTTTTATACATGTACCAGCTGTTACCCGCGACTTCCTACGTGTGGACATAGAATTTCATTGCCAGAATTGGATATAGAAAGCTGTAAGTAACGTAAGATTTGTCCCAAACAATGAGTCGACATAATATGACTGTCAAACATGTCTCATTAATACAATCAATTTCCAACATGTTTAAAAACAGGGAAAAAACGACGGTGTGTGGAGGTGGGGGAATGGGGTTAACTGAGGGCAGCTTCAATTTCAGCATTGTCTTCTCTTCTTTCTTCAGCATGAGCCTCAGATTCTTGGGTTCTAATAACTTTAGCTGCTCACGCTCTGCTAGAGCTACACCTTAGGTCTGGTTTACTCCTGCGAGGCATGTCAAAAAAGAAGATAAATAAATTGACGCCAGAAACTTTAAGGCATACAGAAAGTAATAGTACAGTGCAGCGCAAATCGACATCTACACTAAATGATAAGTTTTGTCTGTAAATGAAATTTACTAACAGATCATACATTACCTGACTGGGAGAGAAGCACATCCTGAGCGACCGATTTAACATTACGTACTTACACACGCATCCGTCTGTCAGTCACCATTAGATAAGTTATCAAAACTTTATGACTAAAACCGTTATTCATACCGGAAAAATGGATCCTGAGTCCTTTCTAAAGATAAAAAGTATTTCCTTGTCAAATTCCACCAATATCGGATATAGCCATTAAGTCGTCAAAACGTAACAAAAAAAACAGAGACTGACTTTCGCATTTATAACATTATTAGTGTGGATCACACATAAAATGCCTGCGACAGAAACAAAGCCTGCGGGACCAGTATAGCGCAAATGAAGAAAACGCTTACGGCACTGTTCAGCCGCCTACGATATGCCACGCATTCCACCCCTGACATTTAAACCGGAATCCTTATGACGTCATTCCAAGGCTTGGCTCATAGGATGAAGAACAATTTTTTAAAAATTTTGCCCCCAGTCGGATTTGATGGGGAGACCACACAGGAAACTTTAAAATACCTGAGCCACTGCGCTACCAGCCCACTCTGTTGGTAGCCCTTACACAGACATATACATACTATGCGTCTGTCTTTCACAGTTCAGTTAGTTTTTCACAATTTCATGACATTGTGTATTATTCATATAGAAAATAGTATCCTATGTGCTTCCTGATGTCAAATAGCATCCCCTTGTCAAATTTCATCACGATCGTTTATCCCTGATAACGTAACAACAGATAGAGAGACAGAGTTACTTTCGCATTTATACTATCAGTATAGAAGTACAGATTATGAGAGAATGGATGAACAGAATTCTTATTTGACTAACAGTAAGAGGGGCTATAGGACTTCGGTATTGCATGAGCGAAAAGATACAAGCCTGGCGTACGATTTCCGGTCCAGTCATTCTAATTTTGATTTTCCATGGTTTCCTTAAATCGTTCGAAGCAGATGCGAAGATGGATGTGCATGATGCCCCTGGCCTAATTCCTTCGCTTTGACTCCTGCACCTTGTTATTCACTTGGTAATCTTATATTTCCACTTGACAGAGTCTCCACCCGTGCTAACCATGAGAACTGCGTGGGCGACTCCTGTACCGTGGACTACACTCGTGGATCCAGTGAATTTGTTTAAGTTCGGAATATTTTACATGCTGCAGATATTACTAGTAGGATGTTATATGTAAAATAATATCTGTATTGAAAAAATGTATGTAAAAGTTCTTTTGTAACATTTTAAATAACATTTGGTAACTAGGAATCAGTAATCAATTTTTTTTATAAAGTTGAATAACACGCCAATGCAATTGAATTTTGTTTTATTTTGGTGTTGTCCGCGTTTCGCTCTATATCAAGAGCATCATCAGTGACATATGTTACTTTTTTAGTTTTTTCTCATGATCAGGGTTAGCTTCTCTGTGTAGGTTTTGTAGAATTTGCTGAAGGTATGAAGCACTACACTGCACCGACCAAATTTCACATCAACACTATTATTTACCGTTTTCAAAACATGAGAAAGTAAACACCACGCCAAACATATGTCGCTGATGATGCTCTTGATATAGAGTGAAACGCGTACGACACCAAAATAAAACAAAATTCAATTGCATTGGCGTGTTATTCACCTTTATATAAAAAAAATTGATTAACATGCAATTGAGGAAATGGCCCACAATTTCCAGTCAGGAATCAGTAATATTCTTCATTTCACGGCATGTAATAGTGGATTCCGTTTCCACAGATAAGGAGCTATTCTAGCTGTATTCCAATATGAAGGATCTGATAATAGTAAAGGCACCATTTTATCCCGGAGAAAGGAAAAGACCTGGAAAAGGGATGAAGTAAAAATAATCAACGGATTATTTTTAGATTTACAGTATATAATTATTGCAGAGTACATTGGGAAATGATTAGTTTAAAAATCCTAAGGTTATTTCGAGGAAATCTGATCTTTCAAAATTATACTGTACTAAGAAAAAACTTTTGTCATAAAAGAGTTAACCTGTCGCATTTTTGGAAGCTTCAGAAAAGAAATGAGAATAACATTTTACGAGTTCCATTTTTATATAATAAAAGTAAGAATGAGGCAAATAGGTTGGATAATTTAAACACCTTAACATGATCACAAACGTGAGAAAGTTTTACACGAATGTTATGAAACCTTACAAAGTCGTCAACAGATCGCTGCTCATGGTGAACTTCTCGTAGCTTGCCGACAGCATAGCTAGCTACTAACAAGACAAAAATGTTTAGATCACTCTCATATTATAAGGGAGGGAAGGGCATGGCGTCAAATTGTGTGTTTTAGAGATATCACAAAGCCCACATGGATTAGATTACGTTATGTGGTTTTAGAAAAGGAAAGGAAGAACAAGATAAACAAGTTTAACTTTCTATTTACAAGATTTGGTAATTCGTAAAATAATATCGAAAATTATGATGAGGTCTGAGATAAATAGCATCTTCCCTGACTAAATTTACAAAAGAATCATAAATTAAGAATAATGCAAATCCTGATATATCAAAATTGATAATAACTTTGAAAGAAACTATTCATCGCCTCTGTTCACTCATGATAAATCTGTCTCACATTAAGGAACCTGCTTTGTGGGCGTGGCCAGTAAGAAACTGTTTATTGAGCTTGAAATAAGGTCAGGCGGATAATTTTCATTATTCGCGATTTTGTGGTGGTATAGATTCCTAATCATGATGTTGTGATTGGTTATGTGGGGTACGTTAATACCAGTGGGAAACTACATAATTAATTTTCACCCTCCACAGAAACCGCCTATCCCTGGGTATTAGGTGTGGTGCTTACTTTTGCTTTTATATTTGAAAAATTCTAAAGCATATTTTTCGCTTTGAGGTTCTGTTGGCATGCGTATATTTTTCTTGTTTCAGTTACATTAACTCAGTTGCTTTTCTTTCACGTAAACGGTAAGACATATCAATGCATCAAACGGACTACATGGAAACGAATTGCGCTACTGTGTTATCAACATTCATTAAAGGCGCTTTTAGTAATACGTTAGCCGTTCTTCAATTAAACAACAGCACTGTTAGAAGGGAAAACTATATAAATCCTGACTCAGTAACCAGCAGGCCAGTCAAAAAGCTATTGCGTTTTTTTAAAGTTTTCAACGTTTCCTATGAATACACAGAAACATAGATGTAGACGATATAATACCTGTACCCACGACCCTGTCAAGGAAACATTTGGGCTAGAATACGATTAAAAAGTTCCTTTTAAAATTAGCACGTTTGTTAATATGTGCATTTTAAATTATGTTACAGTGAATAAGTGAATTTTAGTTCAGCTAGTAAGGCTCCTGAAATGTTTTCTGGCTGCTTCTGCTGTATGAATACATACAAGATGTGACAAAAAGTATCGACACTGATAAATATAAATAAATATTAATTACAAATAAAAACCGTTAAATTTCATCAAATCCATTCGGTGGCACCAGCGTTTCTACAGGGCGTTCGCCGGGAAACGCAACCCACTGTTAGCGCTACAAGGAAGAAACTGCTCCCGGCGAGCGAGCGGTCAGTTTCCGGCATTGTTCGACCGTCGGCCGCGGACTATTTCATAATAATTACGCTTCATAAACTTCATAAACTTGTGTGCTAAGCATTTAAATGTGACGTAATTCATTAGCTTACCTTATAAAAGATGCTGGAAGTGTTGACCCTCTTGTGTAATGCACATTTCACATCTTCTGAACATATTTCGAGACACACGCTGCCCTAACTGACTTAATGATTTTTTGGGTGACTGTTCTAGTCGAAAAGCGATATCGTCAATTTTCTCCTCTGTGAGAATACGGTTGACCGACAGTCTCTTTTTGTTAAAAAATGAACCCGTTTCTCTTACTTTTTTAACCAGACGCAGAATTGTTGATTTAGCTGGCAGTAAAGCGCCAGGAAATTCGCGACGAAATTTACTGCGACACTTTTTAAACGACTTCTTCTTCACATATGTATCGTAGAGAAATATTCTTTGTTGCAAACTGTAACGTACCATAATTTTACTCACACTCAAACACGGTACAGATTAATAAGAGTATGAAGCCCCAAACCAGCCAAACCGCAAAGAAACGTTTATTCACAACACTGATTAATAAGAGACTGAAGTCACAAACTATCTACAATGCAAAGAAACCGTTCTTAACAATGTAAGGGCCCCATTATACTGCGTCACTGCACTGTTGGGGCAGCGGAGGTGTTAAACAGTGCGGTGATTCACGGCGCCGTGTGGCGGGAGCTGCTGGCTTCGCTGACCGAGCAAGTTGCCGACGGCAACAGACTGGGAGGGTTGCGTTTTCCGGCGAACGCCCTGTACTACTACTGTAAATCCACTTTTAAAAAACTATGTGTGGCTAGTCTGTCCAATTTGTTTTTATCGCTTCCAAACTGTGTAAACATCGACCCTTTACAATTTTTTTTTTCTGAGAATAAGAATAAACCCCAGTGATGGTACGGGGAATACAGGAAGCCAAGTTTGCACGAAAACTATTATGGAACATTTACTTAATACACTGGATAATTGTATTCATATCCTTGCTAGAAACCGGCGTCTTTGAAGTGGGTTTTTCCTCCATGCAAACGACAAATATTTTGTCTCTTGGAGCGTACTTATGTTGAACAATGTCGTCGCAATCAATACGGTCAGCGCCACGTTTACTTATCTGTGAACTTCTCAAATTTTAAAATTTCCGCGAAAAATTGCTTGTCTTCCACTCTGAAGATTCGTCCTTTTGTGTGCGGATCGTAGTTAAAAATACAGGTTTTATCACCTGCAATTAAAGATTTTGAAACATTTTGATAACATTCGGACATTATAATAAATCGTAAATGATCTTTTTCCGTTATTTCACCTACAAGTCTGTCAACACTTTCTAGATGAAGGTTACTGCAACACTTTTCATGTCTCTATCAATGGTGAAAGTGGTTTCAACCATCGGAATACGATATTAAGCTGCTAAGTTGTCTGATCGTCAGAGGCGATTACATCAGTTGTTTGTGCAAACTATCATCGTTGCGTCTATTTGATGGACGTCCTTCCCGTTCATCACCTTGAACAATCTTTCTTTTAAATCTTTTGAATGAGTAAAAAAACTTTTACCATTAGAAACATATATAATGTTTCTATCCGATTTTCCAAAAGCTTCAAAGTAACACGATGCTCACATGTAGTTCTGTACTTTCACCCGTAATGAACTCCGACAACAGGCAAAACACAAGTTGAGTCAAGGGCGTATAACTGATACAGGCTGGTACCCCCTCCCAGCACATAGAGTTGACCAAGACAGTACTCTCGCTTCCGAACACAGCCAGTAGCTCAAACTAAAATCAATCTTCGTATATTATTACACACCTCCCACATTCCCTCCAAGATAAGAGAGGGATGGTTTTTCCAGAACATACTGTTCGCTGTCTCCAGCGTGCTAAATAATTTCAACCAGCAGCTTTAATTTCGTTCCCTTCCCGACTGTCGGTAGCTTTGAATCAACTGAAAAGCTGGAGGACTGTTTTCCTTTAATGGAAAAATCTTTGATTATTGGTCGTGGCTACGGATGAAACTGAGTAGAAGATGACAGAACTGACAATGATAAGATTTGCATGATATAAATAAAGCTGCGTTGTAAAATTAGTGAACTTCCAGACTAAGACTCGTGAAAGTGATGGATGTAAGTCGAAATCAAACTGAAGTCAGTTAAGAAACTAGTTGCAGCGTTTCTTACTGCTTTGTTAGTCACGTTAAACACATGAACGTCATTTTCGAGAGCTGGATGATTATTAGTTAACCGAATTTTCATCTGAAGTGTTCAGCACACTGTATGTCGTCTTCCAACAAAGAGATTTACAATAACGTACCAGGAAATTATTTTCGTCTTCTTCCACTTAATCTTGCGGATTTTTTCCGGATGATATGTTATTTTTTATTATTATTTAACTTTCACTATAGCAGTCTTTAAAAAATAAATAAAAGAGACATTGAGAAATACACATATTAACGATTCTCATTGTTACTACCTACCTGCTTGTCGGTATCCGGCGTTTTCCACAAGCGAAATTTTCACCATCGGAATTTGGCCAGTAGGATAGGAGATATATTGGTGCACGATATAAGCTCACCAGATTGTGTATCAAAGTCAAGGGTAAATATAAAACCTCTCCACAATATGTATGGAGTGACGGCATTCAACAATGTTAATGTGATTCATTTATCAAATGGAAACGTTAAATTTGGCAGCAGCGTTATTTTTCGGAACAGTAGGCTCGAATGAGATGGAATCAAGTCCCATCTTCTTCCATCGTTCATTACCATTTAAACAACACATTATTCTTAACAGCAGCCATCTACACACTTACGACAACACTTAGACACACGGAGCTTAGGAACTTCCGGATCTGAGCGGTCTGGTAGCTAAGTGGTTAAGAAGTCTCACTGGAGATCGAAGTGTGTTCGGTTCGAATACCTGTTCCCGCAGGGATTTTCAAAGATCCTTAACCCGAACTTCGCCTCTGGAACATTTTGCTATGTAATGTGAAGTACGCCAGAACATTACCGTGGTTCAGATTTCACGTTAAACTGTAGTTCCCCTATACCAGGTAGGATTACCGGGTTAGGATAAGGTGGCTAAGACAGGGGCGAAATGCGCAGCCAATAGAAACCCTGTCACCAGGTCATTACTACCACACGATCCTCACCTTCGTATCTGTCCTAATATGACATTGTATGATTCTCAGACTCGTTCCAGAATAGGACACTATTCTTGCCCTTACATCGTTATTCAACATGGACTCCATATCAAACGAGCAAAACCGGTATAAGTCGCAAAAAAAAGACAATACTAAGCTAGCATGGTGGCTACGAAGTACTGTTCTTCTTCTCTGATTAGGCCTATTGGCCTGTTCCTTTTCAGCGTCTTTTCCTCCTCTTCATTGGTCTACCAAAGTCTCTTCCACCGTTCGATGTATATTGGTTTACTGCTTGAGGGTTCCTCGCATCTATCATTATTCACAAATGGTTTCTCCATTTGTTCCTATATCCCTCTGTTTTGTCATTCATATTGTACATTTTCAAATCCTCTATTATTGTTTCATTTCTTATTGGTTACAATTTTGTATGTCCTTTCACAGATCTTAGGAGCTTTTTGTGTGTGGCTTTTGCATTTCCTCTTCATTTTCTATGACTCACTTCCATGGAGAAGCATAGGAACTACATTACTTTGTTAAACAATAACTTTGTTTCTCTCCGCACTCTGTTTCCTAAAGTTTTAATTACTGTGTCAAACATCATGCGATACTTGTTCAGTTTATTATCAATATCTCTGTTTATTTTGCATGTGAAGTGACAACCATGATAGCTATAGGGGGAAACTTCTTCAACCAGTTGGCCATTTACAACCATTTTGCTGTAACAGGGACATTACATTGTTTTGTTCGGGGATATTCTCAGATTATAATACTCTGTAAGTATTTGTAATGTGTGTAAGGCTTTTAGTAATAAATACTTTTCAGTATCATCAACTACCAGCAGCTCATTAACAAATAAACCACATAAAGTCTATACCCCACGTTGGAGATTCATTTTGCCCCGTCATAGTCCAGTTATATGTTAAAAAGTGTGGGGTGAGACTACACTGTTTTTGAGCAGCATCTTTGCATTAAAACATAGGCTCTTTGTGGATGCTATAATATGTTTCGGTTATCCGTTTCTCTGACGAACTTCCCACAACATTTTTCTATCTACTTTGTCAAAAGCCTTTTCAAAGTCAATAAATGTAATGCATGTAGCTAGGTTATATTCCTTACGCTTCTCTATAATTCTACAAGTATTTATTGTAAAGTACGACCTTTCTATACTAAATCTGTTATGAAATTCTGATAATCTGGAAGATTTGAGACAGTTAATGACATACGCCTTCACTTTCATGATGCACTGAATGGACAAGATTCCCCGTGAAATTGCAATCTGCATCTATTGAATATTAAACCACATAATTTCCATCTGACTTCCAAGTATTCATGTAACTGTTTCAGATGTAAAGGCAACATGATACATTTCAGACCCATGGATTCCACAACCTAATTACTACATTCAATAGCTTTTCTTACCAAAAAAATGTTGATATACCTGATAATAAGAAAGCCTTTGCCATTATTGGTCGGGTTGCCTTCAGTTCGGTTGCCTAAGTAACATATTTTTAATTTGCAGCGCAATCTGCCTTTTTCGTGGTAGCGAGCGTGGTGGGTGAGCGGTTAACGCGCTGGCCTCGCATTCGGGAACACCAGGGTTCAAATCCCCGTCCGGGCATCTAGATTTGGGTTTTCAGTGGTTTCCCCAAATCACTCCAGGCGATTGCCGGGATGCTTCCTTCAAAAGTTCATGGCCGAATTCCTTCCCGTTCCTTGTCCCTAGTCTTTTCCCGCCTCTAATGACCTCGACGTCGACGAGGCGTAAAGCCATAAGCTAAAAAAAAAATGCTTCGTGGTGACGTAATCTGAAAGATAATGGGGACCTGGAGGTAAAGGTTTACATGGAATCTGAACCACGAAAGCATTCCAACGTCTTTTACACGCAGTAATGAAGCTTTCCGAGATGTTAAGGATAGTTCAGGGCCTTTGCAAATCCTAGCCGTAGTCGGGATTCAAACCAGCGATACTTTAAACTTCCTTCGTACACTTCACCGCTAAGCCAATACTCAGTGGAAGGTACTAAATGAAAAGCGGGACGGAAGTGAAGACTCCTTCTTTGACTATCCTTAACGGAGCGGATTTCCTTTGCACGACTGACCAGGTTGGAGAGAAGCGAAGAAGATATATGACATCTGCACAAACGTAAATAAAAATAAAAATTATTTTAGACAAATCGCATTGTTCCGTTCATTATGAATCACATCCGAAAATTTTCGTCTTATATTTCCATAAATACCAAAAAGATGAATCAAAATATAAATTAACTCTTCCAGCTTTCTAATCTAATTCCCATAACTGGAATGTTAAATGTACTCGCACATTTTTTAAATATATCTTCATGAAATTATGGCAGAATGACAAAAACATGTCGACTTGTTTATTAAATATAAATGTGATTACATCCATGCTTTGTTATTAGCAGACGCTTGAGTTATAATGGTCAAAGACAAATATAACATTAAAAATTCAAAGAGAAAATGGATTAACAGTGAATTTGGAAACACAAAATATGTAGGAGCGCATACGATTATCTAACAAAAGGCGGAAATAAGATATAAAACTCAACACAATATAATTATTTGGGTGCGAAAATAGATAGATAATAGGAAAAACTTCAGCAAGACAGGTAACACAGGAGTTAAAATGGTTGTTATGGTCCTCAGACATAACAAGAAGAACTCTGGATCTGAAACGTGGTAAATGTGAGAAAGGGTCGACAAAGATTGAAGGGTATCCAATTTAGAACGTAAACCAAATGAGGAATAAAAGAAACGAAAAAATATTTTGTTTTGCTTTGGACGTAAGGGCTCGTCGACGTCGAGGTTATTAGAGGCTGGAGAGGATCGGGGACAAGCAACAGGAAGGAATCCAGTCATGGCCTTTTGAAGGAAACATCCCCGAATTTGATTAGAGTGTTGTTTGAAAACCATGGAAATCCGAAATCCGCACGACCAATGGAGGTTTATGGCAGCTTCGTCCAGAATGCCAGTGAGTTGCCGCTCATCCACAGCTCTCGCTGGAATAAACTGAATTGAAAACAAGAAAAATGCCAATTTATATGGTCTGAAGATACGTATTTTAGAGAAAGGATGATCCCGAAAGGCTTGAGCAAAGCATCTAATGGGGAGACGGTGGAAGGAAAGAATGCATATGAACGGAGAAGTTTGAAGAATGTTAGCTGAAAGAAAGACAGACATGATGTTTGGGATTCGAGAAACGGCAATATGAGCTATCCTTGTTCCGTTAAAATTGTAATATACATTTTTTCACTCAGTTAAAAGCTAACCTGTGCTGTTCCTTACAAAGTAGTCCCTTGCATCGAATCTTCCTGTCTTCAATTATTTTTAGAAAAAAAATTCTTTGAAGACTTTTATTTTTATTTTTGGGATGCTGCGTTCTTCCCTTAACGAATTTTCGTGAATATCATAAATAGATTTAAAACCAGCGAAGAGTAACTAGTGAATGGCTCAGTTAGGGCTCCGAACTGCAAAGAGCATAACCAACATGGATGTGACAAACTCAATGCCTAACAAATTTTTAGGTTAAGTAGCTCACGTCCCTCTACGAAATCACGACGCTAAGGCGATCGTTTAATTCTAATGAAATGTATTTATTACATAGTATTTAATACAGATCCCATCCATGATAATATACTCTGAATTAAAAGCACATTCAGTTAAATAGTATTACTATATGGCAAAGTAACCACAAAATAAAAACTTCTTGTTTTGTTTGCAGATTAAAACTTTATTACGATAAAATATTTTAGTATTAGTTATTTCAAGAACGTCTTTCGTCTCTAATAGATACGAATTCGAAGTTCCTGAGCAATAACCTGTTTTAGACACTACTGGTAAAAAAAAAAAAAAAAAAAAAAAAAAAAAAAAAAAAAAAATAAATAAAAAAAAAATAAAAAAAAATAAATAAATAAAAAATAAAAAAAATTAGGGCATTGACATCTTTATAATTATTTCGTTTACAAGCCCAGAGCCTTCAACAGAGGAACGGAGTAGCAAACTAACAATGGGCTTCATTTTGAGAATTGAAAAGAAGTCTGTGATTTGATCAGAGAGGTTGGGGAACAGGTGGCTGGCCATAAATCCTCATCAGCAACAAAGATCTGGGAGGAAGGTGCCAGACGCTACGAAAATGCGCTCCCATAACAGCGGAAATACGACAACCAAAGCAAACAGGAAACAGATGCTTGCGGCAGACAATACAGACGCTGCTTGTATAAGTCAGTTGTCGGTTGCTATTCAAAGTTTTGAAGTTAACAAATTTTCCGGACATAACTTATTTACTTTACCATAAAGGCAACTGTTAGGTTTGTTAGGTTAGCCGTCCCTCCTCCAAATAATGAAATGAAAATAAACGTCTTACACATTGAATGGTAAGTTTCGCTTCTTTTCTATATCAAAGATCGTCTTTTTTTAAAGCGTGATGATCCTTATTTTTGCTATACATTAACTATTAGTGGATTTCTTCCAGTAAAGCTTCGATTTTGAAATGTATTGTTAAATGTACGTTTCTAATTGATAAGTAGAAGCGTGAGAAACAACGTACAGTTAAAAGTTAAGTGATTGTGCTTGGAAGGATATTGGTCGAAGAATTAGAAATATTGCATGGAAGGGAAAAGATGACCATGAACTCAAGCTGTCACTCGACTTCATGCATAAGGGAGTGGGAAAATTTTCTGTTGTGGGTAAGGGTATTAGGGACTGGAACAAATTACCAAGTAATGAGTTGAATAATTTACCAACAATGCAGAAATAATTTAAAACTATAATTCGTAAATCACAAAAGTAAATGGGGGAGTATCACTTAATAATATTTTTTTTTTTTTTTTTGATGTCGCCAGTCTTTAGACTGGTTTGATGCAATCCTCCATCCATTCCTATCCTGTGCTAACCTTTTCGTTTCTACATACCCCTTACAACCCACGTCCTCATATATCTGCTTCATATATTCTAATCTCTGTCTACCTCTCCAGTTCTTACCTTCGACTGTTCCCTCCACTAACAAATTAACCAATCCAGCATGTCTCAAAATATGACCTAAAAGCCTGTCTCTTCTTCCTGTAAGCTTCTTCCACAAACTTCTTTTCTCACCCATCATTTCCATAACTTGTTCATTTCTTACTTTGTCTGTCCACCTAATTTTTAGCATTCTTCTGTAGCACCACATTTCAAATGCTTCAAGTTTCTTTCTTTCCGGTATTCCTAAAGTCCATGTTTCGCTACCGTAAAGTGCTGTGCTCCACACATAGAGTTTTAAAAAGTTCTTTCTAATTCCTAGATCAATATTTGAAACTAAAAGGTTTCTCTTTTTCATGAAGGCTCTTTTAGCTAGCGCTATTCTGCTTTTAACATCCTTCCTGCTTCGGCCATCGGTTGTAATTTTGCTTCCCAAGTAACAGAACTCACTCACTTCTCCTATAGCATCGGATCCTATTTTTATATTTAATCTGCTACTATTGGTATCATTTCTGCTACATTTCATCACTTTTGTCTTACTTTGATTTATATTCAGTCCAAAATCTTCCTTCAGTATTTTGTTCATGCCATTGAATAACTTCTCAATATCCTCAGCCCTCTCTGCTAACAAGACAATGTCATCAGCAAATCGTAGCATACTGATTTTTTCTCCCTGAAAACTTATGCCACATGGAAATTTTTCTTTGACTTTCTTCATTGCTTCTTCTACATAAAAGTTGAATATTAACTGGGATAGACTACAACCTTGTCTCACACCCTTTTTAACCGATGCATGTCTCTCTTGATTCTCTACATTTATTACAGCCACTTGAATCTTATATAGTTTATAGAGTATTCTTCTATCTCGATACTTTAGACCTGACTTCTTTAAAATTTTGAACATCTTGTCCCACCTAACATTATCAAAAGCTTTTTCTAAATCAACAAATGCCATAAAAGTATCTTTGCTTTTCTTAATCTTAATCTTAAAGACAGAATTGCTTCCCTTGTCGCGGTACTTAATAATATAATAGAAAATAAAAGTAATTAGGGGTAATGAGATGACTAGGGGTATTGCCAAGAGAGAGTGTGCTCCACTGCAATTAAATTAATAATAGTAAAAATGCAAAGTTATTAGTAGCTGACCCATTAAGATTTAAACCGACATAAACAATTTTGCGGTTGTAGTTGTAAAGAGGCACACAAGAAAAATAACTGCGTTATTAGAGCGGAATCTTTGATTTTTACTCCAAATAACATTTATCGACATTTAGCCTGGGATGTGGCAGTTGAACTTCGTGTCAATGAGGAATGAAAGCGGATGTGATGTTTACGTAACTTTACACTCAATGTTGGAATTGGTTTTATTGAGAAGACGAGAAAGGTGTAACCGCATTACCTCGAGATACCTAATAAAACAAAGATTAAAATAGATTAGTTGTAATTAGAAACGTAACCCATTGCATAATTGCAGCTTCTAAGCGCTTGACGAATAAGCTTTATAGTAATGAACTGTTTCACACATGCAGCCGGTAAGATGTTTCATTAGGGAGCTAATGACCTCGCAGTCGACACGCCCTGAAACCTCAATAACAAGCAAAATGCTTTATACATTTGTATTTAAAGTGTTTTCTTAATTTCTTTATGCTCCGCGTAAGCAAAAATCCACTACCATATCTTTCCCTAATCCTTCAGGATACAATAAATAGAATAGTTTTACCTCAACTGTGCGAATGTTTTGAAAATGCTCACTCTGCCGATCACAAAATCAAGGTTAAAAACGAAGGATGGGTGCATCGTTCAGCAGGAGACATATTATTAGGTTCTCATAGTAACGCCCCAGAGGTACAGTACTTAATGCGTGCGTGCTAAAGTGTAATGTGCTGTGGGTACGGCGTGTTAGACGATGAAGGGAAGCGTACAGGAGCTCATGACTTACCCAAGGTACAACCAAGTCTAACTTCCGCATGACGAATGGAGCAAGATCAAAAGTTTCGTAAACCAATGGAAAGATGTGGAGTTTAACAAAAGTTGTAGGTGCACAGTTTGGTGAGTATGAATCCATCTTGCACTGCCGTCATAAAACTCTTTTGTCAGCGGTACTCTTTCCAGCTGATTTGAGATCAGATGCTGAGAACAGACCTAACTTTAAGCGACCGAGGCGATTAAATGGCTGCCACTTCGTTCTAAGCAGTGAAAATTTGATGCAGACTATTAGTATTGTTGTAGTTGTTATATGAGCCATGAAATTCAACACTGCTATGTAAATGCAATAATAATTTGACTAACACCCAAAAAACAACAAGGAGAACCCATCAGTTTCGTTGACATCCATTGCTACTCATACTGTTGTTAAAAAAGCCACTTATAAGTAACGACAATAAATTCACATACTGATAGAGAAGAAGGATGCCCATGTGACACTAGATTTCTATTCTCTATTATTTTATTTTTCGTCCTTGTTCAATAATTGGTTTATATTCTCAGAAAAAGTATCTCTAAAACTCTCCTTATCTTATTGTAATAATGAACACTTCAAAAGCCATTGGTAACAAAATATACAAGACCCTTTTTTTTTCAAAATATGCCCAGCTCAGTATTAGGCACGCAATCTTACAACCAAGTTCTAATGACCTCGGCGTCGACGAGACGTTAAACATACTATATTTTACCCTTGGGTCCAACGAATATGCATAAATGAAAACCCCATCAAAAGTCAACCAATAGTTTTTTAACTATCTTAAATGTATCACTTTTAAAGCGCAGTCCGTTGTCTCAGTGGTTAAGGCGTCTGACAAGAAATCGATAGGTACCATGTTCAAATCCCGGTCTCGGGATTTTCAGTGGCTTTTATCCAACCTTCTTCTCTACCACAGCTTACTGTGCAATGTTAAGTACGCCAGAACGCTTCCTTGGTTCGGATTCCACGTTAAGCTGTAGGTACACCATACGCGGTAGGATTATCGTGTTAGGTGAGTTAGCAACGAAGAGGGGCGCAATGTGCGGCGAATTGAAAACCCTGTCACCTGGTGGCCGATCAATCCTTCAAGATTTCCCGGCCAACCATGCCAAATGTTGATTTGATTTTATCCCTTTACAATGTAACATGAAATTGAAACATGGTGTATTTTGCCCGTGAAAAGGGTATACATTGATTGAAACCCAATCAATATACAACCAATACTATTTTCGTGAATTGGGTTCAACAAAAAAACATCCTCAATTTCTCAATTTTTTGGTCTTATCAAAATGAAACACATCTTACTTTACCCGCAAGATCACAGACTGTACATTAATCAAAATACCATAAAAATTCGAACAGTAGTGTTTGAGTGTATAGTGTTTGGTGGAAAACTGACAATAATTTTTATTTATTTATTATTTTTGGAATTCGCATCAAAATGTAACATACCCTGTTTTAATTGTGAGACCATGGGTTCAACATTAAATTCTAACCAGTACTTTTCGAATGAATTGCGTTCGAAGAAATATTGACTCTAGTTTTCATATTTATCATTTTTTCGGCGTCATATCGAAATAAAAAAAAAAACCGCTGTACCATGGGTTGCGCGTTAATAAACCCCATTAAAATCCGGGCAGTAATTTTTATGTGAATCACAATAATCCAAATGCAGAGAGACAGACAGAAACAAATTTAAAAAAACAAATGATTCCTTATCGGTCGGTAGCTTATTAATATTACAACCAACTCATTTATTCCAAATTTTACTAAACTTCAAATTATATTCATTCCGATTTACCTCACATGTTAACTCGCGTCGTGGCAGTTAAAACCCTGCAATCTACCACATAACGGCGATTCTGAGATAGATCGACAGCAAAAATGGTTTAAAATTGACAAATTTGATGTTTGCTCAAGTCCTTATTATCCAGTGAAAAAAAATTGAAAAAAATTGAAAAAAAATTCATCCTCTACACGAAAAATTGGAACCATCAATTATTTTTCACTCCGCCTCATTTTTGGCCCCCCCCGAATATAATTTTTCCAAATTTTTACTGCAAAAGTCGGTTTTGGATCAAGGAAACAAATAACATGTTTAAATTTCAAGTCTAAAACTAATTCCGTTTAAAAGACAGAGGGCTGTGACAGACTCAAAGACAGCAAAGCGACAACAATAGGACCGACCGTGGTGGGTGAACGGTTAACGTTCTGGCCTCGCATTCAGGAGGACGCGGGTTCGAATTCCCGTGCGGGCATCCAGTTTTGGGTTTTCCATGGTTTCCCCAAGTCACTCCAGGCTTCCTTCAAAAAGGCCATGGCCGAATTCCTTCCCGTTCCTTGTCCCCAGTAACATCCCGCCTCTAATGACCTTAACCGTCGACGAGCCGTAAAGCAATAAGAAGTAAAAAAAAAAAAAAGATTCCGTTCATTTTTTGTGTGTATGGCTTCACGCCTCGTCGACGTTGAGTTCGTTAGAGGCTAGAAAGGATGGGAAACAAGGAGCAAGAAGGAATTAGGCCATGTACTTTTGAAGGAAGCATCCAGGCATTCGCCTGGAGTGATTTGGGAAAACCATGGAAAACTCAAATCTGAATGGTCGGACGGGGATTCAAACCCGTCCTCCCGAATGCGATGCCAGAACGTCACCGCTCACCCACCACACTCCGTTTAGTTCAGGTGTGGAAACCGAACCATAATCTGTGTCAAACATTTGCAAGGACACACTTAGCGAATTCATACAAGTGGTCATGTTAATTTCCACCATAGATATGTTTACATTTTAGTTATTTTAATAGTGCACAAAATCTTCTAGAATTTTAAACTTATATCAGGTTTTTCACAATAGGGGCGTCGCAAACGAAAGATCTAACATAATGTTTAATCACTTAGTCTCAAACAAATTACCAACAATCCCGTTATTCGTTAGCCGTATTACATCGTAAATCGTAATCCAGTGGCTCTAACTAAAGTACCTGCAACGTTAATTATAACCTTTCTAAATAATAGAAACATTAATCATTAGTGAAAAAGCTTGCAGAATAGTATAAAGATGAAAAGTTGTCCAAAATATTTAGCGGTTAAAACATTACGTCATATTTTTGTGGATCGAGCGGTATCAGAGAACTATTTATATTATCATTTGCTGTGACCATTATTTGAAATTAATGGCTCATCTCGGTTTTACTTAAAAGGTTGCGATGATTTCAAGATATTCTTGATGTTAATCTTCCGAAACAATTGAACATCTACCTCTTTGATCAGCTATCCATACAACGCAACTGATTTCCACAAGTAATGTCCTGGACCAAAATAAGGGAAAGTGAACGGAATTTAATGCCTTAAACAGTTGCTTTGAAACATTCATACGTAATACCGTTTAGTAATTTTTAAGTTCACACCTTGTTATAAGAACACGTTTAATTTTAGCTTTGAACCAGATATCGATTCGTATCCGCAAGATTTTGGTAGTTTTTCTGAATCAATTCTGGAAATTTTGAAATGGAATCCTACGATTACCAAACAAAAAGAATTGGAGCTGATTTGCACATTCATTGTTGATGAATTGTACAAAAAACTAGCCCGCTACGAGATTATCTAGAATCTGAGGAACCCTAACGTGTTGGGAGAGAGAACGAGTAGCACACACAACTGTGTTAGGTAAGACTTTCACCTCAGGCAGCTATTACATGTAACGGAACAGCTGCGAGCACGTCTAATATAATCAGCGTTGTTGTTTTAGGAAAAAAACTAATAGTAAAGAACAACGAGCGATGTAAATTTATAAAAATATGTCAAATAATTTGTATTTGTGATAGCAAAGAACTATTAATAGAAGCGTATCCGTCTTTCTCTCGTACATTTACATTATGCAATTCACAATGAAGCTTGCGGATGGCAACAACACAATTATATGTTACGTTCCATGGCAACTCCTCCGGAAATTTAACTGTAGTATCTGGAAGTTATTATTATTATTAATTTAATTGCGATGGAGCTAACACTCCGGTGGCAATTTCCCTAGTCATCTCATTACCCCTTTATATATATATATATATATATATATATATATTAAATTTGCTTTTATAGTTGGAATGTTAAATTCCTCTCCCATTTACTTTTCCGATTTGCAAATTTTAATTTTAAATCCTTAAGCGTTTTTAGTAAATTATTCATCACTACACTTGGTAATTTGTTCCAATCCCTGACAGCCTTACCAACAAAAGTAAATTTTTCCACTTTCATATGAATGAAATCGAGCGCAAGATTGTGGTCATGGTCGCCTTTCACTTCCATGAACTATCCGTAATTCTTTGACCAATATCCCTCCAAGCTCCATCACCAACATATGCCCTGTACAATCCCAGCACTCTCTTAAACCTCCTCCTTTCCTTCAATGAGTCCCAATCCAGCTCTTTTATCATATCAGTTATTGATTGGGTCCTGCGATAATTTCCTCAACCAAATCTAGCTGCTCTTCTTTGCACACGTTCCAACTTCTGTATTTGATAACCAAACTGTGGGTCCCAAATTACACCACCATATTCAACCAATGGTTTGACCATAGTTTTGTTACCCAACTCCATAACTTCTCTGGTACATCCTCTCATCACCCTCTCCAGTAAATGAAGGATTTTGTAACCGTTTCCTACCACCTGCCCAATGTGCTCTGCCCAATTGAGTTTGTTATCAAACGTTTTACCAAGATATTTACATTTAAAGCTTTCAACAAGCAATTCTGACCCCACCCTATAATAATAATTAACCTTTAGTTTTTTATCTGAGTACCTAGTAAGCTTTAATCTTCATTCCATGCTGACCTGCCCATTTTGATATTCTATCCAGGTCACCCTGCAGCTGTTCACAGTCTTCACCTGTTTTGATCCTATTGTATACCATTATATCATCTTGCAAAATACCTAGATTATGACCGTCACCCATCAACACAGTGCTTCATTAGAATAATGAACAGCAACAGTCCCAATACAGTACCCTGTGGAATAATTAAATTTGAGAACTTTACTGATGTCCCATCTTCCACACGTAACATTAAAACATAAACTGCAGTTTCGTCGAAATACTCTCCTCCATCCGTGAACAGACATAGAAAGATTCCAATATTTACGTTTTTGCCTCTGTCTCATAGGGAAGTATGGAGATAATTTGGATAAAATGTAGCCTACAAACTAGACGATGACATAAGGTATCACAGTGTACAGTTTAGCTAAAATTCGTTCATTTGTTTAAGCGTATGAGTGCATAGACAAACAAAGATTTAAAAAAATTCCGGTTTTTATGTATGTATAATCTGGAACTACGTTACCAATCTGGATAAATAGTATCCTGTGTGTTAACCGTTGACATAATCTATCACTGTACGCAGTTTCATCAAAATACGTTCATTAGTTTTTGCATCATACGTGGACAGACAGAAGAAAATCACATAAGTTTCCATTTTGGCCTCTGTACCATCGGAAACTATGTTACTAACCGTTAATATAAGCTATCACTGATCGCAGTTCCGTTAAAATCCGTTGATTAGTTTTAGCATGACCTGCGGCCAGACAGACAAAAATAATAAAATTTATAGTTTGGCTTCTGTATCGTCTGTAACTGCGTTACTAATCTGGATCTGTGAACCGGTTACATAAATTCCTTCAATAGTTTTTGTGTAATGCGACCACAAATATATATATATTCTGTTTCTGCGGTCTCTGTCATAAGTGGTCTACAGGCATAACTTTTCTACAGTTTTATTATATAGTACAGTTTCGCTAATAGTGAAGTCCAGAACGATAGATATTGTCTCGGTACTGCAGCTACCTCGGAGACAAGGTGGGTTACAGGTACGTACCACTTTCTTATTATTGCTCACTGATCAGGAGAACAGAAAATGAATAACACTACAAAATACCAGCAAAATGACGATGGCTTTTCATTTTTTGAAAATTTTTAAACAATTCATACGCCAGCGGTTGGTAGACGTGTATTATCTCGTCAGCAGAGTTTGAGATCCCTAAATCCATGTTGGACACACCTCAAGAAATCAGCTTACAATTGGAATCGGCAGCCCCTTATAACTTATGTAAAAACACTTGTATTACAATCTGACATCTGACAAACATCTCATGTAATAGAAAAAATCGGTAGAAGTTCAAAAATTTCTGCTTCCTATATCCACATGATATTGAGATTAATTAGTAGCATCAGTTAAACGGTATTCCGGAATAGGGATCAGTAAACAAAATAAAAAAAAACCGCAAAGGACGTACGCATTTGTGTCAAAGTTGACACCACAAACTTATGGCGCAAGTGTAGTTTAAGCACTAGGAAACCATGTTCGACCAGAGGCCATTGTGTAACACAAGAGACAGTTCTTAAGCAACAAATTACCATCAGTCATACGGGTATAAATATCATATATATAAGCCTTAGTCCACAACCTGAAGGTTGGTCGGATCCTCCCAAAGAAGGCATAAGAAGCCATTGTGTCAGAGGTAGGACGGCCAGTTCCTTTCTTCGGGGACCTACTCGTACAGTTTAACGTGAAATCCAAACCACGGATATGATTTTAAAAAAACCGCTTCGTTCTAAACAAAGACAAGTCAATTTCCGGCAAGCATGTGACTGGCGATTACAAAATAGATGCTCTTTAGGATGAGCAACTTACGAAAACTGAAATAATTAATTATACCCAACTATGAGACTACAGAACTGAATGAGACTGTCTTAAAACATAGTCTGTTCCCGACATATTTTGCGGAAAAACTCTAAAGCGGACAAATCTGAGCCAAAAGTGACTGCAAGTTGAATTCAATTAAGTTTAAGTGTTATTATACGAACTGATGAAATTCGAGTATGTATATTTGTTGGAAGTGACAGTTTCCAAATTGCGTGTAATCTTCTCTCCTGCTGACTGATTGAAACTAAACAAAAATTTCTAATTGCACAGTTTACTAGAATATTGAAACTGTAACTCCCTTTTAATATCTTATAAGAGAATCACTTAAGTATATAAAATTGATTTATATATACAATGTCGCGCATGATCTTTATAAGTTATTAGTTACACACTCACCTGGGTCTCATAATAATAATGTTATATTTCTAGCAACGTGAATTTGGAATCAAAACGAAAGTACCGTTTTCCTGTGATTACATTTATTGTAGTTCCTTGGGTGAGTAATTAATATTTACCACTGCCTTACATAGTCTTTCATTGTTTCTGCAAACCGATTGAAACTCGACCGTAATTTGTAAAACATTTTCTTACTCCTCGCGTTTTCTATTCACCTAAGAATAGTACGGTAAACAGTTACCAGTGAGTTATATCACTCGCAAGATTTCTTCATCCAGTGGCTATTCGTCTTTTCTCTTATTTCGCATGACGTCTGAAGATAAATAATTGTGCCAGGTTTTTAATACGTTTGACATTGGTTCAAATTATAGCCTCTGGTAAAAAAAAATAATATATCATCATGTTCTTGTAAAATTTGAGAACGTTTCTGAAAATATATTTTGATAAGATACTGTGGCATAAGTAACTGTATGTTGTATAATTATTTGGGTCTAGTTTTATTTCACTAACTTACACAAACTTTTGTCCTACAGAAGACTCAGCTCACACAATGGGTGCTCTCATATTTCTCCCCCTGTTCGTAATCAAAGACAATTTTTGTTGGTTGCTTTCTACTGTACTGTAGTTCTCTGGAACAGGGGTCGGCATATTACAGTCCGCGAGCAGATCTGTACCGCCTATTGTTTTCATTACGGTCCATGAGTTAGTATTATATTTACATGGAAAAAATTTCAAGTAAATCAGCGTACAAAAGACATAACCAAAATCCATTTGACTGTACGTCGGATATTCAATTGGAAGTTATTGATATGCAAAATGATGACAAGGTAAAAACGATGTTTATTGAAATGTATCTAATCAAAATTCTATAAATACCTTTCTCAAAATAAATACGGACAGTTAAAATCATTCGCAAGGGGATTTATATCTGTATTTGGGAGTACGTGCTTTTGTCGCCACTGCAGATGAATCTGAGGCAAATGTGACAGCTAGTTGTACTTGGTTATTAGGTTTAAGAGTTAGTTTGAAGAACTAATGACTTTAACATATATATATACATATGTTTGAAGTATAGATTCCAAACTGCGTGTAATCTTCTATCCTAGTGATTATTAGAAACTAAACAAAGATTGCTGAAGGTAAAATTTCACTAAACTTTTTACCAAAATATTAAATCTGTAATTTCCTATTCATGTTCTAGAAAGTAATATTTTAAATATATAAAGCTAGTTTAAATATGCAATATCCTGGACAGCACCATATAGGCTGTAAATACACACTCACCTGGGTTTCACCAAAAAGAAACACGGTATCTAAAATCCCAACACAGGTCATTATTAATTGATGACCATTTACAAGCAACGTTAATGACTGAAATATTGTCTCAGAAGAAACAATTTCATTCTTCACATTAACCCAAATTTTTACCATTCCGTAATAAATTCATTCAAAATATTAGTATTTGTTTTTAAGTATCAGCAATAACGTGTATAAACATTATCTGTGTAAAAATGTCACTTCCTAGTAAAAAATTTTGTTTTTGTTTTTGCTTTACGAGTAGAAATACCCATCAAAAAAATATACCAATTCGAGTATGTAACCTGACACATCGAACATGATTTTTTCTTTTTTTCGATCTGGCTCTTTATTAAAAATGTTTGCCTACCCCTGGACTAGGAGAAGGAGTTGAGGAAACACCTGAAATTTGTTCCTTGCGGCAAGTTAAACCAGCTGAAAAATGAATGGGTTAACTTCTTATTCGTGCATTGAAATCTCCCCGGCTCTTACCTTTAGCCAGCGCGGGAGCGGCGAGCAGTAGGAACGCAACCACCAGCATCTTACCACCGACTGACTGGATCAACGCTCGTCGCTTCTCGCGCATGCGCAGCACGCGCTTCGATGACGTCATATCCGTCGGTAACGGGACCTTCTAAGCCAATAGTCTGGTCGCTCAGCCGCTGCTGCGGGGCATTAGGTGCCCGATTGGGCGGTGATGCAAATGTATCCGATGACTTTGCGAGACGGGTCACCGTCAGAACTCTTAAGATTCCTAAAGAATTCGGTACTGAGATTGTAAAAGACGTATATCTAGATGAACAACATCTTTTGGAATGGCTACCAGCATCTTGTTAGATTGCCCCTGTTGCATTTTAGGTTACCAGAGCGAGAATCTATCAGAGGAAAATGAACTTTTGTTTTGAGGTTGCATATGTTTAGGATTAGCCATGTACGTACATACCGAATAGTGTAAAATAATGTCTCTTCATTAAACACCCGCAAGTTAAACAAATATTTTGTCGTGTGCTTTGTTTATTATTTCAGTTTCAACAGTATGAACTACGATACATTTCTTAGTGATAACTGATTATAGATGTTGAAAATGGAGTAATATCAAACAGCAGCCAAAGAAGAATCTCCTAGAAACGATAGTTTTTGACATACGATAATCAATTTTAGGATTTTTAAGATAATCCCTAGTCCCGTTAACTCAGGTTGTAGCTGACTGCAGCCCTCGCGGAAAAATAAATTTTTATCGCCTGTACTCGGATGGCAGGGTAGAAGAGGCGGTAGTGAATGAAACGTAATCACCAGATTGTGTACATAGGTCCTCAGTTAAATCCCAGAGGTTTATCTACGTCAAATTTAACATTCATTAATAATAACTGGAGAATTTAACAAGGTATAAAATGTGGAAAGATCAGAAAAACTTCAGAGGGCACACATGGGCATATTATAACAAAAGAAATATACCAAGGCTGGCGAAATTCAGAAATTAAAAAACAATTCTACTACCAGAAGCATTGTATGCATCAGAAACAACCACTATTGGGCCTTCATGCATCACGAAAGCGGAAAAAGTTGAGCGTAAAGATCCTTAGAAAAGTATTTTGGAGCAATACATAATGACGGCATATGGATGATAAGACCAACTAAAGAACTATAGGAATATACAGATAGAGTGACAGACATGATAAGATGACACGGATTACAATTTTATGGACATTTAAAGAGAATGAACAACAATAGACTCACAAAGAGGATCTTCGATGTGGTAAATGGTTCAATCAGGAAAGCCAATTGGTTTCATGAAATAAAAGAGGACTTAAAATATGCAGGGATCAGCAAGGAAATGGCACAGAAAAGGGGACGATTCAGTAACAAAATTATGAACACAAAATTTTAGATACAGAAGAAAAGAGGAACGAAGTTGACGGAACAAAGGAAACAGGAACTCAGTGAACGTATGAAGAGGTTTTGGGACGAGAAAAGGAAAAAGACAAATACAGAAATAAACAATTGTATAATTATGAATATTTGAGTTCAAACACTGTCCTCAATGAGAATAATGGCTAATAATAATATAAAATGGTGTTACCACCATTGCTTACTTGAAAGGCAGCCATTTTTTTCTTAATTTTTACGCAGTGCGTAAAAAGTGAGTGATTACGAAACTGTTGATAGTGATTCATCCGTCGGAAGTTACGTTAAAATTGGAGACCCCCAGAGTTTCATTCGAAAGAACAGGATTGAATGGACGTCAGCGAGTTATTTCACCACTTCCCTTTTATAATCACTTCAATCAACTTAAACAATACATATCACAGTCATCAATACAGACAATGTTAGTTACATACGTTTCTATAACTAGGGAAAGCGAGAGAATACCTAAGACTGCAAAGAATTTTGCCATCGGGGTAGCCGACAATTTCTGGGTAAACGGGTATTGCGATAATAACCACAAAAATTTTTTCACACATCCAACAACAGAATTCGATTGCTCCTGCACTAATAATCTGCAGTCGTAATTTGTCTGAACCCAGATGTCTGCTCCAAACCAGTAGATTGGAATATTTCTTTAGTCAAGTATCTATAGCCTTAAATAGTAATATAGCATACGATCTAATGAACATTGTTTTAGTTTGCGAAATAATATTGATCAACCTAGAAGAGCACGATGCCTTTCGTCAACTACCAGATGGTATAAGTATACGAAGTAGTGTAGACGGTACAGATAGTTGATATTCAGATGATGAGATAGCAGCTTAACCGAATTGTAGTTCACCTTCAATTGATAAAAAATTTGTTTTATTGGAGTAGAGGCAGTAATAAAACTGCTTGAAAAATCGTTCTTTTTGAACACCTTGTCGATGAATCAACACTTCTAGTATTGTAACACTTCTAGTAGTGTAAAGTATTTTCATACCATTTACTTCTAAAGTGGCGTCATATCATCAACAGCCTCAGTTAGGTACTGAAAAGGTTTGATTACCTCATTTAATTCTACAATCACACAAAAAACAGGAGATGAAACCAATTAATGAATATATAGTTGGCGTCATAACTGAGAAGAATCTGACTTGGTAAATCCTTAAGTCAAATGACTGCTGGAAAATCTTGAACAGATAAGCCCCAAAATTACTTACAGTAATATGGAACATCCAAATTAAAAATTTAGTAAAAATTAAGAAAAAAATCGCTGGAATTAAAGTCAGCAATGATGGTAACATCAGTACAATATTAATGTACATAAGAATTGGCATAGATAAATCAATGCTGAAATATTTAATGCTGAGTTCTGAATTTCGGGTATTAAAAAAAATTGTCTCCACCAGAAACTTGTTTTAGAGTATCCAGTGAGCAATTTATTTTCAGTCTCAGATGGCATTCAATTTCGAGAAAAGTCAACAGAATTCAATCTATTCATTCTCAAAATTTAATTTGCATCTATCAAGAAAGAAATGTTACTGATCAAACATTGGCTATTGGCACCATCCTTCGAGGCGTTTGGTGAATATTGTACAATGATGATGGGATTCTGTTCTTGTAGTGTATAAAGTAAAAAAAGTAATCGATCAAAGGATAAGTAAATATGAAATAAAATGATCAGGTAAATCGCGAAAACATCACACAATTAGGCTAAACCCTTTCGAATAGAAAGCAAACAAAGTACTTTTTTTGGCTGACGCCTTTACGCCTTGTTTACGTAGAGGTAATTAGACGCGGGAAAGGGCTTGGGGTAAGGAACGGAAAGAAATTCGGCTTTGACTTTTTGAAGGAACCATCGTTGCATTCGCCTGGACTGATTTGGGGAAACCGAAATGGATGACCGGACGGGGTTTCGAACCCACGTCCTTCCGAATACGAGGTCAGAGCGTCACCTCTCACACACCACGCTCAGTATGGACGTGACCTAACTTCTATGACAAACTAGATATTTCAATGATTGAGTAGACTTGCGTAGTAGTTATCTATATTCTCCTCGGTTGGAACCGTTACGATTTACTATCACTTGTTGGTTGAAATATCAGGTATTAATAAATCGACATAGCTCCATCTGGAGAATTAAGGGAGTATATTTGGAACCAGCTGGTCAAATTTTAACTTCTACTCAAATTTCATCTAATCAAGAGGAAACTGCAGACGTATAAGTATGTTTTGTATACCTTAACAAAAAAACCACTTCCAAGGACATAGAATGGTATAATGCAGCTTAAACACTGCCAGAAGATTTTTATCGATCCTAAGCAAGATTACAGACATGAAAAATTGCCATAAAACTATAAATGGTTTCAGTCATCAGATGACAAGTTTTGTAACAACAATGGTTACGCCGGTAATTTTTGGGCTACATGACTATCTCTTTGATCTGACCGAGCGTGGTTGGTGAGTGGTAACGCTCTGGCCTCGCATTTAGGATGACTTGGGTTCGAATACCCGTCCGGGTATCCAGATTTGGTTTTTCCATGGTTTCCGCAAATCACTCCAGGTGAAGGCCGGGATGCCTCCATCAGAAGGTCATGGCCGAATTCCTTTCAGTTCCTTGCTCCCAGTCCTTTCCCGCCACTAATTACCTGGATGTTGACAAAGCGTAAAGCCATTTGAAACCGGTAAAAAAAATATTGCGTGGTCTGCACTGAAAAAAATTGAACCATTTCTTTAAATTTGATTTGAGAAATAATGCAAAAGCGAAATCTGATTCGCCAGACCTAGAATTTGAAGCACAATTTGCAGTGGAAAGAAATTACTGATGACGCAGATGAATTAATAAACTTATAAAATAATAATTCTATTGATTCTTATTGGAAAGTCTGAAGAGAAATCTGGCCTCGTTAGAGACTTGGTGGAAACCAGTCTTCATTATATATCCCCGTGGTTTTGTAACCCTAAAGTCATTCTGTTAGGAACGGAGGGAAACATTTACTGGCGCAAGGCCTCGGAGTGTGGCTAAAAAAAGGACAACATAAGTTTACGACACCCGTGAGAAAGAAGTTGGCACGAATAGCAGGTCTCACGCGCTAAACCCTCATTTCCGTCTAGAGGCTCCTACTAGGACTTAACTCTCCCACGCACAAATAAAGAGACCGAAGTAAAAATAAACTGATGATGGGAACAGTGAAATGAGTCCTGTCATCTTGTTAACGTGTTAGGGTGCACATCTCGGCGTCCACCACCATAGTACCAGCTTTTGCCACTGTTTGAGTTACCTTTGGCACACGTCTGTAGTTTCACACATCTGCCAGATCAGCAAATATATAAAGAATTTTAAGTTTAACGATAATAATAGAACCCTCATGCTGGGAGATACTTCTATTTCACCACAGTTGCCTTAATTGTATATCTGTGAAGTGAACTACACTTAATGGTTCCTTGAGGTTTATTACTATGTACACAAAACACTGGTAAACAATAACAAATGTGGTACAGTTAGCGGATGACCGTCGAGAAATTTAGCCTGGTCCTGATCCGGGGTAGAGAGAGACGGCTTCTACTTCTCGCGAACTTCCGGTGGTCTTCTGTAGTTGAAGCTGGTTCCGCGGTCAGGCCGGAACTGGCGGTGGAGCGGCCGGCTACGCTTATATAGGCGGCCTGGCGCAGGAATTCCGTTGTGTGGTAGTACGGCGACCTCTGTAAGAAATAGTCCCACTTAGCTTCTAGATGATTCTATTTGTTTTCCTGGTTTGTTTTGATGTCTCTGCGCCTGTTTGGAGTCGTATATGTATCCCGGCGTGCAGGCGCGTTGTGTGTGAGGTCTGCCTGGCAGGGGCCTTTACTGGCAGACTGAACATACCTCCCTCCCGGGGGGGGGGGGGGGGAAGCGATGTCTGCGACGTCTGCGAGGTCGTCTGCCGCGGCGCCCTGGAGCAGACTATGAAGGCTACCTCCAGGGGAGTACGGAGCTGTTCCCCTGGCGATGCGTGCCGACCTGCGTCGTGGTGCAGGTTGTGGTGGAGGTACTTGTGGAGCTAACGGCATCGGTTCGTCGGCGTCGATGGCCGGGGGCTGTACGGGGGGCGCTGAAGATGGTCCCCGCAGGTGGTCGAGAGGCTGCGGCTGAAGGGTGTCGGAGCGACCGACAGGTTGTGGCGTCGTTGGTGGCGCTGTAACTGTCCCTGAGCAACGGTTAGACGGCAGGAGTGGTGGAGGTGGCAGGGAAGGAGAGGAAGAAGTGGATGGCCGTGCCGTGGTGGAAGAGGACGGTGCCGTGGGGTAGCGGGGACGTAGTTGGTTTCGATGGCGTCGCACTATCCGGCCATCCAGGCTGACGTCGAACAGTTGGCGGCCCCGGGGCCGCTGGATGACCCCCGGAAGCCAACCGGCCCGGGAGCCAAACCCGCGGGCCCAGACTAGGGAGCCCGGGGTGAAACGGAATGGGCCCGAAGGTACCTGTACTTTGGGCGGGGGTAAGAGGAGATGGAGGAGAGTGCGAGGTTGGCGGCCATGTAGCAATTCCGCCGGGCTTTTGGCCCCCACTGGAGTGGTTCGATAGGAACTGAGGAAGAGTGTCAATGCCTCTTCGAGTTTGTGACTTGTGGTGTATTTGGTCATTTGGGTTTTGAATGTTCTGACTAGCCGTTCCGCCTCCCCGTTAGATTGGGGGTGGAAGGGCGGGGTGAGGAGGTGTTGGATATTGTTGGCGGTACAGAAGGATAGGAATTCCCGACTTCGAAATTGCGGTCCGTTATCTGTGACGATAGCGTATGGTAATCCTTCGATGGAAAAGATCTTCGTGAGGGCTGAAATGGTGACCTCTGTGGTGATTGTGGAGCAACGGACGACATATGGGAAGTGGGAAAAGGCATCCGTCACTAGGAGCCACTGGTGGCCTAGGAATGGGCCAGCGAAGTCGAGGTGAATGCGTTCCCAGGGTCCGGACGGTGCCGGCCAGGAAAGGAACTTTTGAGGGGGGCGGGGCAGTTGTTGGGCACAGATGGTACAGCGCCGCACCATCTTCGTGACATCCGTGGTAAGGCCGATCCAGAATACATGGCGTCTGGCAAGGGATTTGGTGCGGGCAATTCCCCAGTGTCCTTGGTGGAGAGTTTGGAGGATTGTCGGTTGTAGGGATCTCGGAACGACGACCCTCGGGGTGGAATTTGGTTCTGTGCGGAGGAGCACTCCCTCTACTACTGAGAGCTGGTGGCGGATGGAGTAGTAGAACTTGAGGTCTTGATGATGGCGTGGAGGGGAACGTGTTTGCCACCCGTGTTGGATGTGGTGTCGGATGACACGGAGGAGGGGGTCCTCCCCTGTGGCTGCCGCGACTTTTGAGGCCGTGACTGGAAATGTCTTCAGTGCTTCTTGTATGTCATCGTCGATCTGGAACACCAGAAGTTCCGACTTGTCGAAGGCAAGGTCTGGTCCCTGCGGTAGTCTGGATAAGGCGTCTGCATTGGCATGCCTGGAGGTGGTACGGAAATGCATGGTATATCTGAACTGGGACAGGAATAGTGCCCAACGCTGGATGCGGTGGGATGTTTTGGTAGGCAGACGTGTGGACGGATCAAATAGTGATAGGAGTGGCTTGTGGTCGGTAATGAGATGAAAAGAAATCCCATATAAAAGGGAATAGAATTTGGAGCAGGCAAAAACAATAGCTAGCGCCTCTTTCTCGATTTGAGAATATTTAAGCTGAGCAGCCGATAGGGCTTTGGAGATGTAGGCTACGGGGCGTTCCGTGCCATCTGGTAATTTATGAGACAGAACTGCCCCCACACCATAATCGGATGCATCTGTGGCAAGTATCAAGGGGAGGTTTGGAGTGTATGGCATGAGGCATGCTGCGGACTTGAGCTGCTGTTTAAGGGTGTGGAATGCGGTCTCGCAAGCTGGGGTCCAACGGAACGGGACATTCTTGCGACAGAGGTGGTACAGGGGTGCTGCCACTTGTGCTGCTGAGGGTATAAATTTTCTGTAGTATGAAATCTTGCCTAAAAAAGATTTCAACTGATGTAGATCCTGAGGCCGAGGTAAGTTGGAAATAGCGTCCACATAGGAAAATGCTGGGGAGATGCCTTCCTGAGCGATGATGTGACCCAGGTAGGAAATGGATTGTTGAAAAAATTGACACTTGGAAAGGTTGCATTTCAATCCTGCTGCCCGGAGGCGGAGGAAGAGTAGGCGGAGGTTGGTCATGTGTTCGGCAGCGGAGGGTCCCGTGACGACTATGTCGTCGAGATAGTTGATGCATCCCGGAATATCCTGGAGAAGTTGTTCGAGATACCGTTGAAAAATCGCTGGAGCACTGGCCAAGCCGAACATGAGCCGGTTGAGTTGGAAGAGACCAGAGGGAGTGTTGATGACTGTGTATTGTCGGGACTGGATATCCAAAGGGATTTGAAGGTATGCTTCTGCCAGGTCAATTTTTGTAAAGTAGGTACCTCCTGCTAGTTTACGGAAGAGGTCGTCCGGTCTCGGAAGTGGATAGTCGTCTACCAGCAGATGCGGGTTGACGGTGGTCTTAAAGTCACCACAGAGATGTAAGCGGCGTCCTGGCTTCTGAACTATGACCAACGGCGTGGCCCAGGGGCTGAACCGCACCGGCTGGAGGATCCCTTCGTCTTGGAGACGTTGAAGTTCTTCCTGAAGTGGTTGTTGAAGCGCTACGGGTACCTGGCGTGCCCGGAAGTATCGAGGCCGTACGTCCGGCCGGAGTTGGAGTGATGCTTCGAAGTCCTTTGCACAGCCGACGCCTGGTGAGAACAGGTCCTGAAACTCGGTGCAAAGGGCGTCCACTTCAGGAAAAGGAACATGCTGAGATACGAGGTGTATGTTATCCTCAATTGAAAATCCGAATAAGCGGAAAGCGTCCAGTCCAAATAAGTCTGCTGTGAGAGAACTGTTAACTACTAAAAAGGGGACTGA
Source organism: Vandiemenella viatica (assembly GCA_031002005.1). Taxonomy (NCBI): domain Eukaryota; kingdom Metazoa; phylum Arthropoda; class Insecta; order Orthoptera; family Morabidae; genus Vandiemenella; species Vandiemenella viatica. The sequence continues at coordinate 86,191,238 of CM061921.1, forward strand.
ACGATGTACAGACTTATACATGACGTTTGCTGTGAACTGTCCCAGGAGTGCTATTTCCTGTTTGTTGTATGTCAGGAGGCGCTTGGGGGCCGGCGAGAGGGGGGGGCGAGCCAATTTGCACATAAGTAGTATAATTAAGCAATGAGACTGCTGCTCCTGTGTCGACTTGTAGGCGCAGGGGCTTGCCATTGACCGTAACGTCAATAAAAAGTTTGGATGCTGTGGAAGTGTCTACCTGATTGATATCCATAGGTGCGCCGCTCAACCTGTCTTGGTAAGACCCTGGGCGGCGAGAGCCGGGATTGGCATTGGTGGTGTTGGTGCGGCAGACGGACGCCAGGTGTCCTTCCTTGCCGCAACGTGAGCATTCAGCCCAACGATCCGGACAATTTTCCCTCTCATGTGCTGAATAACAGGCGGGGCAGGAGGGTAGGCGGAGCGGGCTGCGGCGTCGGCGCTGCGGGATCCGCTGCTGCTGCCGAGACTTGGTGCCCCTGCCGGAACGGGCCGGTTCGATGTCCTTCTGAGGAAGCGGTCCCCGGTTGTGGTGTCGGGAGGAGCGCGACTGGGAGCTCTGGATGGCGGCGACGTCCTGTGTGTCCTCTACGTCGGTTCGGATTGCGGCCACATCCGCCCAGGACTCCAGGCGGCGATCTGCGGCCGTAGATATTTCGAATTTGTAGGCAAGTTCGATGACCTGCTCCAGGGATGGGTCCTCTAACTTGAGGGCGTCATGCCGGAGTGCGGCATCTGGTGCAGCCTGTATGATGTGATCACGCACCATGTCGTCGGCGTAGGATTCGTGGGAACAACGAGTTTGAAACTTACATTTTCTGCTAAGGCCTTGGAGTTCGGCCGCCCACTGGCGATACGTCTGATCGGGCTTCTTCCGGCATTGATAGAATTCGACGCGGGCCGCGACGACATGGTACCGGCGTCTGTAGTATGCATTCAGTGTCGTACAGATGGTCGTGAAGGTGAGGGTGTCGGGGTCTTGTGGCTGAAGTTTGGTGAGCAAGACATACATCTTCGATTGGTTCCAGGAAAGGAAATATGCACGCTGGTCTTCTTCTTTGGATATGTGATGAATTGCGAAGTGTTGTTTTATGCGCTTCTCGTAGGTCTCCCATTCTTCGACGTCGTCGTTGAATGCTGGGAACGGAGGCGGGGCCGTGGGTTGGCGGAGATTCCTGACTTCCGCAATCAGTTGTCTCTGAGATTCGAGAACTGATGTAGAAGTCCTTGGAGGAACTGTTGCCATTCCGTAGGTGCTGCTGGCGTAGCCATGATGGTCGAGAGTTCTTATCCCAACCTTGTCGCCACTGAAGTGAACTACACTTAATGGTTCCTTGAGGTTTATTACTATGTACACAAAACACTGGTAAACAATAACAAATGTGGTACAGTTAGCGGATGACCGTCGAGAAATTTAGCCTGGTCCTGATCCGGGGTAGAGAGAGACGGCTTCTACTTCTCGCGAACTTCCGGTGGTCTTCTGTAGTTGAAGCTGGTTCCGCGGTCAGGCCGGAACTGGCGGTGGAGCGGCCGGCTACGCTTATATAGGCGGCCTGGCGCAGGAATTCCGTTGTGTGGTAGTACGGCGACCTCTGTAAGAAATAGTCCCACTTAGCTTCTAGATGATTCTATTTGTTTTCCTGGTTTGTTTTGATGTCTCTGCGCCTGTTTGGAGTCGTATATGTGTCCCGGCGTGCAGGCGCGTTGTGTGTGAGGTCTGCCTGGCAGGGGCCTTTACTGGCAGACTGAACAGGTTGAATATACATTACCGACACAATGCCGATAAGTGTAATAATAATCCTCCGAACAGCAAAAAAAGTGATTTATCGTATTAAAGAAAATATAACAAACACTGGTCGCCAAGAACGGACTAGTCAATAAGGATTGGAATCCCGAAGGACATTTCATTTGCGAGGTTGTATGTGAATACCATGGCTTTGGTTGTTGATGGCGATGGACTTGTCACTCAGTACGGGCAATTTTTCACAACTTGCTCAACCAGAGTTAGACCTTCTTTTCTTTTCACTCTTTCCTGTACCCGACATCGCTATAAACAGAAAGCACACATGTACTCTGCCACAAAGATCGGGTGGTACACTGACAATCTGTTTACCACAGCACAAGAAATCCGTAAGCGGCGGACTTTGCACTCCAGCGAAGTAAATAGGGAAAGAGGGGGGGGGGGGTTAGGCGTGGCGTGATTTGATCCAGATACTTCATCCCGCATATGATCCCAGAGTATCTTACTGCTGCTGCGGTCTTCACCCGAAGATTGGTTTGAAACCACGCTAGAGCTAGTTGATAGGTATGGTGACCAGTTCCTTTCAACGGCCTGATAAATTTGTATTGTGTTTGTGTTGATGATTGTGTATATGGATATTAACGAAAAGAGAGAGTGATAGTCGGTGGCCTCTCATTCAGACCCACTTCTTATGGAAAAGCTTAATATCACCATCCGACTACGAGTCACCATCGACAGTGTCTTATGCTCTCATTCCAAACGCAGTGAGAAGAGGTTAGAGTTTTGTGCTGAGGGCATTGGTCTGGTGATTGGGAATCGTGTACCACCACATCTACCAGCTATCTCCTGCTAGGAGCCAGACACCACCGTGGCGTTGCCAGGGGCCGGGATAAGCATACCTTAACTTGGGGGTTATCGCTAGGAGGCGCTGAGAAATAACCTTCAGAGTATTGTGATGGTTACGTAAGGAGACAGACCCCGAGCTGAGGCCACAGACGGCGTCACGTCATCGCGTTTCTGCTACCAATGGAACAGATACACTAGCACTTCAGAGGGCGAATTTTTTATGTTACTATTCAGTAAAACACGACAATATCTGAATTTGTTAAAAGCAAACAGATTTTTTTTTTATTTCGTTATAACAGTTCATTACATTTAGGCTACAGTCATTGACAGGAATGGAAAGGAAACAAAGGCATTCCTGCATCCAGGGGCTTCTAAAAATCGGATGATTGGACCAAAAACGAAGCTCGGAGCTCCTGAACGAGAAACCCGAATATTACGGCCCACACACTACGTTTGATAAAATACATAGAAACCAGAATAATTTGACAGTCGAGTGTGTTTATCTATATATGTAAAAGTAAACCCGTGTACATTTAACCGAGAACGCGCGAAAAACTACTAAGCAGATTTCGGTGTGGTTTTCTCCAATTAGAAGCTTAGGATCAGATTAAAAATACGCGGCATATATTTTGTTTCTACTTTCCCGGCGGCGGAACAGTAAATGAATTTTGGTCATGCTGAATACGAAGAGGAAACTACGGAAATTAATAACTACGAAGCTTCGACAGAGCACTTCGTTGCCGTTGAAGTTATCTCAAGCAACAAAGGTACAATCTCTCGACTAATTACAGTAACCAATGCATAACTGCTGAGTTAGCCTTTAGTGTTACAGGAAAATGATTTTGAATATTTGATATTCAACTGTGAACTGTAAGAGATTTTAATTTTGAGTTTCCAGAGCCAGACCAAGCAGCATAATGTGACATATCCAAGATTTGAAGTCTGAATCCTATGTTTGTTACTACAAACGGCCCATCAGTTCCCAGATTACACCAAATTATTCGTAAAAATAATAATATATATGTTTAAGTTCAGAAAAGATTTTATTTTCTTGTGCAAGCGTCAAATGAGGTACCGTCTGAAGACATATTTCAGATTTAGCTCTGAATCCAAGCTTTCAAATAGTTGAAAACCCCTTTGACATCTGTACTTTTTTGCGTAATATCCGGAGGAAAGAGACACATTCCAGATAAAGATTCAAGTATGGCGCATGTATTAATGCGCGGACACAAATTTCGATTTTCGAGCAACAAAATTAGCGGATTTTGTGGTTAGGTCGAAACGCAGCCTGGACCAGAACAACTAACATTTGTATCATAACATCCAACCCACACTGTTCTGTGTACGATGCAAATGAATTGGTTAATTCATGAAATGGACGAAACTTGGTACGCATGTTCTCACTGGACGACTGAAAATACTGTAGGGGTAAACCAACCCCAATCCTCCCCCTCAGGTAAGTGGGGATAATTAGTTTAATTCCTGAAATGGCTGGTGCCAATTTCATGAAACTTACACAAATGTTTATCGTCGGATTAAAAAAAATAGTGTAGGGATAATTGAACATCAATCCTTCCCTTTCTGGGTGTAGTGCGAGTGAATCTAATTCCGAAAAAAGCTGGTGCGCAGTTGATTAAGCTTGGTACACATGTTTCTCAATGGGTGGCTAAAAATGGTGCAGGGCTAAGTCAACGCTCACTAGAACGGGCAACATAGAGCCCTCTGCTCAGTGGTGGATTCAGGGGAGAGGGGCTCCAAAAAGCATCTAGGTCCATCCCCGACATCGTAATTTTGGAGACTTTTTTTATTTTTTTAATGGGTGTAATCTGAAATAAAATCGTGGGATGAGAACTACAACTACGTAATTACAATTCGACAAAATATGGCTAATTGAAAAGAAAAAATCCATTACGTTAGATCCATAGCATACTACAACTAGGTAACTGTTGTAGACAATTCACAGGTGCTACTTAGAATTTACAAAACCAGATAAGTTGATCATCAGAAAAAAAAAAAATCCATTCTATAACAGAGCAAGTTCACATATCTAGTTATTGAAGATGCAAGATGGGAGCAACATTTAGGCAAGTCAACATGTCCAGTTATCGTTTATCTTCGGTACTAGGGTAAAAAATTTAAAGCCTGTAAGATTATGTTCTTTAATACTCTGTTTTTCACTTTTGTTGAGAATTACTTCGAAAAAGACATAGATACTTCTGATTAAATAAAATTTAATCAAGTCTTCAAATTCTCCAAAAACCGTGAAAAAACATTACTTCGAGTCTTCATCGAAACAGCTGAATTGTAGTTACCTAGTTGTAGTTTTTTTACAGTTTAACGTCCCCTTTTAACAACGTGGTCTTTAGAGACGGGAAAGGATGGGGGCAAGGAATGGGAAGGAATTCGGCCATGGCCTTTTGAAGGAAGCATCCCGGCATTCACCTGGAGTGATTTGGGGAAACCATGGAAAACCCAAATCTGGATGCCCGGACGGGGATTCGAACGAAAAAAAAAAAAAACCAAAATCCTGGATCCGATTCTGACTCAAACAAAAGTTACAGTGGGATTACGGAAAGCAAGAACAACAAAGTAGAACTTGGTTAATGTGAACCTGTAATGAGTGTTAGCACTGGTATACTGGTTTGGTAGACAGACGCTATATTTAAATTTCGTCACACCTGATGCGAAGTGAAAGTCAACAGGTGTGGCATTACCGACAGACCGCGAGAGGTTATACAGAGGTCGCTGTAGTGACAAACTCGTCAGCAGCTGTCGCGACTTAACATAATCCGGTAAGCCCAGCATGTAGAGGGGGCCTCCGGGTAAAACTGAAATAAACAAACGGGATAGCTGGCGAATTACCGCCTGCGAAAGTGAGCATCAGGATAACTGACGATGAAGACACCGCCAACTGAAATGTGTGTGGCTTTACGCCTCGTCGACGTCGAAGTTATTAGAGAAGATAAAGGACTGGGAGCAAGCAACGGGAAGGAATTCAGCCATGGTCCTTTGAAGGAACCATTCCGGCATTCCCTGCAGCGATTTAGGAAAACGGTGGAAAATCCAAATCTGGATGCCCGGACGGAGATTCGAACCCGCGTCCTACCGAATGCGAGGCCAAAACGTTATCTCTCACCCACCACGCTCGGTCGTGATGGGGTCACGCAACGAGCCCATCGCCGATATCCTTACCGTTCCTCGAGCTATACTCTCCTGGCTCTAATAGTTTCGTCGTCTACGAGACAGGGTCATTAACTTGTAAGTCACCTTCGCGTGTTGATGGTCCGTACTCAGGCAATGTTTAAGTTCAATTCACTAAAAAAAAAAGTAGTCAAAACCTTTTTAATTAAAATCAATAATAAGTTATTTTAAGATTATTTGTTTGAGACGTTGCCTTTCAAATCGTTTATATAAATCAAACACATCCCCCCCCCCAAAAAAAAAAAAAAATAAAAAAAAAAAAAAAATAAGTTGAATGAATAGGAATAGGTCTTGGAAATTTGTCGAATAATTTTCAAAAAAGAACATTTCATGACATTTACTTAAGGGGATTCACGATATTCTATATCGAACGATAAATATAAGTTTTTGTTTGAAAACAAATTAGCTGCTTAAGTATCAGTTTTGAGAAAATACTCATTTAGTTATTTGACGAAACCAAAAACTGAAGAAAGATAGTTATAGTTCTGCTGTAAACGTTGGAAGGCTACATATTACTGCAAATTTTGAAAGGATTTTCGGATCATTACTTTAGGAAATAAAGAGTTAATTCGATTTTTTTTGAAATTGCTTTGCCCCAAATTTTTGCAAGTTGTGAAAAAAAAATAAAAAAAAAAAAAAAAATACAAATCCAAACATTACTA
>CM061921.1:86198702-86225011 GCA_031002005.1 Vandiemenella viatica
TTGGAGCAACATCTGGAAAAATATAACGAAATAAAACTCTAAACACTAAAACACAATCCTTGTGGTATGACGTCGTAAATGAAAAAATCTCAACCAACAGAAGACTTTACGAAATACATCTATCCCCGAATGACAGATGCAGAAATTTCGGAAATACTGACACCCTGATACACAGAATAACGTGTAACCAAAACCAGAAAATATGGAATTGGGCAAGAAGAAGAATAGCCTTCCTTGACAGAACACACCTTTAACCGTGAGCATCCAGGAAATACTGAAACCTGAGAAAATGAGATATCCTGAAACGAAACACAACACGGTTCAATGCATACTAGGCTATACCCTAACTTATATGCTACAAACGGAAAAGAGTACTTACGACGAATATATAGCATATATGAATACTGTATATTACGAAATTATCCAAACTCAAATTATAAAAAGGACTTCGCACGGATGCTCGATATAATAATGACAGAATCATTCCAATGATCACAATTTAACCAAATAAAACTGTTTATAAATCCCGCCTAGACCCAAAGAGAGACTTTTTGAATCAAAGGCACGAGGGGAACCTAACTGTACCAAATATTCAAATCATAAATAACATAAAAAAAACATAACATCCAACTGATGGAAAATACCACTAATAAATACAAATCAGGAAAAGAGAACATTGAAACCCAAATTTTATTATAAAAAGGTTTAGAGCCAGGCAAAGAGCCAACCACTGGCGAGCGAAAAGGCAGGGCTGAAGGAGAGGAAGGAGGCCCAAAAAAAAAAAAAAGTGGATAAAGCGCTGGCTTACGAAACGTCATGGTCTCCGGTTCGAATCTCCGTCGTGATAAGATTTTTAAAAATTGTTTTTCATCGTAAGAGTCAGGCCTGGGCCGTAGGTTATTCGGATTGAATGTTAAACCGTAGATATTAGAAAGTTAGGGGTGCAATGCGAGGCAAATCGTAAGTATTCTTGCAATGTTGTAGGTGTATACTCTTTTACGTTATAATGATCCCTCAGGTTTTGTTCGCAGTCAGTGTGTAAGTGTGAACCACAGTAATCTTTATATATAAAGATGAATGTATGTTTGTTTGTTTGGTTTTTTTCTTTTGTGGTTTGTTTGGTCTTCATACAAATCCACAGTTTTTATCCGTTCTCGATGAAACTTTGCACACTTATCCTTTGAAACAAGGAGAAAATACTGTCTACATTTGGTTGAAAAATTATCTGTATAAATAACACATTTGTCTCATAACTTCGAAATACGGTGGTAGACAGACATTTTGGATGTGGACGACTGCGTACCGATATTCCGCGTAGTGGCCTGTCAGCTGCGTGGTTAAAGCCCTGGCTTACGAACGTCGTGGTCTCCGGTTCGAATCTCCGTCGAGGATAAGATTTTTAAAAATTGTTTTTCATCGTAAGAGTCAGGCCTGGGCCGTAGGTTATTCGGATTGAATGTTAAACCGTAGATATTAGAAAGTTAGGGGTGCAATGCGAGGCAAATCGTAGGTATTCTTGCAATGTTGTAGGTGTATACTCTTTTACGTTATAATAATCCCTCAGGTTTTGTTCGCAGTCAGTGTGTAAGTGTGAACCACAGTAATATTATTATAATTAGGGATGTAAGTCTCTGTCTTTTTGATACGTTATGACTCCCAATTGGCTATATCGCTGTGATGGAATTTTATAAGGAAATCGGTATGAAGGGCACAGGATATTGTTTGCAGTGAGATTAACAGTTGTAGTCACGAAATTTTGAGACCTTATCGAATGGTGACAGAAATATGTTGGCAATTGATTCTCATAACTTGGAAATACGGCGATAGACAGACACGTTGGATATGCACGTCTTCAGAACGTGTTTCCGTGTAGTGAGCTGGAAGCTCAGTGGCTAAAGAGCTTGCTTACGAACGTCGTGGTCTCTGGTTGAAATCTCCGTCGGGCATCAGATTTTTAAAAATTGTTTTTCATCGTAAGAGTCAGGCCTGGGTAGTAGGTTATTCGGATTGAATGTTAAACTGTAGATATTAGAAAGTTAGGGGCGCAATGCGAGGCAAATCGTAGGTAGTCTTGCAATGTTGTAGGTGTACACTTTTTTACGTTATAATGATCCCTCAGGTGTTGTTCACAGTCAGTGTGTGAGTGTGAACCACAGTAATATTATTATAAATACGGAAGTAAGTCTCTGTCTTTTTGTTACGTTTTGACGACTAAATGGCTATATCGTTGTGATGTAATTTTATAAGGAAATGTGTATGAAGGGCACAGGATATTTTTTCCAGTATGATTAACAGTTGTAGTCACGAAATTTTGAGATCTTATCGAATAGTGACAGAAATATTTTGGAAATTAATTCTCTTCAAGAGGCAGGTTCGACGGTAGAATGATATAGCGATAGCTTTCCTGTTATATTATGCCGACTCGATATTGTTTGGGACTAATCCTTCGTTACCAACAACTTACTATATTTAATTCTGGCAAAAAAATTCTTAATCCACGCATACGAAGTCGCGGGTACGAGGCTAGTCCTAAATAAGTGTGACTGGAACTGGGAAAGATACTTATACAAAGACGATTCTGTGTGAACTAAATTAATTAAAATAATATGACGCAGAAGTGGAAGCTGAGACACTCATTTCGCTCGAAATAGGTTGACATTTGACCTGTGTCTTCAGATTCTTCCGTTTCAAGGGACTTCTCATGTTAGAAACTAGAAGCCATCTGGAAGCTAGTTATACTGTCATACTGTTATAAGGTGTCTCCCAATTACAAGAGATCCGTTCTAATCCCTCTAATGTTGGCCTGTATTCTAGGAAATGTATTTTATGCCCAACTGCAACGTTTAACGGGGACAACCTCAAGTGTTCTTCATTAAGCGTTAATTTATTTGTGAAATATGCAGTATTTGACACGAAAATTGAGGACTGACAAGCAATTCGCTTAGAATAGACAGCCCGTCGAAAAATTTCGCGAATAGTATTCCATGAATAGTGAGGTGAGCGGCTTGTAGTAGAATGAAATACGAACCGACTCATTTGTAGCAATTGTTTACTTGTCCACTGAAATAGGTACGAAGCAAAACACTTACAACGTCTTAAGAAACAATTTGAATTTTTTTTTTTTTTTTTTTTTTTTTTGTAACAGTTTAACGTCCCTTTTTAACAACGTGGTCTTTAGAGACGGGAAAGGATGGGGGCAAGGAATGGGAAGGAATTCGGCCATGGCCTTTTGAAGGAAGCATCCCGGCATTCACCTGGAGTGATTTGGGGAAACCATGGAAAACCCAAATCTGGATGCCCGGACGGGGATTCGAACCGCCGTCCTCCCGAATGCGAAACAATTTGAAAACACACGCAGTTACCAATATCTCTGTGATATGTGTGCTACTAATGCGATCGCTCCTTATCGACGGCAGCGAACCCTAGCAGCTTGATCATGAACTATTGTATACCCGTGACCTTGATAGTTCACAATTTTTCCATTTTCGGGTTGAAATTCGAAAATTTCCTTTCTTAATTAATTCTGTTACCAAAGCTGAGAACTTAATCATTAAGATGATACCTCATTTATCGATTTTGGTTAATATGAAGGGAGAAAGATGTCTCGTCAAAAAAAAAAAAAACACCATTTAGAAATAATATATATGATTGTGAACGTTTTCGCGGCGGCAGCACTGTAGAAAACACTCTCGGGATTCTAGCCGCGTCAAATAAAAGTCGACTGGCGACGTTGCAGTTTTAGTTAGTTAAGCAGGGCTTGACAATGGGAGCAGTGCCGGCTCTCGAAACGTCGCCAGTCGACTTTTATTTGACGCGGCTAGAATCCCGAGAGTGTTTTCTACAGTGCTGCCGCCGCGAAAACGTTCACAGTTATTTTACGTACCTCTACGGGGAGGATATGTCGCGCAGCGTTAAACATCTGGAGAAGCTGCGCTGCAAGAAGGCCAAACTACTGAGTTCGCTGGCCTTCCTGTTAAGGTGTAGAGACACCGAAACAGTGCCACGGTTTGCCGTTGTAAACCATCCGGCAAACACTAGCAGTTTTAGTTAGTTAAGCAGGGCTTGACAATGGGAGCAGTGCCGGCTCTCGAAACGTCGCCAGTCGACTTTTATTTGACGCGGCTAGAATCCCGAGAGTGTTTTCTAAAATATATATGATAATTACGGAAAAACTGCCTAAAAGCCATAATCAAGACAACCTATACGCCGGGCCAGTAGTTTAAGAAGTAAAGCCAAGGTAGTGGGTCTAAATTTTCCTTCCACCTCTGCAATTGTTCAATAAAGACACACGCAACCGTTGCCAAATTTCTGTATTAAGGTTTTTATTACCTTATAGTTCAATACCCTAATATGTAGAGTCTTGTTGACAACAGAAGTATTATGGATAGAGTGATAATCTCATCAACTCCTATGGTTGAAGAGCGTTAGAAATACGAAGACGAGATGGCGAATTATTAGTTATCGGGGGGGGGGGGGGATATAATTGCTAATCTCCTGGCTCCTGGGTTGGATTGTGTGTTGCATCCGTTGTGAGCCGTTTGTAATCTGAGTTACAGAGATTACTTGTCTGGCAAAGCAGATGCTTACATAACGATAACACACAGTAAGATTATCTGTATTGTTAGACAGCTGGATTGCGCTTAAAAGGTTGAAAGATTATAAATGTTTAATAGCTTCACAGTCAATTGTTTATTAATGCTACAGGTCTTTGATGGTACACTGTTTTACGCATATAATGTACTTAGATATGGTCGAAAGTGTGGCAAAAGTGTTTTGGATTTTAGTTTGTGTGAGTTAATCGGGGCTCTGTCCCGCTAGGATAAAGCTCATAAACAAATTTCGGGAAAGATATGACTTCCATTCTCTACATGAGTTTCATCCCTCATGAATTATTACGTTGTAAAAAGCAAGTTTAATTTTTAACCGCTTTAGATTCTCGGTTTATAATGTGAGTAGTATTTATAACTTCAGAGTTTCACTTTGGCTTCTATTTTATTCGTAATACTTTACCTGAAATTTCGGTGTATCACTAATTCTAAAATCTCTTAATTGCATTTTAGATGTGTATGAACAACACAGACACAAATTTTAGCTAAAATGGCATAGAGAGTTTAAGTTTTCATTTACTGTTTCTAATCCGCTGACGTTTAAAACTAATTGGCTGAGTCTGTTGAAACACTTTGCCTAAATCAGGTTGAAACTCACTGAGTAATTCATGTGCATAAAATATTTTGTACAGCTCTTTTTTTTTTTTTTTTTGATACTTTATACAATGCTTATATAAATGATGCAGGCCATTAGTTAGTTTCCATCGTGTGAATCATTCCCCAACTCATTTTGTAAGGTAACTTCGTCGTGAACCGAACTATTTAGGAAATATTCCATCTTTAATAATATAACTGCAAATATATCAGATAAATCTGATAATGTTACTGATACGCTGTTTCAATGTATCAGAAGAAAATTATTAATCACATAACGTAATTTTTAGGGATTTTTTTTTTGTATCCCTTTATGACTGTTGTAACAGAGGGAAATTTTTTCTGTTATATTAGTAACTGCTTTCAATAACATTAGGGAATCTGCATCAGAATTGAAGTTACGTTTTTTTTTTTAGATTTCCATCAGCTGTCAAAAAAGCGTTTGTTAAAAAAAAAATAACGTACACGTACTGGGGTAGTAAAGTTCATCACTATGAGTTTAAGTTGTGTCTTTCTTCTGGAGATGAAATCAAGGTTTCCTTAATCTTGTAGTGTGAATCTGTTTACGACAAGGTGTTTCGATACTTCACAGAATCTTGTAGTGTGATTCAAGAACCTCAATCAAATTCAGCATAATTCTAGCTTTTATTTTTGCTAATGCAGTTAGTATCGGTCACTTAGATTTTTTTTTTTGTCTGCCGGTAATCAATTTTATAGGTAAACGCTAATCAAATTTTTAAAAAATTAAACGAAAAAGTAACATGCCGTTCCTGGTACAACATTCCTCTTATTAATTCTACGCAATTCTATTAATTTTTTAAAATTATGCTTATTCTGTTGTTTCTATCACGAATGTCATCAAATGCACGAAGGCTGATTCCGTGATAAACCATTTTCCAACTGGAATTGTTCAATATTTATAAGCCGTAATTCTTTTGAAAATGGCAGTACCGTCAATAAATGCTAGTAATCACTTCATAGGTACTAGTTATACAAAGCAGGATATGTCATGGAAATGATTAGGATTGTGTAGTGACTGCCCACTAGCGACATCTGAATATTCTCTTTGAGGTTGTACACTGAGCAATATTTAGGAACTACATATAAACTACACCGAGAACAACGAGCATTAACTCTGGGATGTACTATACCTTATGGTTTAATGTGAAGAAATAGTAGAGTTTGTGCATGGATGAATAATTGACTTGCGTTATATAGCAACCGTAAATCATGAACGTGTGTGTAGGCAATATTCCAAGTTCGCAGTGTAGCATTAGATCTCTCGAAGCCATTAGGAAGAGTGAGGAATAGAATGGTAGTGAATAATTTTAAAGCCATTGCGGTGAATCGAAAAGGGCCTTACTACGTGAAGAAACTCCTAATAGATATGAAGCAAAGAGCCAGCGTATGAAATGCGGCTTCAAATGAGGTAGAAGTGAGGAGTCCCAAAGGTAACGGAAATGTTTCTAAATCCTATTATAGAGAGAGATGAGGGGATGAACCACAGAAGTGAGGGAATTGGGTTACAAATCTTTGGTCAGCCGATTGTTAATATGATGGTGTTGCATGGGACCCACGTTTTGGGTACCAAATACAGGAATTGTAGGAGGTGCAAAAAAGGGCCGGTAGATTTGCCTCTGTAAAATAACTGCAGAACACAGTCAGCAACTGGTATAATGAAGGAGCTGAAATGGGATTCAGTCGAAGACAGCAGGAGGATGAAGAGAGTGGTCGCAATGTGCAAGCCATATATTGATGATGAGGCGTGGAAAGATACTGTTGTAAGAGCAGGCACTCCATTTCAGGCGTATGGGAAAATTTTCTTTCGTAGGCAATGTAGTCAGGGATTGGAATAAATTGCCAATGGAAATGATTAATAATTTACCAAAAACTCCAAAATAATTTAAAATTAAAATTCTGACAGGTCAAAATTAGGCGGTCCATGAAAGAGAAAAATGAGTGTGTAAGAAAATTGCCACCAGAGAATGCACTCACCAAGCGTAGTGGGTGAGCGGCTAACGCTCTGGCTTCGCATTCGGGAGGACGCCGGTTCGACTCCCTGTCCGGGCATCCAGATTTGGGTTTTCCATGGTTTCCCCATATCACTCCAGGGGAATGCCAGGATACTTCCTTCAAAAGACCATCGCCGAATTCCTTCCCGTTCCTTGTCCCCAGTCCCATCCTGTCTCCAATGACCTCGATGTCGACGAGGCGTAAAGCCATAAGTAAAAAAAAAAAATGCGCTCCATCCAAATTAAATTAAACGTCTCAATCCATTACTCTAATGAATGATTTTGATGTTGGCTTACTATGAGAAATTAGGTTATTTGCAGACGAGATAATATTGTAAGAGAGTGGATTAAAAACAGCTACAAAGGGATTTAGACTGGGTGGTTTAGCAAGGAATGAAGATAAATGGCAAAAAAAGCCACAAAAAGAGTACATTGGTAGGAAAATAGAGGTTTTGCATTATATATATGGATGGGAATTACGGTTTGAAGACATCAAATATGAATGTACTGCCATAGCAACTAATAAATCGAGTTGACAAGACACATTGGGAGAGGTTTCAAAGTCCTTTACCTAAAGGACAGGTTGATGAGAAGATGTACTAGAGAAGGGAGGAAAACTAAATTTAAAAATCTTGCACAGGACCTTGTTCGTGTATGGTGGGATAGTACGCGGCATATATTACAGGTGCCAAATATAGGAGCAGGAGGGGATGCATAAGAGGGCAGCTACTTTTGTTTGAGAAAATATCAGATCACAATTGTGCTAAGATAAAGGACAAGAGTTGCGAATCGTCGGAGCCTTCTTTTTATTTTTTATTATTTTTATTTTTTGCTTCTGGTTTTACGACTCGCTGACGACTAAGTCATTTAAGTCGGATGGTAATGGTGCACGGAACCACGGTCCTTTGAAGTTACCATCCCGGCATTCGTTTGTAGTGATTTCGGGTAACCATTGAAAACCGAAATCTGAATGGTTGGTTGGGGGGAGGGTTTGAAATCACATCCTCCTGTAAGCCAGGCCCGAGTTTTACCACTCTCAAACCAGGCTTGTTAGGAATCGTTGGGAGAGTAGGCTGTTTGTAAATAAGGCATAAATTGGCTGTGAAACCTCAGTTGATGTTAAGAAAGTAAATGGAAATGTGGAAGTGAATTGATGCCCTTGACCACAAATAAGCACTTGACTTGAGGTATAAGTAGACAGCGATTGGAATAAGTTATTGAAGGAGGCACTGAACAATATATCTCAGGCAATCAGGGGTGGATCCAGGATTTTGGTTTGGGAGGGGCTTGAGCGGACTTTGGTTTGGGGCGGGGCTTGGCTTGAGTGGATTTTGGTTGGAGGGGCTTGCCCTCATAAAGTGTCCTCGGGCCTCAAATCCGTAGAGCTAAAAAAAAAGGTCTCAAAATTACAATGTTGGGGTGGACACCTAAATCCTTTTGGGGGGGCTTGAGCCCCCTAGCCCCCCCCCCCCTGGATCCGCCCCTGCAGGCAATGATAGAGTTGAAAATGAAAATTCGTATACTTAAAAAAAGGATGTCGTATAGGGAAACTGCAACAGGCGCATGTGCTTCATCGTAATTAATAATGATAGTATGAAAGTTTGTAAAGTTTCTTTGTACGTGTAACATAGTCATGGCACTTTATACTTCGAAGTGTAGATAACGAATGTAGTGAAAGGATGCTTCGAAACTAACGAGTTGGGGGAAAAAACCAGGCAAGTCACTTTTATTTTCGAAATTGGTTTGTTACAGTTAGATTCAGTCTGATCATACTCATCAATTGAGAGGTTGGAACTGGGAAAAAAGCCATGCAGTTTGAGAGATACTAGCATTAAAGGGAAGAACCAGGGAAGTAATTAAAGTTGCCTTATCAAAAGTTTTATAAATAAGTTTATTTATTTAAGGGCTATTTTGTTTTACATATGATCACTCTTGTACGAAATATGTGTTTGAACAGCAAGTATTATTAAAAACACCAAAACAAATTCTACAAATTTGTATGTGAGGTGAAACTGCATACTAGGATGATTACGATGTGTTTGAGTATTTTAGCATGAAATAGTCTGAAATGAAGTTAAATATCAAAAGCAATAAAAATTTCCTGGATTCAGAATTTTTTGCCCCAAGTTACTTTTTCCGTTAACTTTATGCTCAGACGTATAGTTGTGCTGTCGAATAAAGCTGCTGCTTCACTCAGCATTGGATTTATACGTATAAGACAGAGAGTTTAATAACACTGTCTTTAGTAGGCGGCAGAACAACTCCCTCTTCTGTTTAAAGCGTTTCAGGTTTCCATTTGGGTGAGCCCTTTTTGTATTTATTTTCAGACCGTTAAACGAAGGTCGCAGTTGTCTAATATTAGTATGTGTTATATTTAGACTTTTTCCAATTCTCTGCATATTTGCTGCTACATTTCCTGTTTTTCTTCTATAGCAACGCCGTCTATATTCTCCCATCGTCCAGCTTTTAATTTTTCTGTCTAGTCTGTAACATTTGTTTGCTATACTTCATGAAATTCTTGCTCTTTTCACATCCTGCTCAGGGCCGGCGTTAGGGGGGGTTAAGCGTGGCAAAAGTACCCGGGGCCCAGCCCACCAAAGGGGGCCCACCCGCCTGGGTGCCTAAATAAATAGAAATCAAACACAAATTATAAAATCTGCACCAGTAACTTTGAACATTTTTGTATAAAAAAAAAAAGTATAAGGGGGCATCCATAAATTACATGAGGTGAAATAGGGGGGGGGGTCCTGCGAAATATCACCAAGGTGGGGTCTACGGAAATCTCACGTGAGGTTTTGGAGAGGGGCCCGGAAATCCGGAAAAACACCTCACGTAATTTATGGATGCCCCCTAAAGAAAAAATATTTTCGGAGAGGAGTGGAGAGGGCCTAAGATCGCTTACCCGGGGCCCGAGAATCCTAGCGCCGGCCCTGATCCTGCTACGATTATTATTATTTTTTTGCAGGTATTAGTAATAATAATAATAATTGTTCTTATGCCTTGTAGTCTATGGTTTAAATTATTTCACTGTCTGAGATATTTTGTTCAGCACCTCCGTCTCCTGAGCGTGACACCAGAGTGTACAGAGACAAAGATATCTTTAGCAATCACTCTTGACCTGTCACAAAAGTGGCAAAGCGTAAGAGGTAGCACAAGATAAAGCCAACTACGAAACCTCTAAAAATATGTACTTAAACTATATTTGATAAAAAAAGAAAGAAAGAATA
The DNA here is from genome assembly GCA_031002005.1 of Vandiemenella viatica. NCBI lineage: Eukaryota > Metazoa > Arthropoda > Insecta > Orthoptera > Morabidae > Vandiemenella > Vandiemenella viatica. The sequence goes on from CM061921.1 coordinate 86,209,143, forward strand.
AGTCTTCTCTAGCAAGAAAGAGTTTATCATATTATGAGAAATGTTCGGGTGTAGAATAATACTAATCAAGAATGGGAACCAATCAAAAAAGTATTAGAACAGCTGCATTGGAGGATATAGGAAAACTAAGAAAAAGATATAGTGTATCAAAAGATAATTAAAAATATGGAATGTTGTTATTGCAAACATCATTAAAGGGAAGAAAGTGGCGTATCAGAAACAACTGGAAAACTCAACAGCAGAAAATATAACTGACTTTAAAAAGATAACATCTATAAATAATAGAACAGTAAGAGAGATAAAGAGACAAATGTGGATATGATCTTCATGGTAGGTGGGCAGGAGCTTGCAGAGTGCAGAGAGATTCGAATAAAACAGAAAAAGAGGAACTGATTCACAACCCCATATCTGAGATTGGTTACGATATTTCACTGATTTCACGAAAGAATTCAGCAAACATGTAGATCCAATAACAACGAAATAGATAGACGAAGTATTGGCATCACACAAAGCCAGTCTCTTATACTGAGACCTATAGAATATAAATGTTTCGTTTTGTATTGTACTGAAAAATAAAAAGACGCCATTTTGTGGTGACCTTAATGCAGAAATTTTAAAAATATTTAAGTTCTCATACAATAAATTTAAAATTCTTTTATTAATTTATTTTAAATTGTTGTTGGACTAGTGGATATGTACCAGAGTGGAATAGAGTTATAGCGTGTCCCATATTCATAAAGGGAGATGGCCGAAAACTGAAGATCATGGAGGTGTAAGTTTGTCGTGTACAACTTACAATATATAAAAGTAGTGAAAAGTCTCATTGGTGTAATAGCAATAGCTCTCACTATGATGCACAGAATGTCTTCCTAATGAGATCATGTTCAGACTGTTATTCACTATAACATACGTGGTAGAATAATATGGGCAACTCAACATATCGACATATGTGCATCGATTATGAAAAAGCATTTCACACGGTTAACAGAACGAAATCAATTCACATAATACTAAACAAAGGGCTACCCCCCAGCATATAGCAACAGTAGCACAAAGTTTCTAGTATAACACGTCTATTAAAATCTTACAGACTGAAACGTGAGGAGTGAGATAAAAACGCTTTTCGTGACAATCAAGTGAGTTAGGGCGAAGGACGACTTGATATGAGGGCTATACTTATTGATGAAAATTTCAAAAGATTATAATTTGAAAATCTCCTTAAAACAAAAAAAAAACGAAAGTAATGGCATATGGAAATCAACCAGTTTGTGTTGAGTTTGCTAATTTAGGATACCACATAAGCTTCACTGGGAGTGGATTTCAGTACCAAAATACAGATATTTCAATACTTGTATGAAGTAATCAAAAGAGATTTTAAGAACGCCAGAAGGGATATATTGATGCAATTTTTCAAATCGATGATTGAACCCCTATTACTACATAGGTGCAATCATGGAAATTAATTACACAACAAATAAAGCGAATAAAATCAGCTGGGATGAAGTTACTGAGAGCTGTGGCTGTGGATGCATAAAAGAAATAAGGAAAGATTTGAATATTTTCTCACCTAAATGAGGAAATAATTGGAGAGAGGAAGATATGAACGGAACATTTAACAAGCATTGAAGACACCAGGCACCAAAGATGCTGCTAAATTACAATCCAAACCGGAACGCAGGAAGATAAGTCGGCCCAAGATAATATATATGAAGGCGGAAGAAATAATGATGCTGATGGACTCCGTTCTTGAATTGCTTACCTAGATATCAAATCTTTTTCTTTCCCTTACGCCTGAAATCAGGTCTTAATCTGTGGTGATGCTTCTCTCTACCTCTTCTCATACTGCTACTTTATTTTTGCTTGGGCTTTACGCCTCGTCGACAGCGTGGTCATTAGAGGCGGGATGGGATGGGGGACAAGGAACGGGAAGGAATTCAGCCATGGCCTTTTTGAAGGAAGCATCCCAGCATTCGCCTGGAGTGATCTGGGGAAACCATGGAAAACCCAAATCTGGATGTCCGGACGGGGATTCGAACCATACTGCTACTAATACTTCGTCCGACCAATTCAAAGTTACGAGTGTACAAACAAACCAATTGATGAAACACAAATAAATTTCCATTCGTTAGTGACTAATAGACAACCTTCGGAAATAGTCGAAACAAGCACTGTCTCTATCGTTAATAGTGATACATTAATTAACAAAATCCAAAACGCTTTCGTAAAACGTAATATTTTTAAGAATCCGTCACATAACTAGAAGATTGTTGCTTACTGCTTCATTTAACGTATGTGGCTGAAACCAACCATTATTCACGCTGAAAGATAATTCGTAAATCAAACATGTCAGTGAGCTTAAATGCTCTTCTTATGGAATATAAATGATCGTATACATTGTTTACGTAGTCATGATGAATAAATACATATACAGTAAGTTATAATGGGATATACTTGTTTGCAGAGAACAATGAAGTCCAGATATTTGTGATAACTACTAAACATAGTAGTTTGTTAGTAGTATCGCCAGTTAGGTTTAGGCTGAAATATTTGCAGGTTTGTGACAAAGTGGATTACAACGAGTCTGAAACAGCCATTTGTGTTCATTTATATTTGATACCAGTTTCCAGCTTGAGATATCTGTGTTTGAAAGAGTCAAATGAAATGATATCATTGCTCCAGTAGTGGCCAAACACTTAACGAGCAGACATGCCAGACCTTGGACCGAGTGGGTGCCAATAATTGGTACTCTACAATGACCACAACAATAGCTTGGTTTAATCTCCGTTTGAAATGATGATTTCTTGATTGCGTTAATCAGTCACAACAATTTTTTTTCTTTCGTAAAATGGTGTGTTTCGGTATTATAAACGTATTGCGATGTTCATAAGTAACGTAAACGCTAAACATTAATTGACAAAAGTAATGCAAACCAAGAGCAGAGTTGTACAAAATTCGTCAGAAGGCATAAAAAAATGGTTCTTGGCGTACGTACGATAGGGTTGCCAACTCTTCCGTATTATACGGGAACTCCCATATTCTGCTCAATTTTTAAGCTATGACCCGTCTCCCGTTTTGATTTCATCCGGGAGCACATATCTCTCGTATTTAAGGAAATCACACTTAATTGCTATTTAAATTTACCGCGCGGTTTAAAAGAACTCGTTTTCTGCTGATTCTTGCTCCACAGATGTAAAATCGATAACACAAATTCATCGATATCGTGATCGATACGATCTAAACTTCCGCTTTCAGTTCGCATATTCGCATCCTGTGTGTGTTTTGTGTGTCGTACTTGTTGCTCTCGAATTTGTGTTCCAATTTTAAATCCGCAATAACGCAAGATGGATGTACCTAAACATACTACGCCTAAAAAGAAACCGAAATACTTGTGCGTGTACCAGAAAAAGTGGGAAGAAAGTTATTAATGGATTAATTCCGTTAAAAACAATCAGTATAAAGCACAATGTTCACTTTGTAGGCGCGAGTTTAGCATATCACATGGTGGTAATGCGGATTGTGTGCAACACGCTAATAGCGAATTACACAAAAGCAGAATAAAAGGAATCAACGACTCGTCCAAGATTTCCAGCTATTTTCATCGTCCGAGCGAGAAAGAGAGTGGCGAATCCAGCAAAATTGCGGTAGGGGAGTTAGCAGTGGTGTATCATACGGTGAAGCATAACCTCAGCTATAATAGCATGGACTGTGCAAATAAACTTGCGAAGGACATATTTGTGGATTCCGATGTGGCCAAAAAAATGCACTGTGGTAGAACGAAGGCAGAGTCAATTGCAAAACGTGTTAGCACCAAGAAGTGTAAGTGACTTTTTAAATGTACTTGGTGATCCAGAAAAGTATAGCACCTTTTTTTCTGTGGCTACAGATGCATCTAATTATAAGAACAGAAAAATGTTTCTTGTGGTAATCAGGTATTTTGATCCTTTTGTTGGCATAAAAAATAAACTATTAGATTTTGTGGAACAAGCTGATGAGACAGCAGGTGGTATTCACACTTTGATAACAAGGAGCCTTGAATTTCACTCATTGGATGTAAATAAAATTTCTTCATATTGTGCAGATAATGCTAGTCAATTATGGAAAAAACAAGTCTGTGATGAAGTTGTTATGTGATAATAATGGCTACATATTTAAAGCAAATTGCACCAATCACATAATCCACAATGGCACTAAACATGCTTGTGATAAGTTAGATGTAGACATAGAAATGGTAATCATAAAGATTTATGGGCATTTTTCAGTATCTGAAAAAAGAAGGGAGGAATTAAAATCATTTTTTAATTTTCTTAGTACAGAATGGAGTGAAATCCTAAGGCATGTGCCTACTAGGTGGCTGTCCCTCACACCATCAGCTGATGGTTATTGAAGAACTAGGAGCCAATAACAAGCTATTTTCAAAGCACAAATGAAACGCCTAAAGTTTTGAAACAATATTTCAATGATGAGGATCCAGATAAAATGTTAATACTTAAAGCAAATCTTGCGTTCTTTACTTACATTGGCAACCTACTTGTAGAAACGTCAAAATACCTTGAGATTTCTGATTTAACCATCATGGAATCATCTAATGCAGTTGAAGCATTGACAACTAAAATTTTGCAAAGAAAAGAGGTTTTTTGGAAGTAATACACACAAAATCTTGAACGAGTTAGACCCTATCATTCAGAAAAGAATTCAAAATAATTTTGTTGACTTCTATGAATCTTTCATTCCTATGTTGTAAATCGTATCAACATTTCAGACAATGTTATAATGCAATCCTTGCTCCCATTATGCTTGAAGAATTATATTAATTTTAAAGATTTTCAGAACATTCTTATTCATCTTCAACTTGACATAAATGAGGACAACCTTTAGGAGGAATTTTCTTCCTTGAGAGAGACAATAACTTCAAAAGTTTCTATCGATGGCAATGCTATGGAGAAGTGGTTATTTGTGATGAATGAGGCAAAAGCCAAGGGAATTAAACTCGAGGAGCTGCAAAATATTCTTGGTTTTGTACTCAGTATACCTGCATCCAATGCCCACACAGAACGGATTTTTTCTATAATTAATAATAAATGGTGTGATGATAGAAACCGTTGCAATGTAGATTTAATTAAAGCTGAGTTACAAATCAGTGTTAATTTTGATTACACATGCAAAGAATTTGTGGAATATGTAAAGATTAATCCCAAACTTCAGGCTGCTGCCAAAGATGTACATAAATATAGCTTTAAATAAGAACCTTTGTAATCATTTTGTATTTGTTAGTTTCTTTGATGTAATAAAATTGTTCTAAGGAAATATTTTTTCTTCATTCACGGTAGTCACGTCGTCACATCATAGTCTCCCTTATTTTGAAAAAAAAAAAAAAAATAGTTGTCAACCCTAACGTACGATCAATACAGTTTGGTAGAACATGGCGTTCCTCTTTGGGTCAACTGAGATAAAAACAGAAGTATATATAGTCTCTCTTATCGACTGTTTCATTGAAACCTAAAAAGGACAGTTCACAGTGTCTAGTATTCAGTTTTTAATTCACACGTTAGATTTGTTTACAACAAGCGGCTGTTTGATGACGTAACCGTGTCATACACACTGTTATAAACACAGCAGTGCCTCATGTTTCGTAATACGTGTCATCTACACCTACTGACTGTTAATATCCACAGTTGCAAGTCTTCTACAGGCTCACCGCTTCGGCAGTTTAATAAATTGATTTAAACTTAAAAATTATTTATTTTATTCAACACTCAAGATAAAAACTTTCTACTACTGTTTCATTCCTTTAATTTTACTTTTCTTTATATATGGATACTGAAGTAGTTTAGAATGAACCATTCGGCACAATATACCATTTCCTTACTTTTAACTTAGTCTCCTGGCTATTAACCTTGTCATAGCATGAATTTTCCTCTTTTAAGTAACTCTGGTTATCTAATTACTGACTTGTCACATCACACCGTTGTGTTGCAATTACTATGTCCCGTTTAACTGTAGACAGGTGGCAAATGTGACAGGTGAAGCATTTGCCCCTGCAGCCAGATGGCTCGAAAGAAGCAGGAATATACATACATTCTTAACTAGGGTTTCAAATTAACAGGCCTTTGATGGAGTTCTGAGGCTGAAATGATTGAGGCGGAATATGAAAAGCGAATGGAAACGCCGATATCTTCATATTGCAAATTCAGTCCAGCTTTCACGCGGCTTCAACATTGCATTAAAAAGAATCAAAACAACATACAGCAAATATACTTTGAGCCATACAAGTGGAAGGAACTGTCAACGTTAGTGTAAAACAGTTTGGTCTTACAAAGCAAGGTCCTCATGTGTGGGTTACCGATTTTGATACGCTTTGGCACAGAACTACTCCTTCGCTGACCTCAGCAGCGTAGGGGTAGCGTGCTTGCTTCACGTGGCAGAGGTCGCCGGTTCGAGTCCGGCCTAGGGCATGGGTGGTTTTAATTAATTGTTGTGTTCGTCTTGTGTCGTTCTTACAGAATAGGGAAAATAATGACACTGATAGGAAATCTATACATTGCAAGAGAAACATACACATTGAGCTGCCTGTATGGCTAATATGGATAAATGCCATTTTAATAAATAAAAATTCTCCTTCGAAAATAAATGTGTAGTGACCTGTCAGCTGATCGACAAGAGTGGAAAAGGTAAGCTTCTACTGGAGCCGTGGATAAGGGTCGAGAGTAGAAGTCGATCATGGTTCTGATATGAATATTCAGCATAGGATCCTACTACAACACCTGACAGGTTTTATGGCTCAGTACCTTCAGATATTAATATAGGAGTTACTGAGAAGACTAGAATAAATATACATTTATTCATATGAGAATTGACCGATAGCATACTTGAATATGTACAGTGTTTATTGGGCTTCATTATAAAATGATCAAGCATTCAGCTGGCATGTTAGAGACATGGCAAAAGACAAGTGCGAGCATGTAAATTATGGGCGCCTCGCAGCCCAAACTAACTGGAGTATTGGTAACATCTGTGCAAGACTATGACTTCATGACGATGACCAATTGTTTGACCATGTGACTGTCTACATACCGCTATCACAGTAGAGCCCATCTTTGTATTAGACGTCTGGCATCCTCTTCTTGTCTGCGACTGTGTGGAGAGGGCAATACTTCTCGCTAATCTGCTGCGTGAAGTCATTTTACCAACTTGCAGTAATTACCGGTGCTTGGTAACTGGCGACTTGTTGATCGGCGTGCTACTTCTCAAGTCATAGCTCTATTGCTTAACTATTTCATGCCCGCCCGCCCTGGATACTGTCTTAGAAGTAGGTTTTTAGGCAAGTGATCGACCTCGAAAACTACAATTGGGTACGTGTCGCGGCGTTCGTCTAGATAGCCCCCATTTACGGAGCGACCATAAACTACGTCGCTCGGTCTAGGCAAGGGGAGGTGTAGAGTAGAAAGTTATGCTGGGCTAAGTGGGGGGAGGGATTCTGAACCAAGCCAAATAGCTTTTCACTCATATTATTTGGCACAATTAAAATCAGATACAGAACACACGACAACATATGAATGTTTATTTCCTTGGAGCCGCGAAGTTTATGGACGCTCCCTTACGAAAAATTTGATGTCAAAGCTCTTGGCGTAGGATCCGTTTCGAACGTAGGTTTATTGAAAAATAATCATCAAAATTTACTAATACATGTGGGTGTCACAAACCTATAGTTTCTGAGTTATCAATGAGTTTATGTGCCAGTGGTGCGGCTGAAATACCTGTGACTTTGGCGTTAATGTGAAGTGAGTGTCATATTCATAGGTGTGAGCTTTGGATTTCGGATTTGCGGACCCATATTTTCGCAATATTGTCGTGATATAAACATTTTGTTCGAGAAATATAAATACTTTATAATTTGCCCTGCAAAACGGAATGACAACAATCAAAATTTTATGATGTTTAGTTTCTCTACACACTTTTCTACAGTATGCAAGTCTTTTTTTATTTTTAGCTGAGCTTTAAAATCGTACCCTCAGTGGAAAGTTTTTGGTTCACTGTGATATGAGGAGTCCGTAGCAACAATATAAAATGTATAATTTTGAAGAGCTTCAATAGCCTCGTTAAATCTCGCTGGCTCGTGAACATATTGGTTGGACCCTAAATGACTGAAAAAAGGTTGTGTTTTACAAGAGTCACGATTCCAGTTGGTAAGAGCTGATGGTAGGGATGGAGTGTGGCGCAGAACCCACTAGGCCATGAACCCAGGCTGGCAGGAAGGCACTGTGCAAGCTGGTGGTGGCTCCATCATGGTATAGGCCTGTGACCCAACCATTGACTGGAAATGGCTAGGGGCAGCTTCTTCGAGATCATTTGTAGCCATTCATAGCCTTCATATCCAAACAACGATGAACTTTTCCAGGACGATAATGCACCATATCACCGGACCAGAATAGTTTACAATTGGTTTTAGGAACATTTTGGTTAATCACAGTGAATGATTTGGTCACCTAGGTCACCAGACATTAATCCAGTAAAACATATATGGTACATGATCGAAAGGTCAGTTTATGTCCTGTACCGATGTCACTTTCTCGATTTATGGTCCGTTGTAGAAGATGCATGGCTGAATATTTCTTCGCGGGACTTCGGATGGCACGTTGAATCGGTTTGCAGCACTTCGCCAAGCAAAAGGGGTCCCACGATTTTTAGATTTTTAGACTTCAGTGTATGTATACCTATAAGTAGTAAGACAAGGCCGATTCAAGCCTGATAAGCTCTTTGGACAACTGTAAAGAGACTCCACTCGTCCGCGTGACGTCACAAGATGGCCGCCCCCCGTTTGGCCGGCCAAGATGGCGGGGTTCTTTGGCCGGCCAAGATGGCCGCCGTTAGTTCCTCGACCGCCCACCCAGATGGCAGCAGCAGTCTGGCTTGCGCTGCACCGTTAGTTCACAGATCCGCTGGTAGATGGCAGCCCCCGTTAGTTCTTTGGCTCACTGGTAGGTGGCGTGGCATTTATCATTTTGGTCTCCGACAAATATTTGTCACTGCTCTGGCCTGCTCTCCATTAGCCGTTCCCTGTTCTGGAATGCGGACGTCAGACAAGTTGTATCGTGGTGACAAAACTATGGATTCGTCTATCACTTTAGTTCCTAGTGGTCATCGTGTGTTGCGTATACCAATTCCACCTTTACCGAGTAACTTAAATATTGTCGCGTTGGAACCGGGACAGGTGTGAATTCGAAGGTTACTTGTCAATGAACACAGCACTTAAACTGAGAACAGGTTTATTGAGAACTCAAACATACACGCAGCACTGACTGCCTCTTGGGCAGAATGCTCTTCTATTTATACACAGATAGAACGTACTAGAGATTACAAGAGTAGTTAACAAATGAAATGTGTAGAAGTTACAAGTGACCTTAGGAAACATGTAGAATCTTCTGGAAATAATAAACATAATTAAATAATTTTTGTCAGTGGGCGGGATTGAACCGGCGACCTTCGGTACCGCAATTCGTGACGCTACCCGCTGCGCCATGCTGGCAGACGGTACACTGGCGTTCATGCGGCATTGCTCCCTCTCCTGAAGAAAACAGCGTCCCGCTGTTAGATTTCTTTTGGGGCACGCTGAAGTGTCCTGGATCTTGATCTTGTCGTGGGTCCTCTGTATGGCAGTTCTGGAGGGCCCCTCCTGTTTGTACTATTATCTTCCTGTCCGACTTCCTCAGTATCCAAACCGTCCTCAGAGTCCTTGAACAAGAAGCTGGTTGTGCCTAGCTGCTCGTCAGGATTGTAGTAAGGCTTCATGCGGAGGACGTGAACAATGTCCCTTCGCTTTCGTCGTTTCGAAGACGGCTCATAATCCTCGACTTCGTATGTGACGTCTGACCGGCGGCGTATGACACGATACGGACCAAAGTACCGCTTCAGTAACTTTTCTGATAGCCCAACCTTCCGGACAGGGGTAAAAATCCATACGAGATCTCCTGGGTTGTACGCAACAGGTCGGTGCTTGCCGTCATACCGCTGACGGTCCCTCTCCTGGGTGGCCAGTGTTCGTATGTGAGCCAGCTGTCTTGCTTCTTCGACCCTGGTAATGAGCTGTTTTATATAGTCATCCTGAGTGTCGTCCGGCTGGAATGGGAACAGCGTATCCATTGTGGTCTCAGCTTCACGGCCATGGAGCAGAAAAAACGGAGTGAAGCCTGTCGTATCTTGCCTTGCTGTATTATAAGCAAATGTGACCACTGGCAGTATTGTATCCCAATCCTTCTGCTCAACATCCACATACATCGACAGCATATCGGCTAATGTCTTGTTGAAGCGTTCTGTGAGACCGTTTGTCTGAGGGTGGTATGCAGTTGTCATCCTGTGGACAACGTCGCATCTTGACATGACCTCTGATACTAGTCTTGACTGGAATACCTTTCCACGATCGGATATCATCACACGTGGTGCTCCATGCTTCAAAATAATGTCTTCTACTAGAAATTTTGCAACCTCTGGAGCTTCTGCAGTCGGCACAGGTTTGGTGACAGCGTAGCGCGTGAGGTAGTCGGTGCAGACTATTATCCATCGGTTACCGGTTGTCGACTTCGGGAACCTCCCCAAAAGGTCGATCCCAAATTCGGTGGAATGGAACTGCTGCAGGTGGAATTGGTACTAGATGACCTGGAGGTAATTGCGGCACATGTTTCCGTCGCTGGCACTCTTTACAGTGACTCACATAATGCTTGACAGATCGGTAGAGACCCTTCCAGTAATACCTGCGTCTGATTCGGTCCAGGGTCTTCACAAATCCCAGATGACCGGATATTGGAGCGTCGTGGAAATACTTGAGAATAGCTGGCTGGAGATGAGCTGGAACGACCAGAAGCCACTTGGGGCCTAGTGGATGGTAGTTGTTCTTATATAATGTCCCATCTATCAATTGAAACCCTCCTTTGGCCGGTTCTCCTTTCTCCAAGGCGTCTATGGTTCTTAATAACTCTGAATCTTCCCTCTGTTCAGCTGCAACGTCACCTAATTCAGCGAGGGCTGAAATTCCATTCATGCTGTTGTGTTCTATTAAAGGATTCCTTGAAAGGCTGTCTGCATCCTTGTGTTTGCGTCCGTTTTTGAATACCACCGTGACGTCGTACTCTTGAAGTCTAAGTGCCCATCTTGCTAGTCGACCTGATGGATCCTTCAAGCTGGTTAGCCAACATAAAGAATGGTGGTCTGTTACGACGGTGAAAGGTTTGCCGAATAAATACGGACGAAACTTGTTGATAGCCCAGACAACTGCGAGGCATTCTTTCTCGGTTGTAGAGTAGTTTATCTCGGGCTTAGAGAATACTCTTGATGCATAGGCTATCACCTTCTCAGCACCTTCCTGAATTTGCACAAGCACTGCACCGATCCCATAACCGCTGGCGTCAGTGTGAAGTTCAGTTTCTGCATTCTCGTCGTATAAGGCTAGAACTGGTGCGGAAGTTAGAGCCTCCTTAAGTGCCTGGAAAGATCTTTCTTTAGTTTCATCCCAGTAAAACTTGGCGTCTCCCTGCAAAAGTTCTTGCAGTGGACGTGCCATGTTACAGAATCCTTTTATGAAACGCCGGAAGTATGAGCACAGCCCAAGAAAGCTTCTCACATCACGAATGTGCTGAGGAGTTGGAAATTCCATGACTGCCCTTACTTTATCTGGATCAGCGCAGACGCCATCTCCGTTGACCAGGTGCCCCAGGATTTTTATCTCTCTGGCGACGAAGAGGCACTTCTTCGGATTGAGGCGGAGTCCTGCAGTCTGAACACACTTCAGCACCGTTGACAGGCGACTCAGATGTTCTTCAAATGTTTTCGAGAAAACAACAATGTCATCTAAATAACAAAGACACGTCGTCCACTTAAGGTGTCGAAGTAAGTTGTCCATCATGCGTTCGAATGTGGCCGGAGCGTTGCATAATCCGAATGGCATTACTTTGAATTCATAGAGGCCATCAGGTGTAATAAAAGCCGTCTTTTCTCTGTCAGCTTCGTCAACCTCGATTTGCCAGTAGCCTGTCTGCATGTCCATGGTTGAGAAGTATGTAGCTCCTTTCAAGCAGTCTAAGGCGTCGTCGATGCGCGGCAGTGGGTAGACATCTTTCTTTGTGATTTTGTTCAGCCGCCGATAGTCGACACAGAATCGCCACGTACCATCCTTCTTCTTTACGAGGACCACCGGAGATGACCAAGGACTCTCCAAAGGTTGAATAATGTCATTATGCAACATCTTCTCCACTTCCTCTCGAATTATTCGCCTTTCGACTGGTGACAATCGGTACGAGCGCTGGCTAATGGGCGGATGATCCCCAGTATTGATACGATGCTTTATCGTGGGCCGTTTCGTCTGACCTTTTTTTTGCTGTGGTGTGAATACACCAGAGAATTGGCGTAGTATAGCTAACACCCGGTGGTGTTGTTCCTTGGTCAGGCCGGACCCTATTGGCAGTTCCATAGTTGTTTCCTCCAGCGTGTTGTCGGTACTAGTAACAGAGCATGGATCTTCGTTAATGACGTTGAGCTCGCCCTCCTGGACTGGTTCAGCTGTCCCTATGCACATTCCCTTGGGGATAATTTGTGACTGCTCGTGACAGTTGGTGATCCAAATGTCTCCTCGACCACCGATAATGCTTATGATAGCCGCTGGTATGTAGATTTCTTTCGTGAGCCTAATAAACTTTCTACTATCGACAAGCACTTCAAGGTTGCGGTCGTCCGTGTTTTTGACTGGGACTCTTCTCATTGCGAACGGCGGGATTGTCACGTTGTCAACGGCGAATAACTTCCCAGAAGATTCTGTGTTACGTGTACCCGTCGCAACGACTTCTTCAATTTGCAGCTCAGACGTTCCACAGTCAATGACAGCTTGGGATGCCTTAAGGAAGTCCCATCCAAGGATGACATTATGACTACATTCTGTTAAAATGACAAATTCAACTGGCTGGGTCCTGTTGTTGATGGTTATTCTCGCGACACAAGCTCCAGCTGGCTGGACGTACTTTCCATTTGCGACCTTTAGCACAGTTGCCCCCGTATCACGGAACATTGTCTTCTTTAGTGTGCGACGATAATTGTCCGACAATACGGAGAAAGAAGCTCCTGAATCAACCAGCGCCCGGACAGGTTGGCCGTCGATTATAACGTTGATGAGATTTCCCGACATCTTAGTGACTGTCATCCATGGAGGATTTTCATCTGCGGCGGCCTCACCTCCGTAGATGGTCGCCTTGCTTAGTTTTCCTGCGTGCGGCGGCTAGGGGAGCGGCTGGTAGCTCTGTCCGGCGACGATGAACGGCAGCGGCGCGTCGGGGATCGACCTCGTCTAGGGTACGGCGAATGGGCTTCTTCCCGTAGGTCGACCGAACTCGTCAGCGGGTGGCTGCCTGGGGTAGAACTGTTCGGATGGCGGACGTCTTGCGGCAAAATAATCGTCAAATACTCGTCTTCTCTCTCTGCAGTAGCGTATGACATGTCCAGGGCGCCCACAGTGGAAACATACTGGCGCGTTGTCTTCTGTCCTCCAGACGTCCGTTCGTCTGCGGGACGTCATAGGTGCCGGAGGATTTGGTTGTGGCCGTGTCGGCCGGTTCCTAGGCTGCCGTTTGGCAGCTGCAGCATACGTCATATCAGGGCGAGGCCATTCTTCACGTCGAGTGCGATTGGCTCGGCAGACAGGAGCTATTGTCTGAAATACCTCTTTTTCCGCCGCGTCGGCTCCTTCATGACCCACTGGGCTTACATCCATGGCCATGATCTGATGCTCACTCGGTTCAAGAGTCCCAGCTGCCATGAACTGTTGTAATTCTTCTCTCACAATTTGTCGTATGAGAGACGCAAAGTCGTGCTGGTCTTCCACAACTGCCATAGGGACTACGTTGGGAAGTCTGTCATACTTCTTTCGCCCAACCCTCCTTTGTTGCATCTCCTCAATCCGCTGGCACCACTTGATGAACTCTTCCGTCGTAGCGACGTCTTTTATCAGAAGAGCTTGGTACATGTCTTCTGCAATACCTTTCATTAGGTGCGTGATTTTGTCGGCTTCAAGTCATATTCGGGTTGACTACGTTGCATAGGGCCAAAACATCCTGTATGTAAGATTGCGTCGCCTCCCCATGTCGTTGGGCCCGGTTCTTCAGTTGTTCTTCCGCCGAGCGGATTTGTCGCTGGTGGTCCCCAAACGTTTTCTTAAGTTCCGTCTGGAACATTTCCCAGTTATTCAGTTTTTCTTCGTTGTTCTCGAACCACTGCTGGGCGGTTCCGTCCAGATAGAAATAAACATTTGCCAAGCACATGGTATGATCCCACCTGTTGTACTTGGCGACTCGGTCGAACCCTTTTAGCCATTTGTTAGGATCCTGTCCAGCGTCTCCAGAGAACACCGATGGGTGTCGAATGTGCAGCTGGCTTGCCGCCATGGGTTTCCTAATGACGCGGACTTTCGGAAGGACGTACTGAGTATATCCCTTGTAGTCCGGTTCCAGTCCGTGTAGGCGGCGACTTTTACGTTGCCTAATCGGAGCCACGACGATGCAGCTGTTGCACAGGGTACCCGGCGTCTCCACCAAACTATGTCGCGTTGGAACCGGGACAGGTGTGAATTCGAAGGTTACTTGTCAATGAACACAGCACTTAAACTGAGAACAGGTTTATTGAGAACTCAAACATACACGCAGCACTGACTGCCTCTTGGGCAGAATGCTCTTCTATTTATACACAGATAGAACGTACTAGAGATTACAAGAGTAGTTAACAAATGAAATGTGTAGAAGTTACAAGTGACCTTAGGAAACATGTAGAATCTTCTGGAAATAATAAACAGAATTAAATAATTTTTGTCAGTGGGCGGGATTGAACCGGCGACCTTCGGTACCGCAATTCGTGACGCTACCCGCTGCGCCATGCTGGCAGACGGTACACTGGCGTTCATGCGGCAATATAATTAAAGTCTTATCTTCGAGGAGTTTAAATGGACCCATTGGTTTAAGTAGACAATGGACGATTAGTTCATCCATTAATCGGGAAATCGAGTATGATGGTCTCCATGATGTCACGAATCCACTTCCTCTCAGATGTATACTGTTTGAAACAGAAGTGGGTGTTGACGTCACTGCCGGAGTATAAAGGCCATCACACCAGCCAGCTCGCACTCAGTTCCCGGTCGGCGATCGTCAAGTCCAGTTCACTATGGCTAGTGAGGTTCTCCTGTTTTCAACATGCTACAAGTTAAACAGCAGTGACACCAAGCGTATCACTGTTGGTTTGTCACCTAAACTGGAGTTTAATCCAGTAGTTGTACTCGAAAAAGTTGGGTACAATAAAGTCACTCTCACACATGATGAGTGGGATGTACTGAGACAGATGGTCTATACAATTGGTGCTTTTTCAACAACACTGAGCATCTACAAACGAGTGTCTCATTCGGCAACCACACCATCTCTTCCCGAACAGTGGCTGGAGCAAAACTATATGGATTTACAACAATGCTGTGCCTGCCTATGGTGTGTTTCTCGGTGAATCAACATGGGACAAACATGGTCGACGCCCTGCCAGCAGTGACCGGCGCCATCAACACCATGAAGCCCTGGAGTTATCAAGTTACCAAGTACTACAACGAGTTTGTGAATACGTTATCAGTGAAAGTGATTCGTGACTTCCCCCGTTGTTCTGTGAATGGTCTGATAGATTTGCATTTTGATAGTGTACATGTCAATGAAGTGTCATACAGCCCTGTTCAACACTAGTCTATGAACGTTTAAAGTTAGAAATTAAAGCATATAAAAAAACTGTTAGTGTATGACTATGTTAAGCGCAAAGTTGAGCAAGATTTAAAAGGAACTGATGTATTTAGCAGAGGCGTTGATGACATA
>CM061921.1:86226011-86431554 GCA_031002005.1 Vandiemenella viatica
TTCAATTTGCAGCGCAATCTGCCTTTTTCGTGGTAGCGAGCGTGGTGGGTGAGCGGTTAACGCGCTGACCTCGCATTCGGGAACACCAGGGTTCAAATCCCCGTCCGGGCATCGACATTTGGGATTTCAATGGTTTCCCCAAATCACTCCAGGCGATTGCCGGGATGCTTCCTTCAAAAGTTCATGGCCGAATTCCTTCCCGTTCCTTGTCCTAGTCTTTTCCCGCCTCTAATGACCTCGACGTCGACGAGGCGTAAAGCCATAAGCTAAAAAAAATGCTTCGTGGTGACGTAATCTGAAAGATAATGGGGACCTGGACGTAAGGGTTTACATGGAATCTGAACAACGAAAGCATTCCAACGTCTTTTACACGCAGTAATGAAGCTTTCCCAGATGTTAAGGATAGTTCAGGGCCTTTGCAAATCCTAGCCGTAGTCGGGATTCAAACCAGCGATACTTTAAACTTCCTTCGTACACTTCACCGCTAAGCCAATACTCAGTGGAAGGTACTAAATGAAAAGCGGGACGGAAGTGAAGACTCCTTCTTTGACTATCCTTAACGGAGCGGATTTCCTTTGCACGACTGACCAGGTTGGAGAGAAGCGAAGAAGATATATGACATCTGCACAAACGTAAATAAACTGAATATATTCTTCTTTATAAAAAATAAAAATTATTTTAGACAAATTCCATTGTTCCGTTCATTATGAATCACATCCGAAAATTTTCGTCTCATATTTCCATAAATACCAAAAAGATGAATCAAAATATAAATTAACTCTTCCAGCTTTCTAATCTAAATCCCATAACTGGAATGTTAAATGTAATCGCACACTTTTTTAAAATATATCTTCATGAAATTATGGCAAAATGACAAAAAACATGTCGACTTGTTTATTAAATATAAATGTGATTACATCCATGCTATGTTATTAGCAGACGCTTGAGTTATAATGGTCAAAGACAAATATAACATTAAAAATTCAAAGAGAAAATGGATTAACAGTGAATTTGGAAACACAAAATATGTAGGAGCGCAAACGATTATCTAACAACAGGCGGAAATAAGATATAAAACTCAACACAATACAATTATTTGGGTGCGAAAATAGATAGATAATAGGAAAAACTGCAGCAAGACAGGTAACACAGGAGTTAAAATGTTGTTATGGTCCTTAGACATAACAAGAAGAACTCTGGATCTGACACGTGGTAAATGTGAGAAGGGGTCGACAAAGATTGAAGGGTATTCAATTTAGAACATAAACCAAATGAGGAATAAAAGAAACGAAAAAATATTTTGTTTTGCTTTGGACGTAAGGGCTCGTCGACGTCGAGGTTATTAGAGGCTGGAGAGGATCGGGGACAAGCAACAGGAAGGAATCCAGTCATGGCCTTTTGAAGGAAACATCCCCGAATTTGATTAGAGTGTTGTTTGAAAACCATGAAAATCCGAAATCCGCACGACCAATGGAGGTTTATGGCAGCTTCGTCCAGAATGCCAGTGAGTTGCCGCTCATCCACAGCTCTCGCTGGAATAAACTGAATTGAAAACAAGAAAAATGCCAGTTTATATGGTCTGAACATATGTATTTTAGAGAAAGGATGATCCCGAAAGGCTTGAGCAAAGCATCTAATGGAGAGACGGCGGAAGGAAAGAATGCATATGAACGGAGAAGTTTGAATAATGTTAGTTGAAAGATAGACAGACATGATGTTTGGGATTCAAGAAACGGCAATATGAGCTATCCTTGTTCCGTTAAAATTGTAATAAACATTTTTTCACTCAGTTAAAAGCTAACCTGTGCTGTTCCTTACAAAGTAGTCCCTTGCATCGAATCTTCCTGTCTTCAATTATTTTTATAAAAAAAATTCTTTGAAGACTTTTATTTTTATTTTTGGGATGCTGCGCACTTCCCTTGACGAATTTTCGTGAATATCATAAATAGATTTAAAACCAGTGAAGAGTA
Source organism: Vandiemenella viatica (assembly GCA_031002005.1). Taxonomy (NCBI): domain Eukaryota; kingdom Metazoa; phylum Arthropoda; class Insecta; order Orthoptera; family Morabidae; genus Vandiemenella; species Vandiemenella viatica. The sequence continues at coordinate 86,227,982 of CM061921.1, forward strand.
ACTAGTGAATGGCTCAGTTAGGGCTCCGAACTGCAAAGAGCATAACCGACATGGATGTGACAAACTCAATGCCTAACAAATTTTAAGGTTAAGTAGCTCACGTCCCTCTACGAAATCACGACGCTAAGGCGATCGTTTAATTCTAATGAAATGTATTTATTACATAGTATTTAATACAGATCCCATCCATGATAATATACTCTGAATTAAAAGCACATTCAGTTAAATAGTATTACTATATGGCAAAGTAACCACAAAATAAAAACTTCTTGTTTTGTTTGCAGATTAAAACTTTATTACGATAAAATATTTTAGTATTAGTTATTTCAAGAACGGATTTCGTCTCTAATAGATACGAATTCGAAGTTCCTGAGCAATAACCTGTTTTAGACACTACTGGAAAAAAAATTAGGGCATTGACATCTTTATAATTATTTCGTTTACAAGCCCAGAGCCTTCAACAGAGGAACGGAGTAGCTATCCTTTAGGATACTGTTTAAACTACGACGTAACAATGGGCTTCATTTTGAGAATTGAAAAGAAGTCTGTGATTTGATCAGAGAGGTTGGGGAACAGGTGGCTGGCCATAAATCCTCATCAGCAACAAAGATCTGGGAGGAAGGTGCCAGACGCTACGAAAATGCGCTCCCATAACAGCGGAAATACGACAACCAAAGCAAACAGGAAACAGATGCTTGCGGCAGACAATACAGACGCTGCTTGTATAAGTCAGTTGTCGGTTGCTATGTTCAAAGTTTTGAAGTTAACAAATTTTCCGGACATAACTTATTTACTTTACCATAAAGGCAACTGTTAGGTTTGTTAGGTTAGCCGTCCCTCCTCCAAATAATGAAATGAAAATAAACGTCTTACACATTGAATGGTAAGTTTCGCTTCTTTTCTATATCAAAGATCGTCTTTTTTTAAAGCGTGATGATCCTTATTTTTGCTATACATTAACTATTAGTGGATTTCTTCCAGTAAAGCTTCGATTTTGAAATGTATTGTTAAATGTACGTTTCTAATTGATAAGTAGAAGCGTGAGAAACAACGTACAGTTAAAAGTTAAGTGATTGTGCTTGGAAGGATATTGGTCGAAGAATTAGAAATATTGCATGGAAGGGAAAAGATGACCATGAACTCAAGCTGTCACTCGACTTCATGCATAAGGGAGTGGGAAAATTTTCTGTTGTGGGTAAGGGTATTAGGGACTGGAACAAATTACCAAGTAATGAGTTGAATAATTTACCAACAATGCAGAAATAATTTAAAACTATAATTCGTAAATCACAAAAGTAAATGGGGAAGTATCACTTAATAATATTTTTTTTTTTTTTTGCTGTCGTCAGTCTTTAGACTGGTTTGATGCAATCCTCCATCCCTTCCTATCCTGTGCTAACCTTTCGTTTCTACATACCCCTTACAACCCACGTCCTCATTATCTGCTTCATATATTCTAATCTCTGTCTACCTCTACAGTTCTTACCTTCGACTGTTCCCTCCACTAACAAATTAACCAATCCAGCATGTCTCAAAATATGACCTAAGCCTGTCTCTTCTTCCTGTAAGCTTCTTCCATAAACTTCTTTTCTCACCCATCATTTCCAAAACTCGTTCATTTCTTACTTTGTCTGTCCACCTAATTTTCAGCATTCTTCTGTAGCACCACATTTCAAATGCTTCAAGTTTCTTTCTTTCCGGTATTCCTAAAGTCCATGTTTCGCTACCGTAAAGTGCTGTGCTCCACACATAGAGTTTTAAAAAGTTCTTTCTAATTCCTAGATCAATATTTGAAACTAAAAGGTTTCTCTTTTTCATGAAGGCTCTTTTTGCTAGTGCTATTCTGCTTTTAACATCATTCCTGCTTCGGCCATCGGTTGTAATTTTGCTTCCCAAGTAACAGAACTCACTCACTTCTCCTATGCATCGATCCTATTTTTATATTTAATCTGCTACTATTGGTATCATTTCTGCTACATTTCATCACTTTTGTCTTACTTTGATTTATATTCAGTCCAAAATCTTCCTTCAGTATTTTGTTCATGCCATTCAATAACTTCTCAATATCCTCAGCCCTCTCTGCTAACAAGACAATGTCATCAGCAAATCGTAGCATACTGATTTTTTCTCCCTGAAAACTTATGCCACATGGAAATTTTTCTTTGACTTTCTTCATTGCTTCTTCTACATACATTTTGAATATTAAGGGGGATAGACTACAACCTTGTCTCACACCCTTTTTAACCGATGCATGTCTCTCTTGATTCTCTACATTTATTACAGCCACTTGAATCTTATATAGTTTATAGAGTATTCTTCTATCTCGATACTTTAGACCTGACTTCTTTAAAATTTTGAACATCTTGTCCCACCTAACATTATCAAAAGCTTTTTCTAAATCAACAAATGCCATAAAAGTATCTTTGCTTTTCTTAATCTTAATCTTAAAAGACAGAATTGCTTCCCTTGTCGCGGTACTTAATAATATAATAGAAAATAAAAGTAATTAGGGGTAATGAGATGACTAGGGGTATTGCCAAGAGAGAGTGTGCTCCACTGCAATTAAATTAATAATAGTAAAAATGCAAAGTTATTAGTAGCTGACCCATTAAGATTTAAACCGACATAAACAATTTTGCAGTTGTTGTTGTAAAGAGGTACACAAGAAAATAACTGCGTTATTAGAGCGGAATCTTTGATTTTTACTCCAAATAACATTTATCGACATTTAGCCTGGGATGTGGCAGTTGAACTTCGTGTCAATGAGGAATGAAAGCGGATGTGATGTTTACGTAACTTTACACTCAATGTTGGAATTGGTTTTATTGAGAAGACGAGAAAAGTGTAACCGCATTACCTCGAGATACCTAATAAACAAGAATAAAATAGATTAGTTGTAATTAGAAACGTAACCCATTGCATAATTGCAGCTTCTAAGCGCCTTGACGAATAAGCTTTATAGTAATGAACTGTTTCACACATGCAGCCGGTAAGATGTTTCATTAGGGAGCTAATGACCTCGCAGTCGACACGCCCTGAAACCTCAATAACAAGCAAAATGCTTTATACATTTGTATTTAAAGTGTCTTCTTAATTTCTTTATGCTCCGCGTAAGCAAAAATCCACTACCATATCTTTTCCCTAATCCTTCAGGATACAATAAATAGAATAGTTTTACCTCAACTGTGCGAATGTTTTGAAAATGCTCACCTCTGCCGATCACAAATCAAGGTTAAAAACGAAGGAATGGGTGCATCGTTCAGCAGGAGACATATTATTAGGTTCTCATAGTAACGCCCCAGAGGTACAGTACTTAATGCGTGCGTGCTAAAGTGTAATGTGCTGTGGGTACGGCGTGTTAGACGATGAAGGGAAGCGTACAGGAGCTCATGACTTACCCAAGGTACAACCAAGTCTAACTTCCGCATGACGAATGGAGCAAGATCAAAAGTTTCGTAAACCAATGGAAAGATGTGGAGTTTAACAAAAGTTGTAGGTGCACAGTTTGGTGAGTATGAATCCATCTTGCACTGCCGTCATAAAACTCTTTTGTCAGCGGTACTCTTTCCAGCTGATTTGAGATCAGATGCTGAGAACAGACCTAACTTTAAGTGACCGAGGCGATTAAATGGCTGCCACTTCGTTCTAAGCAGTGAAAATTTGATGCAGACTATTATTATTGTTGGAGTTGTTATATGAGCCATGAAATTCAACACTGCTATGTAAATGCAATAATAATTTGACTAACACCCAAAAAACAACAAGGAGAACCCATCAGTTTCGTTGACACCCATTGCTACTCATACTGTTGTTAAAAAAGCCACTTATAAGTAACGACAATAAATTCACATACTGTAGAGAAGAAGGATGCCCATGTGACACTAGATTTCTATTCTCTATTATTTTATTTTTCGTCCTTGTTCAATAATTGGTTTATATTCTCAGAAAAAGTATCTCTAAAACTCTCCTTATCCTATTGTAATAATGAACACTTCAAAAGCCATTGGTAACAAAATATACAAGACCCTTTTTTTTCAAAATATGCCCAGCTCAGTATTAGGAACGCAATCTTACAACCAAGTTCTAATGACCTCGGCGTCGACGAGACGTTAAACATACTATATTTTACCCTTGGGTCCAACGAATATGCATAAATGAAAACCCATCAAAAGTCAACCAATAGTTTTTTTAACTATCTTAAATGTATCACTTTTAAAGCGCAGTCCGTTGTCTCAGTGGTTAAGGCGTCTGACAAGAAATCGATAGGTACCATGTTCAAATCCCGGTCTCGGGATTTTCAGTGGCTTTTATCCAACCTTCTTCTCTACCACAGCTTACTGTGCAATGTTACGTACGCCAGAACGCTTCCTTGGTTCGGATTCCACGTTAAGCTGTAGGTACACCATACCCGGTAGGATTATCGTGTTAGGTGAGTTAGCAACGAAGAGGGGCGCAATGTGCGGCGAATTGAAAACCCTGTCACCTGGTGGCCGATCAATCCTTCAAGATTTCCCGGCCAACCATGCCAAATGTTGATTTGATTTTATCCCTTTACAATGTCACATGAAATTGAAACATGGTGTATTTTGCCCGTGGAAAGGGTATACATTGATTGAAACCCAATCAATTTACAACCAATACTATTTTCGTGAATTGGGTTCAACAAAAAACATCCTCAATTTCTCAATTTTTTGGTCATATCAAAATGAAACATATCTTACTTTACCCGCAGGATCACAGACTGTACATTAATCAAAATACCATAAAAATTCGAACAGTAGTGTTTGAGTGTATAGTGTTTGGTGGAAAACTGACAATAATTTTTATTTATTTATTATTTTTGGACTTCGCATCAAAATGTAACATACCCTGTTTTAATTGCGAGACCATGGGTTCAACATTAAACAAAAACCCATTAAATTCTAACCAGTACTTTTCGAATGAATTACGTTCGAAGAAATATTGACTCTAGTTTTCATATTTCTCATTTTTTCGGCGTCATATCGAAATAAAAAAAAAAACGCTGTACCATGGGTTGCGCGTTAATAAACCCCATTAAAATCCGGGCAGTAATTTTTATGTGAATCACAATAATCCAAATGCAGAGAGACAGACAGACACAAATTTAAAAAAACAAATGATTCCTTATCGGTCGGTAGCTTATTAATATTACAACCAACTCATTTTTTCCAAATTTTACTAAACTTCAAATTATATTCATTCCGATTTACCTCACATGTTAACTCGCGTCGTGGCAGTTAAAACCCTGCAATCTACCACATAACGGCGATTCTGAGATAGATCGACAACAAAAATGGTTTAAAATTGACAAATTTGATGTTTGCTCAAGTCCTTATTATCCAGTGAAAAAAAATTGAAAAAAATTCATCCTCTACACGAAAAATTGGAACCATCAATTATTTTCCACTCCGCCTCATTTTTGGACCCCCCCCCCCGAATATAATTTTCCAAAATTTTTACTGCAATAGTCGGTTTTGGATCAAGGAAACAAATCACATGTTTAAATTTAAAGTCTAAAACTAATTCCGTTTAAAAGACAGAGGGCTGTGACAGACTCAAAGACAGCAAAGCGACAACAATAGGACCGACCGTGGTGGGTGAACGGTTAACGTTCTGGCCTCGCATTCAGGAGGACGCGGGTTCGAATTCCCGTGCGGGCATCCAGTTTTGGGTTTTCCATGGTTTCCCCAAGTCACTCCAGGCTTCCTTCAAAAAGGCCATGGCCGAATTCCTTCCCGTTCCTTGTCCCCAGTAACATCCCGCCTCTAATGACCTTAACCGTCGACGAGCCGTAAAGCAATAAGAAGTAAAAAAAAAGATTCCGTTCATTTTTTTGTGTGTATGGCTTCACGCCTCGTCGACGTTGAGTTCGTTAGAGGCTAGAAAGGATGGGAAACAAGGAGCGAGAAGGAATTCGGCCATGTACTTTTGAAGGAAGCATTCAGGCATTCGCCTGGAGTGATTTGGGAAAACCATGGAAAACTCAAATCTGAATGGTCGGACGGGGATTCAAACCCGTCCTCCCGAATGCGATGCCAGAACGTCACCGCTCACCCACCACACTCCGTTTAGTTCAGGTGTGGAAACCGAACCACAATCTGTGTCAAACATTTGCAAGGACACACTTAGTGAATTCATACAAGTGGTCATGTTAATTTCCACTATAGATATGTTTACATTTTAGTTATTTTAATAGTGCACACAATCTTCTAGAATTTTAAACTTATATCAGGTTATTCACAATAGGGGCGTCGCAAACGAAAGATCTAACATAATGTTTAATCACTTAGTCTCAAACAAATTACCAACAATCCCGTTATTCGTTAGCCGTATTACATCGTAAATCGTAATCCAGTGGCTCTAACTAAAGTGCCTGCAACGTTAATTACAACCTTTCTAAATAATAGAAACATTAATCATTAGTGAAAAAGCTTGCAGAATAGTATAAAGATGAAAAGTTGTCCAAAATATTTAGCGGTTAAAACAGTACGTCATATTTTTGTGGATCGAGCGGTACCAGAGAACTATTTATATTATCATTTGCTGTGACCATCATTTGAAATTAATGGCTCATCTCGGTTTTACTTAAAAGGTCGCGATGATTTCAAGATATTCTTGATGTTAATCTTCCGAAACAATTGAACATCTACCTCTTTGATCAGCTATCCATACAACGCAACTGATTCCCACAAGTAATGTCCTGGACCAAAATAAGGGAAAGTGAACGGAATTTAATGCCTTGAACAGTTGCTTTGAAACATTCATACGTAATACCGTTTAGTAATTTTTAAGTTCACACCTTGCTATAAGAATACGTTTAATTTTAGCTTTGAACCAGATATCGATTCGTATCCGCAAGATTTTGGTAGTTTTTCTGAATCAATTCTGGAAATTTTGAAATGGAATCCTACGATTACCAAACAAAAAGAATTGGAGCTGATTTTCACATTCATTGTTGACGAATTGTACAAAAAGCTAGCCCGCTACGAGATAATCTAGAATCTGAGGAACCCTAACGTGTTGGGAGAGAGAACGAGTAGCACACGCAACTGTGTTAGGTAAGACTTTCACCTCAGGCAGCTATTACATGTAACGGAACAGCTGCGAGCACGTCTAATATAATCAGCGTTGTTGTTTTAGGAAAAAAACTAATAGTAAAGAACAACGAGCGATGTAATTTTAAAAAAATATGTCAAACAATTTGTATTTGTGATAGCAAAGAACTGGTGTTAGAAGCGTATCCGTCTTTCTCTCGTACATTTACAATATGCAATTCACAATGAAGCTTGCGGATGGCAACAACAAAATTATATGTTACGTTCCTCCGGAAATTTAACTGTAGTATCTGGAAGTTATTATTATTAATTTAATTGCGATGGAGCTAAAACTCCGGTGACGATTTCCCTAGTAATTTAATTACCCCTTTATATATATATATATATATATATATATTTTAAATTTGCTTTTATAGTTGGAATGTTAAATTCCTCTCCCATTTACTTTTTCGATTTACAAATTTTAATTTTAAATTCTTAAGCGTTTTTGGTAAATTATTCATCACTACACTTGGTAATTTGTTCCAATCCCTGACAGTCTTACCAACAAAAGTAATTTTTTCCAATTTCTTATGAATGAAATCGAGCACAAGATTGTAGTCATGGTCGCCTTTCATTTCCATGAACTATCCCTAATTCTTTGACCAATATCCCTCCAAGCTCCATCACCAACATATGCCCTGTACAATCCCAGCACTCTCTTCAACCTCCTCCTTTCCTTCAATGAGTCCCAATCCAGCTCTTTTATCATATCAGTTACTGACTGGGTCCTGCGATAATTTCCACAAACAAATCTAGCTGCTCTTCTTTGCACACGTTCCAACTTCTGTATTTGATAACCAAAATGTGGGTCCCAAATTACACCACCACATTCAACCAATGGTTTGACCATAGTTTTGTAACCCAACTCCATAACTTCTCTGGTACATCCTCTCATCACCCTCTCCAGTAAATGAAGGATTTTGTAACCGTTTCCTACCACCTGCCCAATGTGCTCGGCCCAATTGAGTTTGTTATCAAACGTTTTACCAAGATATTTACATTTAAAGCTTTCAACAAGCAATTCTGACCCCACCCTATAATAATAATTAACCTTTAGTTTTTATCTGAGTACCTAGTAAGCTTTAATCTTCATTCCATGCTGACCTACCCATTTTGATATTCTATCCAGGTCACCCTGCAGCTGTTCACAGTCTTCACCTGTTTTGATCCTATTGTATACCATTATATCATCTTGCAAAATACCTAGATTATGACCGTCACCCATCAACACAGTGCTTCATTAGAATAATGAACAGCAACGGTCCCAATACACTACCCTGTGGAATAATTAAATTTGAGAAATTTACTAATTTCCCATCTTTCACACGTAACATTAAAACTTAATTTAAGTTATCACCATTTGCAGTTTCGTCGAAATGCTCTCCTCCATCCGTGAACAGACATTGAAAGATTCCAATATTTACGTTTTTGCCTCTGTCTCATAGGGAAGTATGGAGATAATTGAAATAAAATGTAGCCTACAAACTAGACGATGACATAAGGTATCACTATGTACAGTTTCGCTGAAATTCGTTCATTTGTTTAAGCGTAATGAGCGCATAGACAAACAAAGATTTAACCGTAGACATAATCTATCACTGTACGCAGTTTCATCAAAATACGTTCATTTGTTTTTGCATCATACGTGGACAGACAGAAGAAAATCACGTAAGTTTCGATTTTGGCCTCTGTACCATCGGAAACTATGTTACTAATCGTTGATATAAGCTATCACTGATCGCAGTTCCGTTAAAATCCGTTGATTAGTTTTAGCATGATCTGCGGCCAGACATCTGGATCTGTGAACCGGTTACATAAATTCCTTCAATAGTTTTTGTGTAATGCGACCACAAATCTTTATATATATAAAAATCTCGTGTCACGATGTTTGTCCGGGATGAACTCCGAAACTACATAACCGATTTAGATGAAATTTGGCTTAATGTGTGTGATTTAGTCCAACTTAAAAGATAGGATAGTTTTTATCTGGATTATAGACCTCATTATTTATTATTTGCGAAATAAATGTTCATTAAATGTTTGTCATAGGACAATGGTTTGTAATTATTTGTAAGCCACCGAGGCTAAGCGGTCTGCTGGCTAAGTGGTTAGGGCGTCTGACTGGAGATGGAAAGGTCCCGGTTCGAGTCCCTGTCTCGGCGAGGATTTTTATAGACACTTAACCCGGCATTAACCCCCGGCGCAGCATGCTGTATGAGGTGAAATACGCCAGGACCGTACTGGGGTTCGGATTCGACGTTAAAATGTAGGTCCCCTGTACCAGGCAGGATGGGCGGGCTAGGTAAAGGTGACTAAGACAGGGGCAGAATGCCCTGCCAGTAGAAACAATGTCACCAGGTCATTACGACCACACGGAATTATTATTATAGTTCCATAAGTTTCTAACAGATGGCGATGTGTTAACTTATCTATACAACACTTGGTTAGCTAGGTTGGGTAATCATCCAGTAGATCACGTTCTGTTTCAATTTATTTATGGTACAGTTTATTCCTAACAGATGGCGGTGTGTTAATTTATCGAACCATTCAGTAGATGGCGTTGTATTTCGATTTATTTATGCTACGGTCTATTCCACGCCATATGTGTGAGTTTCTTCAATTTTAATTGTGCTGTGTATTGTGTTATAATTATACTGTATTGTTGTTCATCGTTTGTGTGTCTTTATACCTAACGACAAAGTAATTGCACACATGAATATAACATTGAAGAAAACGTTACGATAAATTCGAATCGTGTAAGCATTTCTCGCTAACTTATCATTTTTCTTCTTCTTTTTGTTATGGTCAGCTAGACTCCACGTGTCAATTTCAATTCCTTTCCTGTTGTTTTTTCTTTCTTCCTCCCCAGTACTCCTTCATTATTGCACTCCTCTCTACGTTTGAATCCTGCCATATTCAAAGTCTGCTATCGAAAATTTTTTCTTTACCATACGGTTCACTGGTATTATTTCGTTTCAAATCTTTCTAAACCTCTTGAAAGCCTGGTGTCATCCATGCTATAAATGTATCAAAAAAATATTATTCTTCTTTTTCTGTTATTTTTTTCAATGTTATTTTATATTTCCTCATTAGTTCTTAACTTCCATTTTACTGTATTTTTCAATGGACCCAAAAATTCCGGTTTCACCACTGTATTATAGTGTCTTATTTTAAGGCTTTCAGAAAGGCACTTTTTGTTGTAATTCAAATATTTTTCAGTGAAATGTCGCCAAAGAATCTAACCTCGACAATGCATGTGGCAGAGAGGCAAGACGCACGACTGTGCCTTCAATACGCCGTGGATATGTACGCGAAGATTGAAAACAAGCATTTGCGATTTATTCGATACAACCAGGTTGAATTACGATCCTAGGAATACATCCTCTTACGAGATACTGTTATCGGCAATATTTATGAAAATTTAAACTCCAATGATATCGGTAATGCATTTATTTTACCTTCAAGATACATCGGCAGTTCATGGAACATGCAGGAATATATACAAGATGCGATGACTTACGTATGTCATTATGGTCGTCCAGATTTGTTTATTACATTTACATGTAATCCGAATTGGGAGGAAATACAAACTTTGCTGTTACCAGGCCATCAATCAATGCATCGTCATGATGTCACGGCACGTGTGTTCAAACAAAAATTAAAATCATTGATTGATTTAATCGTAAAACATTCAGTTTTAGGTAACACACGTTGCTATCTGTATTTGATTGAGTGGCAAAAGCGAGGTTTGCCTCATTCTCACATTTTGATTTGGCTTGAAGTTAAAATCCGTCCAGAAGAAATTGATCAAATAATTTCAGCCGAAATTGCGCACCCATTAATTGATCAAGAATTGTTTGATATTGTTACCAGTCACTCGATCCACGGACCGTGCGGTGCTTTTAACATGACATTGCCATGCATGGAAGGTGGAAAATGTAAGAAGCGTTTTCCAAAGGAATATACGAATGATACTACGAGTATTACGGATATCGATGGTTATCCGTTGTATCGCCGCAGAAACACTCAGAATGGTGGCCAAACATTTACAATGCGAATGTCAAATTCTAGAAACCAAGTTGAAATTGACAATCAGTGGGTCGTACCATATTCACCATTGCTTTCAAAAACGTATAAGGCTCATATTAACGTCGAGTTTTGCAGTTCTGTAAAATCCATTAAGTACTTTTGCAAATATGTTAATAAAGGCAGTGATTTGGCCGTATTTGAAGTTCAAAATGTAAATAAAAATGACGAAATAACACGATACCAAATAGGTAGATACATCAGCAGCAACGAAGCTATCTGGCATATTTTTAGTTTTCGCATCCATGAAAGAGACCCTTCCATCCAGCATCTTGCAATACATCTTGAAAACTGTCAACGTGTATATTTCACCGAAGAAAATATTTTCCAAAGAACACTTGAGCCACCAAAAACGACAAACCACAAACTGAATTTTTCACGTTGTGTCAAAAATCTGATGTGTTTCGCCAATTCGCAAAAAACATTATTATACGTATACCGATGTTCCAAGCTATTTTTCATGGAACAAATTAGGTAAAAAATGGTAGCCACGTAAACAAGGAGAACCACATCCTTCGATCGCAGGCATATTAAAAGCAAAGACTTTACACAGTACATCCAAAACAACGTGAATGTTTCTTTCAGCGTTTGTTATTGGTGAATGTTCCCGGACCAGCTTCTTTCGAATGTTTACGAACAGTTAATGGTCGAGTGTTCAACACATGTCGAGTGTTCAATACATGTCAGGATGCATGTCGCGAGTTGCAGCTGCTGGTAGACGACAATTATTGGGACCTGACACTTGCTGATGCGGCGTTGATAGCCACGCCGAATAGTATTCGTCAAACCGTTTGCAATTATTTTGACAACATGTTATCCAGCACAATCTTCGAGTTTGTGGGAAAAATATAAAAACAGTATGACTGAAGATATAACTGAAATTTCAGTTTATATAAATAAATAAAAAATAGTTTATTTATTTATTTTATAAATATCAATTTTTATATAATTTCAATTAAGTAATTTGTAATTAAATGTAAATTAAATTTTTTTATGATCATTTGTCCTGAATTTAAACTCTCCGTAACTCTTTACCAATTAAATTTGAATTTCCAAATCGACTACAATGTTTTTGTCTTTATTAGTGAATATTAATTTTACTACTTGAGGAATTTTAGAATAACATTAATCCAACGTACTATAATTAGTAAGTCACAGCAAAGCGTGACCGGGTCAGCTAGTATATATATATATTCTGTTTCTGCGGTCTCTATCATAAGTGGTCTACAGGCATATCTTTTCTACAGTTTTATTATATAGTACAGATTCGCTAAGTCCAGAACGATAGACATTGTCTCGGTACTGCAGCTACCTCGGAGACAAGGTGTGTTACAGGTACGTACCATTTCCTTATTATTGCTCACTGATCAGGAGAACAGAAAATGAATAACACTACAAAATACCAGCAAAATGACGATGGCTTTTCATTTTTTGAAAATTTTTAAACGTGTATTATTTCGTCAGCAGAATTTAAGATCCCTAAATCCATGTTGGACATACCTCACGAAATCAGCTTACAATTGGAATCAGCAGCCCCTTATAACTTATGTAAAAACACTTGTTTTACAATCTGACTTCTGACAAACATCTCATGTAATAAAAAAAATTGGTAGAAGTTCAAAAATTTCTGCTTCTTATAGGGATCAGTAAACAAAATAAAAAAAAAAAAACCGCAAGGGACGTACGCATTTGTGTCAAAGTTGACACCACAAACTTATGGCGCAAGTGTAGTTTACGCGCTAGGAAACCATGTTCGACCAGAGGCCACTGTGTAACACAAGAGACAGTTCTTAAGCAACAAATTACCATCAGTCACACGGGTATATATATCATATATATCCTCATGTGATCTTTTTTTAAATATGTATATAAAAGCCTTAGTCCACAACCTGAAGGTTGGTCGGATCCTCCCAAAGAAGGTATAAGAAGCCATTGTGTCAGAGGTAGGACGGCCAGTTCCTTTCTTCGGGGACCTACTCGTACAGTTTAACGTGGAATCCAAACCACGGATATGAGAGAGAAAAAACCGCTTCGTTCTAAACAAAGACAAGTCAATTTCCACCAAGCATGTGACTGGCGATTACAAAATAGATGCTCTTTAGGATGAGCAACTTACGAAAACTGAAATAATTAATTATACACAACTATGAGGCTACAGAACTGAATGAGACTGTCTTAAAACATAGTCTGTTCCCGACATATTTTGCGGAAAAACTCTAAAGTGGACAAATCTGAGCCAAAAGTGACTGCAAGTTGAATTCAATTAAGTTTAAGTGTTATTGCACGAACTGATGAAAGTCGAGTATGTATATTTGTTGGAAGTGACAGTTTCCAAATTGCGTGTAATCTTATCTCCTGCTGACTGACTGAAACTAAACAAAAATTTCTAATTGCACAGTTTACTAGAATATTGAAACTGTAACTCCCTGTTAATATCTTATAAGAGAATCACTTAAGTATATAAAATTGATTCGCGCGTGATCTTTATAAGTTATTAGTTACACACTCACCTGGGTCTCATAATAATAATGTTATATTTTTAGCAACATGAATTTGGAATCAAAACGAAAGTACCGTTTTCCTTTGATTACATTTATTGTAGTTCCTTGGGTGAGTAATTAATATTTACCACTGCCTTACATCGTCTTTCATTGTTTCTGCAAACCGATTGAAACTTGATCGTAATTTGTAAAACATTTTCTTACTCCTCGCGTTTTCTATTCACCTAAGAATAGTACGGTAAACAGTTACCAGTGAGTTATATCACTCGCAAGATTTCTTCATCCAGTGGCTATTCGTCTTTCTCTTATTTCGCATGACGTCTGAAGATAAATAATTGTGCCAGGTTTTTAATACGCTTGACATTGCTTCAAATTATAGCCCCTGTTAAAAAAAAATATCATCATGTTCTTGTAAAATTTGAGAACGTTTCTGAAAATATATTTTGATAAGATGCTGTGGCATAAGTTACTGTATGTTGTATAATTATTTGGGTCTAGTTTTATTTCACTAACTTACACAAACTTTTGTCCTACAGAAGACTCAGCTCACACAATGGGTGCTCTCATATTTCTCCCCCTGTTCGTAATCAAAGACAATTTTTGTTGGTTGCTTTCTACTGTACTGTAGTTCTCTGGAACAGGGGTCGGCATACTACAGTACGCGGGCAGATCTGTACCGCCTATTGTTTTCATTACGGTCCATGAGTTAGTATTATATTTACATGGAAAAAATTTCAAGTAAATCAGCGTACAAAAGACATAACCAAAATCCATTTGACTGTACGTCGGATATTCAGTTGGAAGTTATTGATATGCAAAATGATGACAAGGTAAAAACGATGTTTATTGAAATGTATCTAATCAAAATTCTATAAATACCTTTCTCAAAATAAATACGGACAGTTAAAATCATTCGCAAGGGGATTTATATCTGTATTTGGGAGTACGTGCTTTTGTCGCCACTGCAGATGAATCTGAGACAAATGTGACAGCTAGTTGTACTTGGTTATTAGGTTTAAGAGTCAGTTTGAAGAACTAATGATTTTAACATATATATATATATATGTTTGAAGTGTAGATTCCAAATTGCGTGTAATCTTCTATCCTAGTGATTATTAGAAACTAAACAAAGATTGCTGAAGGTAAAATTTCACCAAAATATTAAATCTGTAATTTCCTATTCATGTTCTAGAAAGTAACATTTTAAATATATAAAGCTAGTTTAAATATGCAATATCCTGTACAGCACCATATAGGCTGTAAAATACACACTCACCTGGGTTTAATCAAAAAGAAACACGGTATCTAAAATCCCAACACAGGTCATTATTAATTGATGACCATTTACAAGCAACGTTAATGACTGAAATATTGTCTCATTCTTCACATTAACCCAAATTTTTACCATTCCGTAATAAATTCATTCAAAATATTAATATTTGTTTTTAAGTATCAGCAATAATGTGTATAAACATTATCTGTGTAAAAATGTCACTTCCTAGTAAAAAATTTTGTTTTGTTTTTGCTTTACGAGTAGAAATACCCATCAAAAAAATATACCAATTCGAGTATGTAACCTGACACATCGAACATGATTTTTTCTTTTTTTCGATCTGGCTCTTTATTAAAAATGTTTGCCTACCCCTGGACTAGGAGAAGGAGTTGAGGAAACACCTGAAATTTGTTCCTTGCGGCAAGTTAAACCAGCTGATAAATGAATGGGTTAACTTCTTATTCGTGCATTGAAATCTCCCCGGCTCTTACCTTTAGCCAGCGCGGGAGCGGCGAGCAGTAGGAACGCAACCACCAGCATCTTACCACCGACTGACTGGATCAACGCTCGTCGCTTCTCGCGCATGCGCAGCACGCGCTTCGATGACGTCATATCCGTCGGTAACGGGACCTTCTAAGCCATAGTCTGGTCGCTCAGCCGCTGCTGCGGGGCATTAGGTGCCCGATTGGGCGGTGATGCAAATGTATCCGATGACTTTGCGAGACGGGTCACCGTCAGAAAGCACCGCACATCGCTTAAGATTCCTAAAGAATTCGGTACTGAGATTGTAAAAGACGTATATCTAGATGAACAACATATTTGGAATGGCTACCAGCATCTTGTTGATTGCCCTGTTGCATTTTAGGTTACCAGAGCGAGAATCTATCAGAGGAAAATGAACTTTTTTTTGTTTCGAGGTTGCATATGTTTAGGATTAGCCATGTACGTACATACCGAATAGTGTAAAATAATGTCTCTTCATTAAACACCCGCAAGTTAAACAAATATTTTGTCGTGTGCTTTGTTTATTATTTCAGTTTCAACAGTATGAACTACGATACATTTCTTAGTGATAACTGATTATAGATGTTGAAAATGGAGTAATATCAAACAGCAGCCAAAGAAGAATCTCCTAGAAACGATAGTTTTTGACATACGATAATCAATTTTAGGATTTTTAAGATAATCCCTAGTCCCGTTAACTCAGGTTGTAGCTGACTGAGCCCTCGCGGAAAAATAAATTTTTATCGCCTGTACTCGGATGGCAGGGTAGAAGAGGCGGTAGTGAATGAAACGTAATCACCAGATTGTGTACATAGGTCCTCAGTTAAATCCCAGAGGTTTATCTACGTCAAATTTAACATTCATTAATAATAACTGGAGGATTTAACAAGGTATAAAATGTGGAAAGATCAGAAAAACTTCAGAGGGCACACATGGGCATATTATAACAAAAGAAATATACCAACTGGCGAAATTCAGAAATTAAAAAACAATTCTACTACCAGAAGCATTGTATGCATCAGAAACAACCACTATTGGGCCTTCATGCATCACGAAAGCGGAAAAAGTTGAGCGTAAAGATCCTTAGAAAAGTATTTTGGAGCAATACATAATGACGGCATATGGATGATAAGACCAACTAAAGAACTATAGAATATACAGATAGAGTGACAGACATGATAAGAGACACGGATTACAATTTTATGGACATTTAAAGAGAATGAACAACAATAGACTCACAAAGAGGATCTTGATGTGGTAAATGGTTCAATCAGGAAAGCCAATTGGTTTCATGAAATAAAAGAGACTTAAAATATGCAGGGATCAGCAAGGAAATGGCACAGAAAAGGGGACGATTCAGTAACAAATTATGAACACAAAATTTTAGATACAGAAGAAAAGAGGAACAAGTTGACGGAACAAAGGAAACAGGAACTCAGTGAACGTATAAGAGGTTTTGGGACGAGAAAAGGAAAAAGAAAATACAGAAATAAACAATTGTATAATTATGAATATTTGAGTTCAAACACTGTCCTCAATGAGAATAATGGCTAATAATAATATAAAATGGTGTTACCACCATTGCTTACTTGAAAGGCAGCCATTTTTTTCTTAATTTTTACGCAGTGCGTAAAAAGTGAGTGATTACGAAACTGTTGATAGTGATTCATCCGTCGGAAGTTACGTTAAAATTGGAGACCCCCAGAGTTTCATTCGAAAGAACAGGATTGAATGGACGTCAGCGAGTTATTTCACCTCTTCCCTTTTATAATCACTTCAATCACAACGCAAACAATACATATCACAGTCATCAATACAGACAATGTGAGTTACATACGTTTCTATAACTAGGGAAAGCGAGAGAATTCCTAAGACTGCAAAGAATTTTGCCATCGGGGTAGCCGACAATTTCTGGGTAAACGGGTATTGCGATAATAACCACAAAAATTTGTTCACACATCCAACAACAGAATTCGATTGCTCCTGCACTAATAATCTGCAGTCGTAATTTGTCTGAAACCAGATGTCTGCTCCAAACCAGTAGATTGGAATATTTCTTTAGTCAAGTATCTATAGCCTTAAATAGTAATATAGCATACGATCTAATGAACATTGTTTTAGTTTGCGAAATAATATTGATCAACCTAGAAGAGCACGATGCCTTTCGTCAGCTACCAGATGGTATAAGTATACGAAGTAGTGTAGACGGTACAGATAGTTGATATTCAGATGATGAGATAGCAGCTTAACCGAATTGTAGTTCACCTTCAATTGATAAAAAAATTGTTTTATTGGAGTAGAGGCAGTAATAAAACTGCTTGAAAAATCGTTCTTTTTGAACACCTTGTCGATTAATCAACACTAAAGTTTAATGAAAGTAAAGTATTTTCATACCACTTACTTCTAAAGTGGCGTCATATCATCAACAGCCAGGTACTGAAAAGGTTTGATTGCCTCATTTAATTCTACAATCACACAAAAAACAGGAGATGAAACCAATTAATGAATATATAGTTGGCGTCATAACTGAGAAGAATCTGACTTGGTAAATCCTTAAGTCAAATGACTGCTGGAAAATCCTGAACAGATAAGCCCCAAAATTACTTACAGTAATATGGAACATCCAAATTAAAAATTTAGTAAAAATTAAGAAAAAAATCGCTGGAATTAAAGTCAGCAATGATGGTAACATCAGTACAATATTAATGTACATAAGAATTGGCATAGATAAATCAATGCTGAAATATTTAATGCTGAGTTCTGAATTTCGGGTATTAAAAAAAATTGTCTCCACCAGAAACTTGTTTTAGAGTATCCAGTGAGCAATTTATTTTCAGTCTCAGATGGCATTCAATTTAGAGAAAAGTCAACAGAATTCAATCTATTCATTCTCAAAATTTAATTTGCATCTATCAAGAAAGAAATGTTACTGATCAAACATTGGCTATTGGCACCATCCTTCGAGGCGTTTGGTGAATATTGTACAATGATGATGGGATTCTGTTCTTGTAGTGTATAAAGTAAAAAAAGTAATCGATCAAAGGATAAGTAAATATGAAATAAAATGATCAGGTAAATCGCGAAAACATCACACAATTAGGCTAAACCTTTCGAATAGAAAGCAAACAAAGTACTTTTTTTGGCTGACGCCTTTACGCCTTGTTTACGTGAGGTAATTAGACGCGGGAATGGGCTTGGGGTAAGGAACGGAAAGAAATTCGGCTTTGACTTTTTGAAGGAACCATCGTTGCATTCGCCTGGACTGATTTGGGGAAACCGAAATGGATGACCGGACGGGGATTCGAACCCACGTCCTTCCGAATACGAGGTCAGAGCGTCACCTCTCACACACCACGCTCAGTATGGACGTGACCTAACTTCTATGACAAACTAGATATTTCAATGATTGAGTAGACTTGCGTAGTAGTTATCTATATTCTCCTCGGTTGGAACCGTTACGATTTACTATCACTTGTTGGTTGAAATATCAGGTATTAATAAATCGACATAGCTCCATCTGGAGAATAAGGGAGTATATTTGGAACCAGCTGGTCAAATTTTAACTTCTACTCAAATTTCATCTAATCAAGAGGAAACTGCAGACGTATAAGTATGTTTTGTATACCTTAACAAAAAAACCACTTCCAAGGACATAGAATGGTATAATGCAGCTTAAACACTGCCAGAAGATTTTTATCGATCCTAAGCAAGATTACAGACATGAAAAATTGCCATAAAATTATAAATGGTTTCAGTCATCAGATGACAAGTTTTGTAACAACAATGGTTTCGCCGGTAATTTTTGGGCTACATGACTATCTCTTTGATCTGACCGAGCGTAGTTGGTGAGTGGTAACGCTCTGGCCTCGCATTCAGGATGACTTGGGTTCGAATACCAGTATTTATCACAATTTATTTTCTGATATTTATGTTGTAATTGGCGAGATTTGGTTTTTCCATGGTTTCCGCAAATCACTCCAGGCGAAGGCCGGGATGCCTCCATCAGAAGGTCATGGCCGAATTCCTTACAGTTCCTTGCTCCCAGTCCTTTCCCTCCTCTAATTACCTGGATGTTGACGAAGCGTAAAGCCATTTAAAACCGGTAAAAAAATATTGCGTGGTCTGCATTGAAAAAATGGAACCATTTCTTTAAATTTGATTGGAGAATTAATGCAAAATCGAAATCTGATTCGCCAGACTTAGAATTTGAAGCACAATTTGCAGTGGAAAGAAATTACTGATGACGCAGATGAATTAATAAACTTATAAAATAATAATTCTATTGATTCTTATTGGAAAGTCTGTAGAGAAATCTGGCCTCGTTAGAGACTTGGTGGAAACCAGTCTTCATTATATATCCCCGTGGTTTTGTAACCCTAAAGTCATTCTGTTAGGAACGGAGGGAAACATTTACTGGCGCAAGGCCTCGGAGTGTGGCTAAAAAAAGGACAACATAAGTTTACGACACCCGTGAGAAAGAAGTTGGCACGAATAGCAGGTCTCACGCGCTAAACCCTCATTTCCGTCTAGAGGCTCCTACTAGGACTTAACTCTCCCACGCACAAATAAAGAGACCGAAGTAAAAATAAACTGATGATGGGAACAGTGAAATGAGTCCTGTCATCTTGTTAACGTGTTAGGGCGCACATCTCGGCGTCCACCACCATAGTACCAGCTTTTGCCACTGTTTGAGTTACCTTTGGCACACGTCTGTCGTTTCACACATCTGCCAGATCAGCAAATATATAAACAATTTTAAGTTCAACGATAATAATAGAGCCCCCTTGCTGGGAGATACTTCTATTTCACCACAGTTGCCTTAATTGTATATCTGATATTCAGATTTAATACTGATGGATTTCGATACTTCTTCCATCACTTACCGAATAAAAGTATTCATAAAATATAACAAGACTTGAAGGCTTTGTAGGGTGAAACTCTTAACTTACTTACTGGGTAACACAAATGTAACTCGATGATCTGTAAACAAAACCACAGAAAAGTTAAAAATAAAGCTTACACGCGTTCTCGGGAAGGAAAGGTGGAAAAAGCGAAAGCTCCCCAAGCCCTTCCGAGATTTCGGAATTTCATAGATGGAAACCATGTTTTAGCCGCTTAGTCATTTTTCGAAATACCAAGTGAGCTAGATTTTCTGGTCAGTAGTAAAAGCTTAAAGTTTTGTTATACCGGCAAGAAAATTGCTTTGTGGCAATGCGTGTGGAAAATATGTTTACGCAAAAGGCATTCAATCATTCCACAGAACATCGTGCATGACATGTCCCAATTTTTAATTCTACTCCATTATCATTTTGTAAAATGCATTAATCGTCATACACTTTCTTAGCACTTTCATCTCATATGCTTTAGCTAGATATGAGTGTATTAAAACCTTCTGAAATTTTAAAACCATCATTTTTTATTTCCAGCTGCCCTCTTGGTTTAAAAAATTATATTTTCCCTAAAATAACCTTATACTTGCTGTGTAAATTGTAAATTATTTACTGAACTATAAACCGGCACGTAATATCCGACTGAACTTAAAGTAGTACAGCTCACTATTTCAAGAATTTAAAGAATTATATGTCCCAGGTAACCAGAATTCTGTCACCCAGATCCACATTGGGCGCTGTTGATACAATTTTACGAATGCGTTGTGGTATTACAAGAATTATGTGAAACTTAACCACACCACTACGGCGCTTTGATCACAAAAGGTTTTGTGGCTGGCGGCTTTACAGTACGAAGATGCTTCCTGCTCGTGCCTTCGAACATTAGGCCCAGATTGCAAGAGAAGTGTCAGATATTTCAGCAATATTCCTGAGCTATAATTCTCAGGTTAAAAGACGTGCAGCAAACTTACAGGCCATGTTTAAAACTCAGCCAATGAATACGGTGTTTACGTCCGTAGACACCTTTGGCTCAGTTGTGAACTTGAACAGTCAGTAACGAATCGTTTCGCTGACCTACAAATTTGTTAATGGCTCTACCCAGTTCGCTAGCTACACTTCTCTTGAAGCAAGCCAGACAACGTGTTACCATCAGCTGCTTCTACCTGTCATGTCGACGCACAACATTCCATCGTCACTATACGCTGATTACAACCGCTACAGATAGGTAACAACGACGTCGAATGAAGAAAAACATGTATTTTACTTCATGTACCTCCATGTTTGCCCAA
The DNA here is from genome assembly GCA_031002005.1 of Vandiemenella viatica. Taxonomy (NCBI): domain Eukaryota; kingdom Metazoa; phylum Arthropoda; class Insecta; order Orthoptera; family Morabidae; genus Vandiemenella; species Vandiemenella viatica. Next base: position 86,249,642 of record CM061921.1, read on the forward strand.
CGTTAAAAGAGTTTCGTGTTCTCATGATTCAAATCGATTTATTCCGTTGTTGTAAATACATTTCTAATTTCACATCTTAAAGAAGTAATAAATGAGAAATTTTACATACATGTTTTATTGTTTTCTCTTTATATTGCACTTCACTTTTGGAGATATCCAAATGAACCACCCATGATAGTTGCTGCATGAAAACTTCAAGTCACTCATTGAATTAAAACTTAGCCATTTATCAACATAGTGAAATTCCTCCAACCTTAACGCTACAGTTGATCTTATCTCACACATTCTGTGGATATCTCAGAAGAGAAGATGATGAGAATATGCAATGTTGTGATTTTAACACAGTATTTCAATACTTCAGTACTGATTAGTCGAGCGTCTTGAATATTACATCGGAGGAAGAATGCAAGAAAAGTAATAAAATTGATTGCAAGATTCCCTCAACGTATCGATGAGCTGTTACATTAGTTCACGGATAGCAAAGATGATCTGGTGACTGGAATCACATCGCGTTCTGTGAAACAACGCGTTCTAAGTATGTTAAAGTATAAATGGATTTGTGATCTGGCGTTAGCCAGAATGTCCCCACGCAGATTCTCAGATCGTCCCTGTTAAGATAAAAGCTGGACGTGCTGCTAAAGATTACTTGCTGCCATTCAAAGTCGACTATTCCAATCCTCGCGAACGGTGATACACTTATTTAAGGATTAGGATTTTTCCTGTAGAATTCTGACAGTGGCACGGTAAGATCTCATGATTTGCAGAGAGAACCACAGCATTCGTCGGATGTACAAAACCATGGATGCCTGTTCAGATACTGTTAGAGATGATGCTTTGCTGATTCCTTATCGCATTTCGTTCAGGAGTCATACTTCAGAAGACACCAATACAAACAAAAATCCGCTCACCTAGTTTCAATAGAATCACAGACGTTGTTTCACGTTTCCTGGCGTCGGCACGAAGATGATCATGATTACAGTTTTTAGGGTTTCTCAGTAATCGCATATATTGGGCTACGCATGCACATACGAAACCAGATTAATATCACAAATGTCAGTAAAAAAAGATTAATACTTCGCTGTAGATGGCCCATTAGTCAAAGGCATCCGATTTCTTGATTTGTATTTCGATCTGTTGAGAATCTGTTGTATGAATTGAATGTAGCCACATTCTTCTACAAAATTTCGTTTTGATTCACATCGCAATCTGAAAATGATGAACAGACGTACTAACCCTCCTTGCGGTAGCAATCGCCCGCCATACAGTCCAAGGTTAATTGTTTCGCATCCTGGTAATGGAAAAAATCTCCAACTTTTATACTTGACCTTGCATGAAACAATTCCCAATCCACAAACTGTGTACCAAAGATCCAATTTACGCTACTTCCATTCAAATCTCCTTTCTCCCGACGTCTAAACCAATTCCTACGGTCTTCTTAGAGGGTCAAGCCAATTGCTAAGCTTGCTAGAGATTGGTGTTCTGACCGGCTGTCCTGGTCTTTATGGTGTAGGGTCTATCGAATATCTACCATTCATAGATTACCCAGAAATATGATCGCTACTATTTAATGTGTTTGTTCACAGTACTGATTAGAATACATTTCCATGTTTGGCTTTGACAGTGGCCACTATTTTGATTAAAGTTGTTTGGCTGTTTGAATATCTCGGTAGCCTCCCTCACTTTTATTTGTATATGACCTTTGCGTCTGGCCAAAACTAATGTATTTTCTCACAGTTTATCATATTTCTTCTCCAGCTGATTTTATGGAAATTCTCCACGTAGTACACCATCATAAGAGATATCTACCCATGCGTCTAAACATGAAACTCTTGTTTAATTGTTATTTTACCAGTTTTTAACTCTAACTCAGCCATTCTTTGGATTCGTACCGCTTCTCTAGCTTTAACTTAAATGAAAATTCTTTCATTATCATCACAGTTTACGTTAGTTTTTGAATATTCATTAAAGCCTCAACTTAACTGAGCTTCAGCATCGACTAACAACAGTTTCCCGACCGGCTTCCAGCCAGCTTCGTAGCAGCATTATCGGGACGTTTATACGCATAGTGTCCTTCCTTCTGACACTTAAAACATACTGCCTAGGACATCCACTGTGTCCTATCGTGCTTCAAAGCTGACTCACTACATCTATCACAAGTTAAACCCCACTCGCCGCATTTATCCCCACTTATGACACTTGCAAAACTTACTTGTCTTCGAACTGTAAACCCTTTACCGTAACTAATTCTCGACGTGTGACCTTTCTTTCCACCCATAAAACACTTCAGTACACGGTCTTAACCTCTCCTATAGCTGTGGTCAGATTAATTGGCGGGTGGCGTCAAATGCGCCGTTGCCAAGCCGTGCGCGTAACAGTTGTATTCACCTCTTTACTTGTAGTAATGGTTTGTAACGTGTTTTAAGTAATTTATGATCACTATTCTGTCATAAAATATTGATGCACGTCATTTCGTTAAGAAAGTTATGCATTGCAGATGCGTTTAATATAATTGGAGGTTTCAAAAGACCTGTTATTTATTATTCTATTATCTACGCAAAAAAATAAAATTCTCGACAGACTAAGGAAACTTATGGAAATACTCTTATTTTATTTGTGGCTAAAAGTCCACGTGTTAAATTTTATTTTCAGTTTGTATATTTATAACTAAAATCAAAATTTTATTTTGTCATCCTCTGCACTGAAAAACTTGCATAATTAACGACAAAATTATCTGTTTATATATTACCACTCATCACTATCGTAAAATTCGTGTACTGTCCTCCTGACAAAGGACTGTCAAAGTCGCTAAGCTTTGTTAGAGTGCTGTATTGTTTCATATTTTTCTTTAGAGAAACAAACGTAGGTTATTTTCCCTCACGACACACGCGCTGGACAGTTCTCAAACCGACATCACAAGCTGCAGCGCAAATAGCCTGTCCATTCCCTAATTTTTTCGCAATATGGTTGTTTTTTGCGGTTTTTTATTTCATCAATATCAAGTACGTCCATATTTTTCAAGTCTTTTCCTACTAGCGTACATGTAGAAGACAAAATTTCTCGAGCATTGTCGACAAGAAATTTGAAATATTTATATACATTTTGAATGATAGATTTACTCTGTTGTCTGCTTCAGCCGCGGTGGTTCTGCTGTCGATGACTTGCGTCTTGTTGTGAGTCGTTAGTTCGGGAACACCTGGAATAGGAGAATAAGTCTCTTCCTAAGTATCCATTTTTAGTAGCAAGATTCTCTTGCTAAATTTCCCTAATTATAAGTTACTGCACTTTTTGTTCGGTAAAATTATTACACTAAATTACTATAATTAATAAATAACCAAAGGAATTATTTAAATCACACATAAAAATCGTAAATCGCTAAAAATCAAAATATCCTCTCTCGATCAAGGTCACACTCACACTGACACTTTCTAACTCCGATTCACAGGTTCACACATTTTTTGTGTGTTTGAAAGGGAGGTGGAAGGTTTGGGGGTGGGTAGTGAGCTATTGACGCTTGGACTAGGCAACACAGGCCGCACAGCGTTGCAATTTTCAGGTGATAGAAAGAGAGCGCATCGCGAGATTGTCCCCAAGTACGGCAACAGCGCGTTCACACTGACCCGCCAATTAATCTGGCCACAGCTATAGGGTCAGCCGTGTGCCTGAGCCCTCTCTCAGTCATAGACAAGCGTTTACACTCTCCTCTTGGAGGATAAATTCAGTATACTCTACTAACCCGATTTTATTCCCAAGTGAAGACACAGTGATCTGAGTACCATCGCTAACTAACTCCTGAACAAAACAAGCTCTCTCCAGCATGTACACGAGACTATTTGACCCGTCCTAGTCATCATTGTTACAGATTATTTTGACAGCCCCCCACCAAACTTCATAGTCCAGCTGCTCTTCATCTCTATCACTTCCTAATGGAGCCACCCTTTCGCTTTTATATTGTCTTGATTAAAACTTGTTACACGCGAAATAATTGACTGATTATTCGCTTCGTAAAATAATTTTATTTTAAAATTTACTTAATTTTATTCCATGTTTCCCTCTCTTCTCGAACCAAAAACTTAAACCTTACATATCCCTTTACAAAATCCCTCTATTTTGGCTTTCACATTCTCTTACAGATTCAAAAACCATATCTACGATTTCGAAAAATTCCCATATTCTTTTTTAATCTCCTTCAAAATTTTGTGATATTAATTTGAGTGCCTCTTATACACTTACGTTAGACATTAAATTTCATCTGAATCATTCATATTAAATTGTTTTTTTGTTCCACTTAACTGAAACCTAATTGTGTTACTGTGGTCGAAGATATAATATTTTTACTGCGCCGTCCATTGATGTTCTGATCCGATGGTTTGTTTCCGCCGCTGACAGCTTTGCTCGACTCTGTACATGAACTCGTGATCCAGAGACCGAGTCTCATGACCCTCGAATTGCTATCGTTCCTCCTCAAAGAAACAATCAACAGCAACCAAAACACCAGCGTAGAAACTATACAGTTATTTGTGTTAGACTGGCATAACTTAGTATTGGCAACACCACTTGCGACAAAAATTAGCCAATAGGTTGTCAACGTGTGCAAACTCAAGCAAAAATTGCCTACAATTTGAAACCACTTTATGTAGCAAAATTACCCACATCTGACGGCAAAAATTTTACACCGAGGTGACAAAAGTCATGGGACAGCAATATGCAAATATATAGATGGCAGTAGTGTCGCTTACAAATTGTATAAATGGTCAGTGCCTGGGCAGGACTTTCACTTGTGGTCATTTGCTTCGTGTGAGAAGGTCGATTATGTGATTATGGCTACACGACGAGAATTAAATGATTTCGAACACGGAATGCTGGTTGGAGCTAGACGCATGGGACATTCCATTTCGGAAATCGTTACGGAATTCAACATTCCGAGATCCACAGTGTCAAGAGTGTGCCGAGAATACCTAAATTCAGGCATAACCTCTCATCGTGAACAACGCAGTGGTCGACCGCTGGCACTTAATGAGCGCGATCAGCGACGTTTGCGTAGACTTATCAGTGTGAACAGACAAGCAACAGTGCGTGAGCTTACAACAGGAATGAATGTGGGACCTCTGACTGGCGTGTCCGTTAGGACAGTCCCACGAAATTTAGCTTTAATGGGCTATGGCAGCAGAAGACCGATTTGGGTGCCATTACTAACAGCACGATATCGCCAACAGCGGCGCTCCTGGGCTCGTGACCATATCAGTTTGACCGTAGATGACTGGAAAAAAATTCCTTGGTCAGATAAGTCACGATTTCAATTGGTAAGAGCAGATGGAAGGGTACGACTGTGGCGCAGACCCCATGAAGTCATGGACGCAAGTTGTCAATAAGGCACTGTGCAAGCTGGTGGTGGCTCCATAACGGTGTGGGCTGTGTTTACATGGCGTTCAGTTACTGGGAGACCACTTGCAACCATTCATGGACTTCAAGTACCAAAACAACGATGGAATTTTCCAGGATGATTTTGAATTGCAGAGTATAGATGTAGCTGTAGATGTAGATGACAATGCGCCATGTCACCGGGCTATACTGTTCGCGAATGGTTTGAAGAACATTCGGGACAATTCCAGCGGATGATTTGGCAAACGCGATCACCCGACATGAATCCTATCGAACATTTATGGGACATAATCGAGAGATAAGTTCGTGCACAAAATCCTCCACCGACAACACTTTTGGAATTATGGACGTCTATAGAGGCTGCATGGCTCAATATTTCTCCAGAGGACTTCCAACGACTAGTGGGTTCGATGTCACGTCATGTTACTGAACTTCGCCCGGAAAACGGAGGACCGACACGCTATTAGCAGGGTATCCCATGACTTTTGTCACCTCAGTGTATGTCCTATCGTAAAGTGCTCATAAAAGCAGATTCGCTCCACAGAAAGCTTACGCTGACCTCAGACTACAAGAGATTAGTGACAGACTTGAGTTTTAATAATTTAAGATTTGAAGTTTTTGTTATTTCAATAAAATACGAGTGTAGTATTACTAATTCAGAAGAGTGAAACCTATGTCCAAACTATTACTTAGCTTACTATAATTGAATGCTAGTAGCTGGAACCTCTAGAGTTGGTTGCGATCTTCTATAAACATCTTGCCCGTGTCCGATCATTGGCGATTACCATGGAGGATGTTTGCGTTTCCATGGCAAAGTCTGGGAAGCTGATCTGTGGTGGTTTCTCGTTGCCTTCTCTTGCATGACAGTGTTCGTTAGTCTTGTAAGTACTGTAGTGTAATGGATCTAAAAGTAAGATGAAATTGTCATTTAAAACTCCCGGGCATTAGGAAGGCAGGTAAATTTTTTTCCTATGTTGGTAGGACTGTCTGTAACATTTGCCAAGCGTCTGTTTGTCAAAGGGTTTAATTATCTCTGAGTAACACGTGCTTTTGTATACAACCAAAAGTGAATTTTTCGATTTTTACAATGGGTGATTTTGTTGAGCAAAGAACTTGCATCAAATTTTGTTTTCCGAACGAATATTCTTGTGCGGACACGTTGAAAATGTTGCGGAATGCCTTTGGTGATCAAACAGTGGCCCAAAAAACCGTTACAAGTGGTACAACGAGTTCAAAGCGGGCAGAGAACGTGTTGAAGACGAACCACGCTCTGGACGACCATCAACGTCTACCGACGAGGGCCACGTCCAAAAAATCAGAGATTTTGTGCTTGAAAATCGTCGATTGACAATTAGAGAACTCGCTGATAGTGTTGGAATATCATTTGGCTCAGTCCAAACCATTTTGAAGAATGTTTTGTGTCTCAAACGTGTCAAGTCTCGATTGGTGCAAAAATCGCTCAATGTTTTGGAAAAAAAGCATCGCGTTAATGTGTGTGAAATTTTTCTGTCTAACTATCAGGACCATTTGAAATGCATCATTACTGGAGATGAGACTTGCATTTACGCATATGACCCTGAAACCACCGACCAATCCGGCGAATATCGTGCAAAAGGTGAAGCAAGACCGAAAAGACCACGGCAAAGTCGATCGAAAATCGAGGTCATGTTGACAGTTTTCTTTGATTATCGTGGTGTGGTGCACTATGAATTTCTTCCGCCAGGCCAAACTGTCAACAAAGAATATTATTTGAGCGTTATGCGTCGTTTGCGTGAAGCTATTCGTCTGAAACGGCAGGAATTATGGGCAAACAACTCTTGGTTCCTTCATCACGATAATGCACCATGTCATACTGCATTGATTCTTCGCGACTTTTTTGCCAAAAACTTGACTCATATCGTTTCGCAACCACCGTATTCGCCTGATTTGGCTCCGTGTGACTTCTGGCTATTCAGCAAACTCAAAAGGCCAATGCGAGGACGCCGTTTTGACATGATTGAAGAGATAAAAACCCAATCGAAGAAGGTTTTGAAGGCTATACAGGAAAAAGACTACTCCGACTGTTTCAAGGACTGGAAAAAGTGTTGGAAAAAGTGCGTTTTATCGGACGGGGATTACTTTGAAGGGGATGAAATTGATTTGGAAGAATAAATAAAGAATTTAAATTATATAAACAATTTCACCTTATTTTTGATCGGCGTATGTATATTTGCGAGAAGCTGGACCCGTAGCTCGCACAGCTCGATGGTGCGAACACTAGTGTAACGGTAACTGCTTGGCTGCGTTCCGGAATGTGACCTTGAACCGGGTAGCCCTCAGTGAAGGAACGCAGCGTGCCACTAGAGTGACGCGGTGGGATGGCACAGTGGATTGCGAGCTGTGTGGTGGGTGCGATTCCAGCCTGCAGAAAGAGATGTGCAGCGACTAACGACGGTGTGGTGTGTGCTTGCTCTTGTGTTCCATGTCGTTATACGAGTTCTGCTAAATGGTAACCCCGCCAATATGTTGATCACCGCAAATCATTATCGTGTTAATGAACCCAGTGTCGCTTTAGAGAAAATCTCATTACCCCGCTGAGCTTAATCAATTGACATGTAGAAAACCCTGAGGACAGATATAAAATGAACCCATTGTTGAATTTCGAGATGTTCGTTTAATTGTGTCATACTATTGTTAATAACATTTGATGAAGTATAATTTTATAATACACATATATCAAACGTAGGTACAGCGGTGTTGTTAATGTGCAAAGCAATATCACAATTCCTCGTATCAGCAATTTCATTTGTATTGTTTTTATTGATAATTTATGCAAACAAAAATTGAATTGATTCTTAACGAGGGGGAGTACAAATTATTGTGGATGGAGGCGTAGTGTGTGAATTCAGTGTAGAGTGTTCTTTGTTTTGTGGATAAGAGATGAAAGAAGGGAGGGGGTGTACTGTTGAAGTTGTCATGCCGTACTGCTGCCTGCAGTCGGCTTTTACAGTATCCCCCTCCCCAAGCCGGTGCTTTCTCGCACCGACCCTGGTGGGTGAGCGGCAATGCTCTGACCTCGCATTCGGGGGGACGCGGGTTCGTGTCCCCGTGCGGCCATCCAGATTTGGATTTTCCATGGCTTCCCCCCAAATAATTCCAGGGGAACGCCAGGATAGTTCCTTCATAAGAACATGGCCAAATTACATCCCGTTCCTTCTCCCCAGTCCCTTTCTGCCTCTTATGACCTCCACGTCAACCAGTCATGAAGCAAGAAGGGGGAAAAAAAGCTATGCTTTCTTCTCTTCAAAATGTTCTCGAAGCTTCTGAAAACATTCGTTATTTCTAACTTCTGCCTATTGTGTGAGGGTCGTCTATATCTCTTGGCATTGTATAGTACTATTACAATATCGCTTTCTTTGACGTCACTGTGGTTATTCCACTGGCTTTGTTTAGTCCATCTGCATGTTCTTGACATGCTTCAGACTAGTCAGAATATCGCAGATATTACTCTTGTACAGAATGAAAGACACAGTTTTATGTCAATGTAGAAAATTTTACAATATTATTTTTATTGAGTTGTTAGAATAAAGATTTTAGCGATTTTAATTATTATGCAATTGATTACAACCATCCATACTTAAGGCGAGGCCCATCCAACGACTCCAAATAATCAAGCTATTGGTTGAATGTTGAAATGCTGATTGTGGTTATTACATCCAGAACTGAGTAAAGGAGAAAAAGGCGTGGATGGAATGACAATTTTAAGAATGGAATTAATCAAAGCTAGATGGAAAGTAAATCCTTTAGAAAGACAACCATAGAAAAGATCCTCAAAACACACAATTGTTACGTTTATTTTTCTGTAGCAGAAATACGTTTTATATCTTTAAAATTAACTTCTTTTGTGTAAACTTACCAAAAATAATTTTTTTTGTTCCCCCATATTAAGGCGACAACTTGAATTTAACTCGATATTTGTACAGGAATTGTCTTAAAATAGCAGATAAGCGAAGAAAATTGTTGTGGATACAATATCGCGCTGAGGTGCATCTAGAAGTATTGCATAGTATTTACATCGGCTCTCGGCTGCACCGGAAGTTAATCTCCCGTCGGAAAGGGAAAGCAGGCATACAGATGACTCGGCTTTGTTTCTTCCAAGTTCATCAAACAAAGCTGTGACCCTACTTCCGTCTGTCTACAGTTTTAGCTTCCTAATGGCTTCTCGTCTGATGAGTAGGATACAGTGTCCTCAAAATAGATAACAAACACATTACTGAAATAGCCACACAAGAGAAAGTAACAAATATGAACTCTTAATTATATACATCAGTGCTATGTGGAGCACATTTCTCTTGGATAAGATAGATAAAGCACAAAACTATGGTCGGAAATCAACCCACAATAACTCCTTTGTTCTTTTTTAATTCTTTTTGATTAGCCTCATTCACTTCAGACAGTTATTTAATAAATATTTTGCAAAGTGACGACTATCCATTAAATCTTACAGTAATGTGCATGTAATAAGAATAGGTTTGACGACAATTCTTCAACCCGAAGTGATAATTCTTGTTACAGAATAACACCAGATAATAGTTACTTTTTTGAAACACTAATTTCCATAGTTTCACCAAATCACTGAAGGCGAAGCCGAGATGCTTCCTTCAAAAGGCCATGGCCGAATTCCTTCCTGTTCCTTATCCCCAGTCCTTTCCCGCCTCTAATGACCTCGACGTTGACGAGGCGTAGAGCAATAATAAAAAATCTAGGTCCATAATAGTTTTATATATACATTTACTAATTTGCGAATTGGGAGAGATGAGAAAATCATCTGAATACGAAGATGGAGTACCTTGAAGGGGACAAGGACCAACAACATGTGAGTTAAATCACGGAATTAAAAAAAATCTGACCAGACCGCGCATATTATACTCAAACTCTACAGTATGACAGCGCTACCATACAAGCTTGGTGGGTGAGTGGTTACGCTCTGGCTTCATACTCGGGAGGACGCGGGATTGAATCCCCGTTCGGCCATCGAGATTTCGGATTTCCACCGGTCGTGGTGGGTGAACGGTTAACATTCTGGCCTCGCATTCGGGAGGACACGGGCTCGAATCCCCGTCCGGGCATCCAGATTTGGGTTTTCCATGTTTTCCCCAAATCACTCTAGGCGAATGCCGGGATGCTTCTTTCAAAAAGGCCATGGCCGAATTCCTTCCCGTTCCTTGTCTCCAGTCCCATCCCGCCTCTAATGACCTTAGCCGTAGACGAGGCGTAAAGCAATTAAAAAATCGGATTTCCATGGTTTCCCCAAATCACTCCAAGTGATAGCGGGGACGGTTGCTTCAAAAAACCGTGGCCGAATTCCACCCTGTTCCTTGCTGACCGTTCATTCCTGCTCTAATGACGTCGATGTTAACGTGCCGTAAAGCCCAAAGGAAAAAAAAGGATGTATAAACATCAGGCTTGGCGTACCGGTACTCTGCTCACGGTTTTCCTTAACCATTAAGGAGATTGCTCCATATCAAACACACAAAGCAGTTAACACGTAACACATTACACAAAACTTATAAGATTCACGAACTTACGCAACACATCCAAGTATAGAAGTCGACAGGTGGGTCTCTGAAAGAGGAGTTCTTTTGAAGTTACATATGTTTCAAGTAATCAAGGACATATCAGAATTCATGGCATTAAAAGACCAGATGTTGTTTATCACAGCCCGGTAAGGCTACCTGAATAAAAGGTGAGCACACAGAGCTAGTTGTCTGGTGACTCAAGGGGACTGACAGTTGACCGTTACGAATCTCTATTTAGACCAAGATTTTCTGAACCCTTCAGCCAGCCCTAAGCATGATTCGTGTGTGTGTGTATGTGTGCAGCACTTAAGAAAGCTTTAAAAGCCAGGGTCCCTTTACCAGATGGCATCGTTGGATCACGACAGAGGTAAACCACGGGGCCCATTGAAACTCCCTGATCAGATCGTTAATTCCACACCGTATTATTGTCCCAAAAGTGAACGCTAATTTATGGGACTTTTTTTTAAGATTCTGCAATAGTGTAATGCTTTGAGTTTAGCATTCATATATATTATCACAGAGCAAGGAGAAAGATAGTAGTTTTGGTATACGATGATTAAATACTGGAGAAGAAAATGGATAAGGCGTTATTGTTCTCAGTTATGATACTGCTAAAGATAAAAAAGATAAAAATAATAAAAATAATAACTGCCGCTATGTAAGTACACAAACAGTCGCGCTAAATTCGCCTCCCGCAAGAAATATCAAAGAACTAGCTTCCATTAATTACCATCATTATGAATAATTAAATTTGTGTTGGCTGTAAATACTATTTTGACTATACGTTTGGTCGACGTCGATATCATTAAAGGCAGGAAAGGATTGAGGGCTAGGAACGGGAAGGAATTTGGTCATGGCCTGTTGAAGGAACCGTCCCGGCATTCGCCTGGTGTGATCTGGGGAAACTATGGAAATACCAAATCTGGATGGCCGGAAGGGGATTCAAACCCGCGTCAATGCGAGGCCAGAGCGTTACAGATCACCCACCACGGTCGGTGTGAAAACATATATCTTATTTTACGGATATGTCGGGTTTTAATATAGAATGTTGTAAATGATCCTAATAGGTTTTGTAAATGTGATTAAAGTATTTCAGTGTCCGGCACATTAATTAAATACTCTAATTAAAAATATTGTACCCACCATCAGCTTTAAAGTATAAGTTTTACAGTTGATTTTGTCAACACTATGTTAATAAATATTTTTGAAATCTTACATAAAATTGCTTCCATACGGTTTCAACTAATTTTGAATAAGTTTCAACTGTTTTTGCACTACTTATATCAGCGCGTCAGAAATGTGCTTTTGTTGCTATCGTTTATTTTGTATACTGTGTTTATAAGCTCACATAATTGCCATCAAGAAAGTTCACATGGAATAATTCTAACAAGTTTTTGCATAATTTGTGTAATGTAAGGTGCTTCTATAATTTTCTTATCACGTCAGATGTATATTTTAATGAATGTTTTTCTATGGAATAGACGTTATCAACAGCATCGTTGCTCATAAAGCTACCTGTCAGAGTGACAGAGAAATTTTATGTATTGTAGTACCGAGCGTGGTGGGTGAGCGGTTAACTTTCTGGCCTCGCATTCGGGAGGATGCCGGTTTGAATACCCGTCAGGGCATCCAGATTTGGGTTTTCCATGATTTCCCCAAATCACTCCAGGCTAATGCCGGGATGCTTCCTTTAAAAACCCAGGACGAATTCCTTCCAGTTCCTTGTCCCCAGTACCATCCCAGCTCTAATAACCTCGACGTCGACGAGGCGGTAAGCCATAAGTTAAAAAAAAAAAAATTACCCTACTGAGCAGTTGGCGACTTACTTAATACCCTGCCACGAACCATCTCCAATTGTTCACAATCCTCTTATGTTGAAATCCTATTATAGAACGTTCTGTCATTGACAAACATCGGACTTCAGACTTTAAACCAATAATACAGAATAGTGAAGAATCAAAGTATTTGTGGACTTACAAAATAATTTGAAGACGTTGAATGTGACAAAACGCACAAAATTTTAGAGTCGTCTGATTTGAAATACCATGACAAAAGAATTACTAATAATACCCATAATTATCAAGTGTTTATAATGATAGTAAATAATCAGGAGAGCAAAAATTGTTTAAAAACGGCAGCCAGAGAATGTCTTAAGCTCTGAGCAAATATTCATCTTCAACATAAAGCAATAAAGCAAGTAAAAGAAAATTTTATATGTAAAATGGACACAAATAGCAAAAGAATCAGCATGCTGCGGTTTGTTAAAGACATTTGCTGTGAGATGCTAAGAATTATAAACAAAAAACTGAAAGATAAAAATTATTCCTAGACACTTTAAAATATTAAAAGAAGTTTAAAATACTTAGATTTAATTTTATAAAAGATAGGTGCAGCAAGGAGAATACTTAAAGTTGATAAGAGAATTTTTCCGAACATAAAAACACTAACCCAACAATCAAATGAATAATCCTAACAGCAGAGCGATTCATGGTATTGAAATTTGACATTCAGAAGCAAGGAAGAAATAAAAAAAAAAGCATTTTAAAAATGGTGCTATTGAACTATGTTTTAAGTTCAGTGGTCCTATACAGTACCAAAAGATGCATTCTAAAGATGATGAGCTTAGAGAAGAATCTAACAAAAAAATGAGCTACATATATTGAGTCATTCCGGACTTTGTTTTTCTTTTTGTTACTAGAAATTGAATATGAAGGAAAGAACTGGATCGAAAATATTGGAGTATTTGCAGTAGATTATTGAGTATGAAGGTTGTAATGTGAATGTGGATATGTAAAAACCAGCAAAACTGGCGCCATGAATAATTGCAGTGTAAATTAGCACCTGTAATTATAATTACCCTTGTTTCCCTAACTTCTTTAAGGGATCACCATATCTGCGAGTGCGTTGTCAGCCAGGATCAGCAATCGCGGTGGTTTTCCTGCACAACCTGTCGAGCCGGCTGCACGGTAGGTGAGGGTCATCGGTCGACATAGCGGGACAGCGAAACGGGTATTCGTAATTTACAAATCATTCTCACTGATTAATGTTTAATGAAAGAGAATCGCTTTCCTTTATTAGCTAGTATTTGTCACCAGGCAATTTAACAAAAAACCAAATTGCATTAAATATATTAACACATATTAGATGTTAAAGAAGGCCTTTGAATTCTGGAACCAAACTCTTGCGCTTGATAAATATAGCCCAATTTTCTTCTTCCGTTTTAAAATGGTTAATACATGATTGAACCAAACGATGTCCCATCTATGGTAAATACTGAAAGAGGTGGTAATATGGATAATATTAAGTAAAAAAGTTCATATGCTGGAATATTATAGATAAAAACCTCAGAAAATTATCAAGATCACACATATAACTTACTGAAGTACTTCATTCGTGCAAAAACACACGCATATTTTACAACAGTTTAAATTAAATTAAATGTTCAAAAATCCCCCTCATCGCCTTCAACATACAAATATGAGCGTTCATTGGCCACCAAGATCCCCGGACGTTGCCCTATTAGATTTTTGTGTGCGTATTACTCGCTCGCATTGTAAACAGGAGCGTAGCTACTATGGGGCTAGGCGGTGTAGTGCACCGGGGCCCCTACGCTCAGGGGGCCCCCAAGCATACCTCAGGGGGATCTAAGGGGGCCCCTGAGACACAGGGAGTCCACTCACTAAGAGGCCATCACTGCTGAGGGGGCCCCCAACCACTGCTCCGGGGCCCCCCAATAACAACTCAGGGACCCCCAAGCACATTTCAGGGGCCTCCACCCCCAGCCCTAGCTCAGGGGGCCCCTGCCAGCAACACAAAGCAAAAAAAAAGGTCGCCCATCTTGCCTGAGGGCCCAAAATACATTTTTTGCACCGGGGCCTTGTTGACCTAGCTACGCCACTGATTGTAAACACTGCTACCCTCATAAAAGTTCACCAAGTTGTACTCAGAAGAGTTACACGTACTGTTGCAAAGAGAGTTGCAAAGTGTATTGAAAGTCAGTGGTGGGATTTTCAAACATTTAATTTAAACGTTTGCAAAATATGAGTGTGGTTTTGTATGAGTAAAGTACTTCGATAACGTATTTGTGTGCTCTTGATCTTTATCTGAGATTTTTAGGCGTAACATTCCAGCATCTGTATTTACAAAACGAATGGAATGCGGACACATGTTTGTATGGACTTTTTTACTCAATATTGTTCATACTACCACTTCCTTCAATATTTAACATTCCTCTTGAATCACCCTGTATATGGTGTTCTGCATGAGACTGCTAGTTTCTCATTTCCACGTATCCAGTGTAAATGTGTATTTGTAGATTAATATAGCCCGCCTTATGAGTTCAGGGCGTTGAGGTACTATGACGGTGTCTGGACCCTGAACTGGGTCAGCTGGTTCCATGCCCAGCGAAAGTAATTTTCAGCATTTGTTAATTGGCCAGCACGGCATGACGCTATTCTTAATCCCCAGATTGTGTCATGGACTGAATTCCAAATCTCTCCACAGAGAGTATAGCGTGAGGAAATATGGCTTTGTTAATGATGATTCATCCGATGGATGTGGACATTAGATTTGGCAACCTACTTGTTGTCTATCGAACGGTCAGGTTTTACTGTCTCACTTCTTTCATATATTACTTAATACACTGTAATACCAAAGGCATCCACACCGGATAGTAACATTTCCAGACTGGGAGAGACTACGGGATACCACCCCTCAATACATTTCCTAGGAGGATGATTCAAAGGGATAATACCCTCCGTATCCATCTCATTGACGCCTCGATGCGGGTACTACCCTATGCTGATACAAGATTACTTGGATGCGTATGCTTTGAATTTAGTTGGTTCATCTAATGCGCGAGAATAAATAGGTGGAAAGTGAAACTCTGTACTGTCCTTAAGGTCTCCACTTCAGAATTACATCTTTGAGCTTCCATGTTTAGCATATTTTTTTTTTGTCGTCGTCAGTCTTTCGACTGGTTTGATGCAATCCTCCATCCCTTCCTATCTTGTGCCAACCTCTTCATCTCTATATACTCCTTACAACCCACGTCCTCAATTATCTGCTTCATATATTCTAATCTCTATCTTCCTCTACAGTTCTTACCTTCGACTGTTCCCTCCACCAACAAATTAACCACTCCAACAAGTCTCAAAATATGACCTACCAGCCTGTCTCTTCTTTCTGAAAGCTTCCTCTACAAACCTCTTTCCTCACCCATCATTTTCAACTCCTTCATTTCTTAATTTGTCTGTCCACTTAATTTTCAGCATTCTTCTGTAGCACCACATTTCAAATGCTTCAATTTTCTTTCTTTCCGGTATTCCTAAAGTCCATGTCTCGCTACCATAAAGTGCTGTGCTCTACACATAAAGTTTTAAAAAGTTCTTTCTAATTCCTAGATCAACATTTGAAACTAAAAGATTTCTCTTTTTCATGAAGGCTCTTTTTCGTAGTTCTATTCTGCTTTTAACATCATTCCTGCTTCGGCCATCGGTTGTAAATTTGCATCCCAAGTAATATACTTCACTTACTTCTCCAATTGCATTCGACCCTATTTTTATATTTAATCTACTAGTATTGATATAATTTCTGCTACATTTCATCACATTTGTTTTGCTTTGATTTATTTTCAGTCCAAAATCTTCCTTCAGTATTTTGTTCATGCCATTCAGTAACTTCTCAATATCTTCAGCCCCTTCTGCTAACATCAGCTAATCGTAGCATACTGATTTTTTCTCCCTGAACGCTTATGACACATGGACATTTTTCTTTGACTTTCTTTATTGCTTCTTCTACTTACAAGTTGAATATTAACGGGTACAGACTACAACCATGTCTCACACCCTTTTTAACTGAGGCATGTCTCGTGGTTCTCTACTTTTACTATGTCCACTTGATTCTTATATAGTTTATAAAGTACTCTTCTATCCCGATACTTTAGACCTGACTTCATTAAAATTTTGAAAATCTTGTCTCACCTAATATTATCAAAAGCTTTTTCTAAATCAACAAATGCCATAAATGTATCTTTGTTTTTCTTGATCCGCCCTTCGGGTATTAATCTTAAAGCCAGAATTGCTTCCCTTGTACAGCAATTTTTCCTAAACCCAAACTGATCTTCACCTACTATCTCTTCTACTACCCCTTCCATCCTTCTGTATATTATTATGGTCAGTAATTTTGAAGCATGTGTTGTTAGACTAATGGTGTGATAATTATCACATTTTTCGGCTTGTGCTTTCTTTGGAAGTGTGAAGATAATATTTTATATAGATGCCACAAATGAATCACCATCAACGTTGTCGTAGCCCCCCCCCCCATACGCGCTGTGGAGAACTTTGGCTTTAACCGAGGCTATTGGTACATAATCTGGCGAATATAAAGTGTGCAATATCACCTCTCCCAGGCTTTATAACTATATACAGTAGAGTGAAGATTTCTTTCAGCATACAAACTAAATTCCAGTTCAACAGATGACGCAGTGCTTTAGCTATACTGCCACCAGACGGTTAAGTGACAATACGGGCAAATTGTAGCTTAGTCCCAAGAAACCGGATTTCAATTTTTCATTAGGCCTAATTTCTGAAATGTGTTCAATCCAGTTATGAGATGTTATAAAATAGGTTAAGTTCGACTTTATTCAAAATCCTAAGCATGGACGCTGACTTCTTTTTCTCTCTCTCCGAGTCAGCATTAATTTTTTTAAATTTTCTTATTTTAAAAAAGTGGTTTTGCTGTATTCGAAGAAGCTATGATGATATTTACACTGTAATAACACAGATGTTTAGAAGTTATACATAAAACTACTCACTTTTACTTCATTTCAGTTTCAAGGGGATATAAAAATATAGGAAAAACGTGGACTTCTTCAAAAATCAAAAAGAATGATATCACCTTCTCTGCGAGCTTGACATAGCAACTGGTATTCCATAACAATTACTGCGGCAATGGTTTGCAGAATCTTTACTGGAAGAAAATTTTACTCATAATAAACAAGGAAAAGATTCTCATTTACGAACAGTTTTCGGAAATTGTAGGTAATGTTAAATTATGAAGTATTCCTCACTTTTGGGGGTAAGAATATTAGTCCTTTGAATTCCAGATGGAACGTCTCTCAAGTAAATAAATGTGCAACTATGCGTTATTAAAACTAAATACGTATGTGTAATGATATTTCCATTTTGAATCTAAACAGCCTAAAGTCTTTGACCCCGTCTAATTTTCAAGTAAGGATGGGATAGATGGACAGAAAACATTAAGTAATGACAATAAAGTCATGTAAATTACTACCCATGCCAGCCCTTTTTCACTATTCTAGCTCACTTAGTTCCTTGATGATATCCCTAAGATCTGTTTCCAATTTCCTAGTCTGTTCATTGCCACCTGCTGCGGAGAAGTTCCTATACTAAGTTTTCCCCTTGCCCGGATTTTCCCCTCTTTAAACTTATCGACATCACGCGTGGGGAAAGGAAAAATGATCAGTAAATTTCACTCCAGTTAACTTCATCACGAGGGCCGAGCAATTATTGCTTAAGTTCGTAGTCTCACCTCTCCTATTTCAACTAATGCATAAATTATTGGAAGAATTATTCCATAATATAATAAAAAATATAAAATATTTCCCGAGCGCGACGCGGGTTTGAATCCCCATCTGGCCATCCAGAGTTGGGATTTCCAAGGTTTCCCCAAATCACTCCAGGCGAATACCAGGATACTTCCCTCGATAGCACATGGCAGAATTCCTTCCCTTTCCTTGCCCTCAGTCCTTTCCCGCCCCTACGTCGACGTGACGAAACTCTAGGAGGAAACATAATAATTGTGGGATATTACAACCGCATTCCAAAATAATGTATGAGACAGATTATATCTTATTCGGGATTTAAAACCCATCAAGTATCTAATACGAGAATTAAAAAGTAGTGAATAAATCAGACAGGGGTGCAGAGAAATTCGTTAAATTTTCTTCTTGCGCCTATGTTAGCTTTCTGGTAGCCTGTCTGACCGTGACAAATTCGAACACATTGCGCATCCTGTCACTTTTACTACACTTTTGTAATCATTTCTACATTATATTTTCCCTAGGTATTGTTACGAGACTTCACTTACAAGAAGTTTATAGATTACATCTTTTCGCTGATTCAAAATTCATTCTATCGAGAACAGTGAGATGTTAGTCTTCCACGCCTATTGATTTCTCCTAAAATGTTCCACAGAATTAGCGTTAGAGCATTGCCAGCACACGTGACTTATGGTTTTCTTGCCGCAGCATAAGTTGCTGTTCCTCAAACATTAGAAACACAGTGGATACTAGTAATTAAAATTAGTTACCTGCCAACAGCAACCTTATCCAACAATAATTTCAATCTGGTGTGATACTAATAGCACCGTCTCCAGTACACAATGACATGTTCAATGTTCACCTGTAAAATCGGTGCATCTTCATTTCAGTCGGCAGGGCGTCTGTCTGCTGGGCAGTAGTCCCATAAGGAGAGAACTGGTGCATTTCCGAGAAAACCCAGTCTCAGTTAGTGGGAAGTTTGGCGGGCTTTCAAACTAGGCCAATCAGAGGCCAAGATAACAGGCTGGTGGTAGGGGGAAGTTGGCAGGTGATTCAAATGGACCAATAGAAAAATTAGACGCTAATGGTGGCCCAGATGGTGGTGAAGGGTGTGAGAGAGAGTGTATCATCTGTCTCGCTGGTTTTTCATTGACATCACAGACGTCTTTGAACAGTTGTCCTTTGACCTCATCACTCTGTAATGCAGCGCCTGAAACAACTCTTGCTATTTCCGACACCCGTGTCTCAACACGGTGGTGAAAGTGCGCACCTGACGTGTACATAGAAATATTTCACTCCCCAACAAAGCACACTAAAATATTATCTTTGGTTCAAGAATAATTTTCCAGATAAGAGGTATTAGTGCCGGTGTCCTAAGCCCCAAGGCAGGAGCGAGCAAGTAAGGACACGAAAATATTCAGTGGCCAGGGAACAAGCACGACCATTAGCGGTATTTCACAAACGAGTTGGCACTGGCAGGCAGCCATTACCAATCCACAAATATCTCAAGAGATAGTAATCAGACAAGGAATTTTCATTAACCGTTTCACAAGCAAGTGTTATTCTGTTCTATGCTCCTTGCGACACGTCGCTCGTGCTCAATTAAACATAATTATTATTAATAAATACGTACCCAGATTATCCCCCAGCCGTTTTCGATCATTTTTCGATGTTACAGTAGAGACCTTTTCAAACTTTTTCAAGCCAATTACCAATAAAATGCCAAAAAATTACTACTGTCTCCTAACTTATATGGGCCTAATTTTTTAGATGTTTGTATATTAATTACCAATCCTACCAGTGGGCAGCGCCGAGCGTCGTGGTTGAACGGTAACGCTCTATCCTGGCATTCGGGAAGACGTTGTTTCGAATCCCCGTCTGGTCATCCTGAGTTCTGATTTCCATGGTTTCGCGAAGTCGCTCCTGACGAATGACGTGATGGTTCCTTCAAAAGTCCATGGCCTAATTGCTTCCCATTCCTTGCCCTACATCGCCGTACAACGTCAGTGCTTATTGCCCTCAGAAGCATGATTTCCGTCATATTGCACCTGATGAAAGGACATATTAAACAAAAACAGGGTCATAACGCTATATTGCTGAAAACAGTATAATTAAGTAGCAGATACCACCTTTTCCAACAATGAAAATCCTTTGAGATAGAAAATAGAGCTCAATACTGTAAGATGCTGATTCTGGAACACCCTGCCTGTCCAAAAAGAAAGATTTTATGAACATCACGTTCCTGAATTTGCCAGATGTTTGAACTTATTAAAGAAATTATGTGTGTCACAAAGGAGAAGACTATCAGTATATCACTTCTTTCTTTGTTAAGAGTTTGGGTACTCAACAAAGCAAAATGAATATTCAAACTGTTTTATTTCATCCCATCCAAGTGAGAGTTCCACAAATGCTTACATAATATTTACTATTAGTTAAAAGCATACGAGCGATTTACACACAGAATAGATGGTTATTACTAATAAATAAGTTTCTTCCACATTAACTTTTAGATAACTGGATTTTTTTAATGGATGTTAGATGTTTATACAAGCTCAGCAAAATACGAGTAATTATCATTTACCGCTAACAATATATCATTTGCTGAGACTTTCTTGGTATTTAGATAGATAGATAGATGGATATGTTCACTTTGATCCCATGTGAGAATAATCTCGGGGATGTGGAACAGTACATACACTTATTAGTAATGTCAATATTACTATATAATCGATAATGTTATTATATATTGACAACAAGTTAGCAACAACCCATTAGTATAACCAAGATCTCCTGTAATCTACAAATACAATCCCGAGTTAATTAATACTTATTATGTGGAACAGTGTATACACTTGTTACCAGCATCTAATAACCAGTTATTTTCTTACCAACCAGTTACCATGATAAGTTTCACTGTAATTTGTGACTACATATTATATTATGTTAGTTGCTATTTATGTGGAACAGTACACACACCTATTAGCAATATCAATTATATTACCAACAACTCATAAGCTGTCTATTACTTAAAAATCTGTTAGTATCATAATTTTTCACAGCAGTTTTTGAGTGCATGCTATCCCATGTTAGTTATTATATATGAGTGAAATTTTGTAAATAGTGGAATTAGTTCATTTGTCAAAAGTTTCAACAGAAAGAAAAACCATATATCATTTTAGTAATTGTGGATAATTTTGTCACCTTCCCCTTCCATACACCATATATACTACTTTATCAGTCATTCTTAGTTACCAAATTCCAAGAAGAAAATTCTTTCACAGAGTAAAATGGGTTCTGAAGCAGAAACTCTTTCAGTTTGGACTTAAAGTAGTTGGGTTTTTGTAGATAACATTTAATTTCTGTTGGTAATACATTGAATAAGGAAGCTCCAGTAAATGTTAACCCTTTCTGTACAATTGACAGTGATTTGTAATCCTTGTGAATATTATATTTATTTCTACTATTATGGCTATGTATGTCAGCATTAAGATTGAAGTGTTCAGGATTTTCCACTACAAATGATAGTACGGAGTATACATACTGTGCTGGCATTGTTAGTACACCCAGGTTTTTAAATAGATTTCTGCACGACGTCTGTGGGCTTGCTCCACAAATAGTTCTTATAGCACGCTTTTGCAATTTAAATACCCTCTGTGCTTGTGACGAGTTTCCCCAGAATTAGATGCCATAAGTGAGCAGGGAATGAAAATATGCAAAACATACTAATTTTCTGGTTTCTATATTAGCTATTCTAGATATTACCCTCAGTGAAAATGTTGCAGAATTAAGTTTTTTAAGAAGTTGTTGAATATGCATTTTCCAGTTCAATTTGATATCTATACAGGTATATACACCCAGGAATTTTGTGAAACTGCTTGTATTGATTACTTTTCCTTCTGATATCACATTATAGCTGTCCTTTGTTTTATTTTTTGTTACAAACTAATAAGTAAAGTTCTTAAGGCCATAGATATAGTGATCAGATTTATTAAACATTCATTTGGTTTCTTAAGTCCCTCACTTTCCATAAAACCAAAATGTGTTTCCACCGTTCTGACGTAAAACGATTTATTTTCGTTCTTAAAGCGAATTGTTTGGAGCAATCTTTTTGCTCAGATTCTCCAGGATTCTTAGCTGTTTTGCCTTTTTAAAGTTAATGAATCAATAAAATTCCTTCATAATTCCAATAATATCAATTCCATGGTCTTGTCTGCTGAAGATACGGCAACTGTAACTGAAAAATAGTAATTTTTTCCCTTCTGGTTTTATGCCTTGTGGACGTCAAGATCATTAGAGGTTGGGAAAAAATGGGGGAAAGAAATGGGAAGGAATTCGGCTACCGCCTTTTGAATGAACCATCCCGGTATTCACCGTTAGCGGTAAAATATTATTGTGACACAGATTTGTCTGCTCTTTTTCTTATATTCACTACTGAGCCATACTACTATCAGTGATTACAAAAATTTACTTTACATGGATTTAAGTATTAAAATTTGTTTAGCAAATGTTTTCTAGTGTTTGTAGTGAGGTGACATGCACCAAGTTGCAGCGGACACCGCACCGGTTTGAGACCGGAATGAGTGATGGGAAGTTTTAATTAAGTGCGGTGGTCTTCTTGTGTTATGTATACCATTGAATACAATAATACTGGGTGGAAAGCCTATACAAAATTGTTGAACAAGTCTAAACATGCCGAATGCCATTTCACTTTTTAATGAGAAGAAAGAAAATCGCTTCTTTAGTAACAGAACAAATAATCACTTAAGATATAATTCATCGGTTATGGCTACCTTAATAGAGGCTTTTTAAATTTTTAATCTCCAGAAGCCACGGTGTTTGAAAAAGAATTTACTCTGATATTCAACTTTTTGGACGACAGTCTTCCCCATGTTACCATCTCATTCGAATTCATCTACCAATTACTGTTGTTATTTTATTCAGCCTAAAATAAAAAAGTAGAGTGCAGGGGCGTAGCTACTATGGGGCTAGGCGGTGCAGTGCACCGGGACCCCTACGCTCAGGGGGCCCCCAAGCATCTCAAGGGCCCCATCCTCAGTTCAGGGGGCCCTTACCAGCAACACAAAGCAAAAAAAAGGTCGCCCATCTGGCCTGAGGGTCCAAAATATTTTTTGCACCGGGGCCCTTGTTGACCTAGCTACGCCACTGGTAGAATGCACATAAGGTTTTGTAATCGTGGATTGTGTTCACGTTTGCATTAAACGATGGGTTACCTAAAACATGCCATTTTCTTACGTGTTTCAATATATACGTATTTCTACCTGATTTAAACAGCGGAGTCAGAAATATAATTCACATAATGCGTTAAAATGTTGTTTTTTTTTTCCAAAAAAAAAAAAAAAAACTTTTCAAGACGAACAGGAGTCTTGAGGAAAAACTTACCAGAACATCTTTGTTTGACATGGGGAATGGACTGAAAACTCAAAGAAATAAATGCAACTATTTATTTGATAAGGGTTTGTGATCCTTTTACTACCAAATGTCAACCTTCCTTCACGTGGTGCGCACTGTTTGCACGGACGAGGCTCTGGCGACTGAAATATTCCTGGTGTAAGGAGTCGCCCATTGCTTGCCAACGGCCTCCTGAAAGGAGAGAGAAGGGTGGGAGCGGTCTAGGGCACCTTCTTGCACTTGGGGTTAGAAATGACCCTCAAAGTAGGATGAATCAGAAATGATCAGCGGCATTGAGAGGCAGAAGGCGATGGGAAACCACTACATTAAAGACTCAAATCGTATCCCGCGGACATGTAATCTTCTCAAATTACATATAGAATGGTGGCTTCTTGCAGGGGAAAATATTTCGGAAGTAAAATAGTCCCCCAGTCGGGACTCGGGGGGGTGGGGGGAGGGGAATACATAGACCGGGTAGATTAGAAAACTGAAAAAGGCAGATAGAGATACTTAAATTAGATGTTGTTGGAAACAGAGAATCCAAAGACTTTTCAAACAGTTACGAAACAGGAGAGATTTGAACTGATTTTATTAAAAGATTCATTGTGACACTTTCAAAGATAACATATGCAGACTAACGTGTTAATTAGTGCGCAGTTCAATATCACATGCTTCAAAATTAATGACTAGGATAATATACAGAAATATAGGAAGAACAGTAAAATTGAGCATAAGAAAAAAATTCTGGCTTTAAGATTAATACTTGATGGGCAGATCAATAAAAAGAAAAAAATTTGATTTAGAAAAAGCTTTTGATTGTATTAGATGTAAAAGATGTTCAAAATTTTAAAGAAGTCTCAAATATTGAGATTGAAGAATACAATCTATATCACAATCAAGAGGCTATAATAAAAGAACAAAATCATGGGTTGCACAAGTTAAAAAGGCTGTGAGACAAGTTTGTATGTAGTCTATTCCCATAAATATTCAACTTGTATGTAGAGGAAGGAATAAAGGAAAAAAAGAAATTTTTGAAAGTGGCATAAGTGTTCCAGGAGAAAAAAATCAGTTTCCTGCGATTTGCTGATGACATTGTCCTGTTAGCAGAATAGACTGAGAAGATACTAAATGGCTTGGAAAAAACTTTGAAGCAACATTTTGGACTAAATATAAACCAAGGCAAGACAAAAGTGATGAAATGTAGCAGAAATGATAACAATAACTGTAGATTAAATATAAAAATAGGATTGGACGCTATAGGAAAATTAAGTGAATTTAGTTACTTGGAAAGGAAATTTACTAATGTTGGCTGAAGCAGGAATGATGTTAAATGCAGACTAGCAATAGCGAAGAGAGCCTTTTTTAAAAAGAGAAATCTTTTAGCTTCAAATATTGATCAAGCACTTTTTAAAACTGTGTGTTTGAGCACAGCACTTTATGGCTACGACGCATGGACTTTAGGTATACCAGCATTTGAAATTTGGTGCTGTAGAAGGATGCTGAAAATTAAGTAGACAGATAAAGTACGAAATGACTGGTGAGGAAAGAAGTTTGAGGAAGAGTCTTACAGGAAGGAAAAAAAAGTGTGAGTGGTCAAAATAACTATCATCAGCAGTAAGTCTGGTCTTCCTTCATTTCTCGATATGCCATGCCTATGGTTGCGTGCTGTATTTATTTGCAAATAGATCAGCTACTCATGTCAAGGATGACACAACGATCCTACTGGTGAATAATCCCTCCACACAGGTATTGAGATACTGCAAGGAATATGAGAGAGAGAGAAAGACTTGCGACAGATTTCGGGCAGACCACGACCAGACTAGCATTGTAACAGATGGCACTGCACGAGACAATGACCTCGGGTGCTGCGTCGTCATGGCCTCCTGTTGCGACATTGGCTAAGGGAGAGTGTATTGGCATGTCAGGAGATTCAACTTCGCCACGTCTGGGCCATCCGCCTACATACAGGTTATTCGCGATCAAGCGACGAAATATGTCAACGAGAAAAGAACAGGACAACAAGATGATGCAAAATTATTTTCTATATTTTTTCTGATTGTTTTTTACAGATGAGTTGAAGAAAGGTTAGTTTTAACCGAGAAGTTTTTTAATTCAACCCTCATATTTTTTTACGCGCTCGGTGCTAGATAGCATCCGAAAATTACGAGCTAAATGAAAACTGTAAATTTTGAAACGCCTCTTACTCAAAAACTACTCAACGAGGTAGACGGCATTCGATAGAGAAAGCTTGAAAGGAAAAAAAATGATTGGTCAACATTTCTCCTGCCCCTTGCGCGAAGAGGGAAAGTGGACTCAATTGTTCAGGTAACAGAGTGGCAAAGTAGTGAACGTAAAGGCATTTGAAAGCATGGCTCCGCATTCGGGAGACCGCGGGTTCGAATTCCCATCCGGGCATCCAGATTTGAGTTTTCCATGGTTTCACCAAATCACTCCAGGTGAATGCCGGGATGCCTCCTTTAAAAGTCCATGGCCGAATTCCTTGGCGTTCCTTGCACCCGCCTATCGTAAAGCCATAATAATAATAATAATAAAAAAAAATCATAGCTGGTTCGCTAGTGGTGTGACTTGAACCAAAATCACATTGTTCCGTGTGAAATACTTTTAAACGGTCAATTTAAGACCGTTCAAAAATCGATAAAAATAAATTTCTTAAGACTGTTATAGACTACAATGGCAAAGCACATAGAAAATGGAAGCAGTAACAGATGAACGAACGTAGAATTGAAACAAACAATCTGGAAAATACGGAAAGTTGTTTGTAAAACCGACTCAGCAAGAAAACAGAGGGATGGAAAGCCATATGAGGCTACAATCTCGGCGGGACTACCGGTGCAGGGAAGGGAGTTCCGGCAACATAACTGCATCCGATGGACGTGGATTGCACAGAGAATCACAATGATACCACAGTCGATTAGCTTAAGATATTTTACTTCATTAATTACCCTGAAACACCTGTTGCAGCAGTTAAACTATAATAAATTTCACAAATTTCGTAGGCTTTAATTTGAGAAATCGTACTTACTTGTCTTTTCAGGTTTTGCACTGCGTTTTCTTGATGCTGATGGAAATGTTTCCGTTCCAAACTGGGACCTTCGTTACGGTTGCTTCAAGTAAATGTATCCGGATCGGGATCGTTTATGTGTACACGCAACGAACCGTTTATAATTCCAGATAGAGATGAGGACGTTTTTTCGCAAAAGAGTGTTTGCTGTATCAGAGAGGTTTTCACACTATGGAGCGATTTGTATACATTGCTTCTGATATTGATTTTGTCTTTGCATATACCAAAAATGGCTGTAAACTCCTTAAATAAAGCCCTAAAATAAGATCAAGTAGCATTACTAGACCATGGATGTTTCCTTCTTATTTCTTGCCTCCAGTCATTTTCACGCTAATGACCTCGACGTCTAGCAAACGTAAAGCCAAAGGATTTTTTTTTTTTTTTTAATAGGAGACACTACCGCAGGCTTGAAATGACAAAATGGATATCATTTTTCCCCCGTACTAATAAGCGGTTTCTCGATACTAATCCTTTGTGATGCGAACGCATGTAAAACAGTAATATTCGGATGAAGACGCACGAAAGTTTTATTTGTCATCTCCTTTCTATATGTCTTACAGTTCATCACGATGCAGCTATGAATCACAGACTAAAATTTGCCTTACCTGCCTTCGAACTAATGTACAGATGCCACTTAATGTTTCTTGTACTATTACACAGAAAATACTTGGGGGATTCAGCCCAAACAAGCGCTGTACAGCTTACATTTTACTCCAGCATTACCTTGTAGCAATTTCGTTTAAGTTCCACTTTATCGCACCAACCTCTCAAACCTCAAACTACGTGGAAAGAGTAGTATAACATCAATATTTTCTCAATTGAACGAATTTTTACAAACGATGTTGAGTACGTAAGCCTCATTGGTTGGTAAAGTAACCAAATATTTCCGCTTCTTCTTGGATCAAACAACACTCGCTTTATTATATTTTCTTTCCTATTTGGTCCGTTGACATATGATGCATCATCTCTCATTATTTCCATTATCAGAGTACCTGTACACAAAACTCATCATTATCGAGGTAGCAATTATCAGTGATGATTTCGTAGACTTCTGCGATTATTGTTAACGTATTTTGGATATCTTGGTTGAACCGCATCGATTTTTTGAAAACCTAATGCTTCCACCATGAAAAACAAAGAAAACGTTAACAAAGGATTAAAACCACAGCAAGAATGTTCAAACGGATAGTCCAGAAAACAATGATGTCTCTAATGTTGATAAATTTTGTCGTAGTTATACATTTGAGATAGAGAAATGTGACATTTATATTGTAGGATTCAGGTTATAACATGATCTATTTATTGTACCCCAAGTCGACCAGTTAACCTGTAGCGGTATGTGCCGGAGGGAGGTAAGGGTGAAAACCTTTTACTTCTTTTTATAATTCAAAGAAACCCTAGGCTGCTAATTTATTGGGTACTCCTAATGGCGTACAGGCGAGGCTTATTTATCGTTAACATTGACACATTGAGATATGATAAAAAGAACTATGCAAAGCCTCTTCTTACAATTGCCAACATATTAACAAACTAGCTGACCCGGTCACGCGTTGCTGTGACTTACTAATTATAGTACGTTGGATTAATGTTATTCTAAACTTCCTCAAGTAGTCAAATTAATATTCTAATAATTGTAGTCGATTTGGAAATTCAAATGTAATTGGTAAAGAGTTACGGAGAGTTGAAATTAAGGACAAACGATCATAAAAAAATTAATTTATTTCATTACAAATTACTTAATTGAAATTATATAAAAATTGATATTTATAAAATAAATAAATAATTATTTTCAGTTATATCTTCAGTCATACTGTTTTTATATTTTTCCCACAAACTCGAAGATTGTGTTGGATAACATGTTGTCAAAATAATTGCAAACAGTTTGACGAATACTATTCGGCGTGGCTGTCAACGCTGCATCAGCAAGTGTCAGGTCCCAATAATTGTCGTCTACCAGCAGCTGCAACTCGCGACATGCATCTTGACATGTATTGAACACTTGACATGTATTGAACACTCGACCATTAACTGTTCGTAAACATTCGAAAGAAGCTGGTCCGGGAACATTCACCAATAACAAACGCTGAAAGAAACATTCACGTTGTTTTGGATGCATAAAGTCTTTGCTTTGAATATGCCTGCGATCGAAGGATGTGGTTCTCCTTGTTTACGTGGCTACCATTTTTTACCTAATTTGTTCCATGAAAAATAGCTTGGAACATCGGTATATAATAATGTTTTTGCGAATTGGCGGAACACATCAGATTTTTGACACAATGTGAAAAATTCAGTTTGTGGTTTGTCGTTTTTGGTGGCTCAAGTATTCTTTGGAAAATATTTTCTTCGGTGAAATATACACGTTGACCGTTTTCAAGATGTATTGCAAGATGCTGGATGGAAGGGTCTCTTTCATGGATGCGAAAACTAAAAATATGCCAGATAGCTTCGTTGCTGCTGATGTATCTACCTATTTGGTATCGTGTTATTTCGTCATTTTTATTTACATTTTGAACTTCAAATACGGCCAAATCACTGCCTTTATTAACATATTTGCAAACGTACTTAATGGATTTTACAGAACTGCAAAACTCGACGTTAATATGAGCCTTATACGTTTTTGAAAGCAATGGTGAGTATGGTACACCCACTGATTGTTTCAATTTGACATTCGCATTGTAAATGTTTGGCCACCATTCTCAGCGTTTCTGCGGCGATACAACGGATAACCATCGATATCCGTAATAGTATCATTCGTATATTCCTTTGGAAAACGCTTCTTACATTTTCCACCTTCCATGCATGGCGATGTCATGTTAAAAGCACCGCACGGTCCGTGGATCGAGTGACTGGTAACAATATCAAACAATTCTTGATCAATTAATGGGTCCGGAATTTCGGCTGAAATTATTTGATCAATTTCTTCTGGACGGATTTTAACTTCAAGCCAAATCAAAATGTGAGAATGAGGCAAACCTCGCTTTTGCCACTCAATCAAATACAGATAGCAACGTGTGTTACCGAAAACTGAATGTTTTACGATTAAATCAATCAATGATTTTAATTTTTGTTTGAACACACGTGCCGTGACGACGATTGATTGATGGCCTGGTAATAGCAAAGTTTGTATTTCCTCCCAATTCGGATTACATGTAAATGTAATAAACAAATCTGGACGACCATAATGACGTACGTAAGTCATCGCATCTTGTATATATTCCTGCATGTTCCGTGAACTGCCGATGTAGCTTGAAGGTAAAATAAATGCATTACCGATATCATTGGCGTTTAAATTTTCATAAATATTGCCGATAACAGTATCTCGTAAGAGGATGTATTCCTCCGATCGTAATTTACCTGGTTGTATCGAATAAATCGCAAATGCTTGTTTTCAACCTTGGCGTACATATCCACGACGTATTGAAGGCACAGTTGACGATATCGAAGGATATAGTTATCCTAATTACGTCTAATCATCAATCGGGGGCGTAGTACTTCATTGAAGTAACTTTTTTATTTTTTTATTACCTGAAAAAATAATAAATTAAATAGTAAAAAAAAGAATAAGAAATCAATATAGTGGGCCCGCTATAATCCGGCCCCTGGTCGGAATACTGCGGGTCTACTGTACTAATAAAATAACGAATTAAATAGTTGAATATTAAATTTACCAGCAACTGGATCACGCTGTTTGATGTTGATGTGATATTCATTCTGCCCTTGCCAGAATATCAGTGGATACTGGAGTGCGTCATACGAACGGTGTAGATCCGAAATTATACTAACAGTTCTATCTTGACGTGTGACTTTAATCAACTGAGTCACCAACCATAAAAACTGCAACTTCATCTACGGTTGGCGCGTTGAATCTGCCAGCGTGTTCTCCTGATGGTAATTTGTCAGCTTTTGACATAGTTGTCATTTTTTAATTGTGGCGACACAATTGAATAAGTTGATTATTATTTTCCAAACAATTTTCCAACAATACCACAATTGCTCTCTCTTCTGCTTGTTCGATGAAATTATACTGGCACCTAGTTTTCAAGCGTTCCTCACAATTTCCAATAGATTTGGAGAAACTTCGGGTCATCGTTTGGCATCGGTATCAACGACCCAATCTTATGGTACACCTGGCCTTGTATTTTGAATTTAGTTTCAAAATGACGTCCATCAGATGTAAGATCGCAAATTTTTGTTGCCCCAAAAGACGTCATCTGGAAGCAAGAATTGAATTTGCGTGTCTTGCGCAGAAACAATTTCGAATCGTTTGATTCGCCAGCAAGAAGGATTGTAAATGTTCTGGCGGATTGGGTAGTGGTAATAATACATCTTTTCCTGATGCACAACACATGCGGCTGCTTCATTGCGGAATTTCAACGCCTGATAATACTGGCATATTTTGCTCACTGCACCGATTGCAGTTTTAGAATGTGCAGAGTAATCAATGGCTGGTGCATATTGGAACGCAAGACGAACAAATGATACACGTGTTAAAGCACGGCTGATTTACTGTCTCTCTCGTTCTCTTTCTCTAAATGTAGCTATGTGCTGTTCTCGTGCCGCTCTTGTTCTCGATATATTCTGTCACAGACGTTCATCACGCTGTTCTTGAGATTCTTGCATACGACGCTCAGCTGTCCTGATTCTTTGAACTTCCTTACTTGCCGCGATTTGTGTTGCTGATTGATGAGCTCTCTCGTCGTGCGTCTTGCCTCTCTGCTACACGCATTGTCGAGGTTAGATTCTTTGGCGACATTTCACTGAAAAATATTTGAATTACAAAAAAAGTGCCTTTCTGAAAGCCTTAAAATAAGACACTATAATACAGTGGTGAAACCGGAATTTTTGGGTCCATTGTGAAAATTACAGTAAATTGAAGCATTGATGACACCAGGCTTTCAAGAGTTTAGAAAGATTTGAAACGAAATAATACCAGTGAACCGTATGGAAAGAAAATTTTTTCGATAGCAGATTTGAATATGGCAGGATTAAAAGGAAGATAGGAGTGCAATAATGAAAGAGTACTGGGAGGAAGAAAGAAAAAACAACAGGAGAGGAATTGAAATTGACACGTGGAGTCTAGCTGACCATAACAAAAAGAAGAATAAAAATGATAAGTTAGCGAGAAATGCTTACACGATTCGAATTTATTGTAACGTTTTCTTCATTGTTATATTCATGTGTGTAATTACTTTGTCGTTAGGTATAAAGACACACAAACGATGAACAACAATACAGTATAATTATAACACAATACACAGTACAATAAAATTGAAGAAACTCACACATGTGGCGTGGAATAGACCGTAGCATAAATAAATCGAAATACAACGCCATCTACTGGATGGTTCGATAAATTAACACACCGCCATCTGTTAGGAATAAACTGTAGCAAATAAATTGAAACAGAACGTGATCTACTGGATGATTACCCAACCTAATTAACCAAGTGTTGTATAGATAAGTTAACACATCGCCATCTGTTAGAAACCTATGGAACAATAATAATAATTACGTGTGGTCGTAAAGACCTGGTGACATGGTTTCTACTGGCTGGGCATTCTGCCCCTGTCGTAGCCGCCTTTACCTAGCCCGCCCATCCTGCTTGGTACAGGGGACCTACATTTTAACGTCGAATCCGATAAACAGTACCGTCCTGGCGTATTTCACCTCATACAGCATGCTGCGCCGAGGGTTAATGCTGGTTAAGTGTCTATAAAAATCCTCGCCAGACAGGGACTCGAACCTGGGACTCCATCTCCAGTCTGACGCCGTAACCACTTAGCCAGCAGACCACTTAGCCTTCGTGCTTACAAATAATTACAAACCATTGTCCTATGACAAACATTTAATGAACATTTATTTCGCAAATGATAAATATGAGGTCTATAATCCAGATAAAAACTATCCTATCTTTTAAGTTGGACTAAATTACACACATTAAGCCAAATTTCATCAAATCAGTCTGTAGTTTCGGAGTTCATCCCGGACGAACATTGTGACACGAGATTTTTATATATATAAAGATAAACAAAGCATTAAAACACAACCACATTTAAAATGGATCTTGAAGCAAATTCCCAATATTAATTGGCAATCAAGAAAGCTTCACATTTGATTTTATTAAATGAAAGTTCCCTTCACAATGATCGGGAACCATAAATCAAATACAGTATTGACATTAACTGTATCCGATCTCAAATGCCGGGCGCCAGGATAATTTAAATTATCCACCAAGTGTGGCTTTAAGAAAGTCTGCCCCAGCTAGCTCAATATTTGGGGGTGCGAGTAGGCCCTACTCCTAGTCATTCAGTGGTCGTTACAGGGCTGTACTCAATGACCGAATAAAAGTACCACACTGCACTGTAGAATTATTACCGTGACGGCGATGTATTTCCCGCGACGGCGGAATTACTATAGCCCCTTGGCTATAGCGGACAAAGCACAACGTCTGTCAGCAAGCGTACTGGATGCGTGCACAGCGACCTCACAGTACAGGACACGCTTATCGACCCTCAGGTTCGATGCCAAGACGGAGCGATCCCCAGCTTCGGAAGATCCGCTCCTTCCAGTCTGAAGGCTCGGAGTCCTCTCCAGCGCCCGCCGGAAAAAAGCTCCTCCCGTCGCTCGTGGTTTACATAGAGCAAAAATAAACCGGCATTACACAATGCAAAGGAAAGTCTCTCTCGATTGGTTCTGCCGTTCTCAAGCTCCTCCTTCCGGCTGTCACGATAGGCGAACATTGTCTTTCTCGATTCGTGCGAACTCGGGATAGCCTCGGACTTATTCGTCACCTGTGACCTCCAAACTGCCCGTTCCGAGGCCTGGTGTTTGGATACGATCATTCACCCCAGTGTACAGTTTCCCCGGAGCCAAGGGATTATACGCTTGACCAAATGCGTGAGAAAGGGTAGCAGGTGTCCATTGTCCCTGGCAGCCGCCGGCCTGTCGCGACAATCTGGTGCGTCTAGCTCAGGTCCCACAAACACTGACAATCCTCTCCTTAACTTCCTTTCTTATTCTTTTTATATATAAAAATATACAAAATATTATATATAAAAATGTACGGAATAACCCATATTTGGTCATTCTGTTACAAACATGATCGATTTATTGTATCCCAAGTCGACCAGTTAACCTTCCTTTGCATCAAAAGATGAATTATTATAATACCTTGATGTCCATATCTTAATTCTGACACGTTAAGGCTGTAGCGGAAGGTTGGCGAACCAATTACTTTCCACACAGTCGTTAATGAAACCGTTTACCATGTCTGCAATAAAATCCCGCCTGAAACCATGTCTGCCAACTAAATTTATGTACCAGTTCTGTTCTTTAGGCCTACTATCCGCCCACCTTTCTTTGTACGTGTTGAGAAAATGGTAGGTACTGTAATGTAGCTTCAAGCACACTACGTTCTCAGAATTATTTGTGCCACAATTTTAACAGCACAAATAAACGCTACCACCAGCAGCATCGTGCAAACCGAATATAAACATTGAAGCTGTGATAATGGTGTGCCCTTTACTGGG
Source organism: Vandiemenella viatica (assembly GCA_031002005.1). NCBI lineage: Eukaryota > Metazoa > Arthropoda > Insecta > Orthoptera > Morabidae > Vandiemenella > Vandiemenella viatica. Next base: position 86,284,160 of record CM061921.1, read on the forward strand.
TAAAACCATTTAATGATACCAATTGCAACGACCATGTAGCAAAAGAAACGGCATGTCGCTTGTCGGCCGAGCGTAGAAGACAAATAAGCATTTGGGTTGGGAAAAGAGACTCAGCAATAACCACGGTAGATGCTTGAAATAAGTGACTGAGATGTAGATACGTTTCGTTTTATTCTACTTTCTGTAGGAGGCCATACAGTACAATATTTGACACATTTCAAAAGCTAAGGTAAAATGCTAATCGTCTCAGAGGTGCTCCGAAATTAAATGGTTGGTACATCATTGATCTAAAATCGTGGAAGTTGTCTTTTGTGCTAGTGGAGATTGAATTAGTCATAGACTCGTCCTACTACGGTAATTTCAGTTCATGATTGCTAAACTGCCGCCCCAAGACTGACTTCAGGAACTGACACCAATTATTCGATCAAACTGGCTTCTCTGAGGTTGGTACGGATGAAACGATTTGTGCCATTGGTTGGACATGCATGTGAAGAAGTGATGAGATCACTGCAGGGGCGTAGCTACTATGGGGCTAGGCGGTGCAGTGCACCGGGGCCCCTACACTCAGGGGACCCACAAGCATACCTCTTGGGGCCCCAAAGCACACCTCTGGGGGCCTCCAAGCGCAGGTCAGAAGGACCCACAAACCTTCACGGCAAACCTGGGAAACAGAAAGCCCCTCACTGCTCAGGGGGCCCCTAAGCACAACTCAAGGGCCCCCATCCTCAACTCAGGGGGCCCCTACCAGCAACACAAAGCAAAAAAAAAGTCGCCCCACCTGGCCTTAGGGACCAAAATAATTTTTTTTGCACCGGGGCCCTTGTTGACCTAGCTATGCTATTGGATCACTGACGTGTTTAGTCCAGTCTCCACAGGAAAGTGTCCAAGGCAGTGCCGAGAAGTAGGCCTATATAATGCAATCTATACCGCAGTGGACTAGTATGACGTGTCAAGTCTTTTTACATATCAGTGCATTGCCATTCATGCTTTCTGTGGCTGTACAAGCCTCTTCAGTTTTACCTCACGCATGGTCGTGAGATTGGACGCCGCTGGTCTCTCTTCATATTTACCATGCGGTGATTCTGATCATTGTGGAGATTTCCAACGATCTTTCGTCACCGACGTGCATCATCTACTAACGGCAAATACTTCAGTAATTTGCCACCGAAGATTATATATTCGGAAATTCCCAAGTTCTCCACAACTCTAATCTAACTCAGTTACGATACAGGTGAATAAATTTGTAGAGATAAGAGATTTTTGTGTTCTCTCTGCACCAATAATTGACAAGTTCAAGCAAAATTTAACCATAATTGTGAATGGTCTTTTTACCCTCTGCTTCATGTTTTCTTGTGTCAAATTAGATGTTTGTTTTAATAATTTTGGATATGGATTAATAAACTGTTTATTGATAGTAGATTGCTATTTTCATTTCATGATGTCTCCCATTTCCTAATGTACGTTAAACATCATTGCATTCTTACTTTGGTGCCATTGAAATGATATTCTAGGATGTATAGTTTAGTCAACTCATCTGGAAGTAATTTCTGGTCCCGACATTTGCTCATAAATACAGGATTTATGCAGATGATCATAGTACACAACGGTAACAACTGTAATTTCAATATTAATTTACCATATATACACCAAGTGAAGACAGAAGTGATTTGCTCAGGTAGTGTGAAAGTTTTCGACGGATTACTGATCTTCATTGATGACGTGATAGGCACCTGTAAGAACAACTCACAGTTAACTATGAATCTCACAACTTAAAACTTTGCAACGTGTGAATGTCTCGTTACCTGTGTGTATGACCGGATTGAAGAAATTATTTTGAAATTGAAGGAATCAGTTATAAATGCTTTAAAATTGACCAAAAGGTAAAAAATGACCGATTAGGCAAAATCGATGAGATGACCTACTAATATTGTGTAACTCAGTACTGCATAGTAGGCTACTATGCAGTACTGAGTTACACAATTGGCATGACTAGGTATTAGTCTAGGGCCTCCTGAGGGTTGACATTTGTTTTATTAAATGAAAATAATTAAATTGTTTAAAATAAAATAATCAAAGTAATATGAAAAGTGTGAAAATTAATGATTTGTAGTGTAAGACAAATAAAATTAATTTTCAAAATATCGTAAATTGTAAAAATTGTTTGTTTAATTGAATAAAAATATTATTTATTCAGTTAATCATTTGCAAAAAAAAAAAAAAAATTCATACCAACAAAATAAAGATCTTTTTTTTAAAGAAAGAAAAACAGAGGACCCCTAATATTTTGGGTGCCTAAGGCCCCATACTTTTTTAATCTGGTACAATGACCACGAAGGCAGTGGCACACCATTTCCAACATTGGAACATAGTTTGCTTGAGAGTTGTTTTCTGATATATGCATCTCATTTGGTAACCATTATCAAGTTAGTAAACCTGTAACAGAACTCTCACAAGTCCTGTTGACTGCACTAACAATTATCTGCTTATTTATATCTTTGTTACATGTGTGTAACAACTGTGCATTTGCATCCTGCAACCTCATTACATTTACCATGTCAGTGTAATTTATATTGGATTCTCCAACATTTCCAGCATTATCTATAGCACCACCAACTAATGTCTTTTTTTTTTTTTTTTTGTCGTCAATCTTTTGACTGGTTTGATGCAATCCTCCAGCCCTTCCCATCTTGTGCTATCCTCTTCATTTCTACATACCCCTTACAGCCCACATCCTCAATTATCTGCTTCATATATTCTAATCTCTGTCTTCCTCTACAGTTCTTACGTTTGACTGTTCCCTACACTAACAAATTAACCAATCCAGCATGTCTCAAAATATAACCAACCAGCCTGTCTCTTCTTTCTGTAAGCTTCTTCCACCAACTTCTTTTCTCACCTATTTTTCTAAAACTCGTTCATTTATTACTTTGTGTGTCCACTTAATTTTCAGCATTCTTCTGTAGCACCACATTTCAAATGCTTCAATTTTCTTTCTTTCCGGTATTCCTATAGTCCATGTTTCGCTACCATAAAGTGCTGTGCTCCACACATTAAGTTTTAAAAAGTTCTTTCTAATTCCTAGATCAATATATGAAACTAATAGATTTCTCTTTTTCATGAAGGCTCTTTTTGCTAGCACTATTCTGCTTTTAACATCATTCCTGCTTTTGCCATTGGTTGTAATTTTACTTCCCAAGTAACAGAATTCACTCACTTCTCCTATTGCATTTGATCCTATTTTTATATTTAATCTACTAGTATTGGTATCATTTCTGCTACATTTCATCACTTCTGTCTTGTTTTTATTTATATTCAGTCCAAAATCATCATTCAGTATTTTGTTCATACCAATCAGTAACTTCTCAATATCCTCAGCCCTCTCTGCTTACAAGACAATGTCATCAGAAAATTGTAGCATACTGATTTTTTCTCCTTGAAAACTTATGCCACATGGAAATTTTTCTTTGACTTTCTTCATTGCTTCTTCTACATACATTTTGAATATTAAGGGGGATAGACTACAACCATGTCTCACACCCTTTTTAACTGATGCATGTCTCTCGTGATTCTCTACTTTTATTATAGCCCCTTGATTCTTATATAGTTTATAGAGTATTTTTCTATCTCGATACTTTAGACCTGACTTCTTTAAAATTTTGAACATCTTGTCCCACCTAACATTATCAAAAGCTTTTTCTAAATCAACAAATGCCATAAAAGTATCTTTGTTTTTCTTGATCCACCCTTCAAGTATTAATCTTAAACACAGAATTGCTTCCCTAGTACCATGATTTTTCCTAAAACCAAACTGATCTTCACCTACTATCTGTTCTACTACCCTTTCCATCCTTCTGTATATTATTCTGGTCAGTAATTTTGAAGCATGTGTTGTTATACTAATGGTGTGATAATTCTCACATTTGTCGGCTTGTGCCTTCTTTGGAAATGTGAAGATGATATTTTTATTAAAATCAGTTGGAATTTCTCCTGTTTCATAACTTTTTGATATCAGCTTGAATAGCCTTTGATTCCTTCCTCTCCTAGGGATTTGAGAAGTTCTGCAGGGATCTCATCAATTCCAACTGCCTTATTTGCTTTCAAGTCATTCAAAGCTTTATTAAATTCTGTCCTCAAAACAGGATCTCCTAAGTCATCAATGTCGACATCACCTTCCTTTTCCATTACACTATTGTTCAAGTCGTCCCCAACATACAGTTTCTCAATGTATTCCTTCCATCGGTTAGCTCTATCTTCTGAGCTTAAAAGAGGTTTCCCATCGGCAGCTTTAATGTTCATATCTCTTTCCTCACTTCTACAAAATTCTGTCTGATCTTTCTATATGCAACATCTAGTTTACTTACGACCATTTCCTTTTATACTTCTTCACACTTTTCTTGTAGCCATTTTTCTTTTGCTATTTTGCATTTCCTAATTATTTGATTTCTAAATTGCCTGTACTGCTCTCTTGCTGCTTCATCCTGAGCATTTTTATACCTTCTCCTCTGATCCACCAGCTCAAAAATTTCTTTGTGATCCAAGGTTTTTGGGCATCTTGTTCCCTAAAGCCTAATATTTCTTTAACAGCTTTCATTATTTCGGTCTTTAATGCATTCCATTCGTCCTCAGTTCAGCTCCTTTCAAATTTACTTCTTGGACCTAAGTCTACCATTTCTGCAAATTTTTCTCTCGTACTAGATTGTTTCAGGTTATTCACTTCCAGTCTGTTCTGCTTATGCTGCTTCCTTATTCACTTAAATTTCAGCCTGCACTTCATTATTATCAAATTATGGTCAGAGTCTATGTCTGCTCCTGGGTACTCTTTACAGTCTACAACTTGTTTCCTGAATCTCTGTTTGACCATGATATAATCTAGCTGATATCTACCTGTATCCCCAGGACGTTTCCAGGTGTATATTCTTCTTGCATGGTTCTTAAACAGTGTGTTTGCCACTACTAGCTTATTTCTTTCACAAAATTCTAGCAACCTTCTTCCTCGCTCATTTCTTTCTCCTAGACCAAAACTTCCTACAGTATTCCCCTCTTTTCCTTCTCCCACTATTGCAGTCCAATCACCCATGATTATTAGATTTTCCTTCCCCTTCACATATTGGATTAATTCTTCGATTTCAGCGCATATTTTTTCTATTTCTTCGTCATCTTCCTGTGACGTTGGCATATACACTTGTACTAATGTGGTTGGGACGGGCTTAGTTTCTAACCTCATCAAAATAATCCTGTCACTAAACTGTTCATAACAACTCACCTGTTTCCCTACTTTCTTGTTCATTACAAATCCTACACCAGTGACTCCACTGACAGCTTGTGTGCTAATTATCCTGTGTTCCCCAGACGAGACATACTGCGGGTCCTTCCATTTAATCTCACTAATCCCAACAACATCTAACTTAAGTTGTTCCATCTCCCTTTTTAAGTGTTCTAACCTACCTGCCCTATTCAGACTTCTAACATTCCATGCTCCAACTTGTAGAATGTTTCTATCGATTCTGATGACTCCTCTCTGAGCAGTCCCCGCCTGGATATCCGATTAGGGGACTATTTTACCTCCGGAATATTTTACCCAGGAAGAAGCCATCATCATATATGTAATTTGAGAGGATTACATGTCCTCGGGATACCCTTTCGGTCTTTCATGCAGTGGTTTCCCGTTGCCTTCTGCATCCCCATGCCGTTAATCATTTCTGATTCATCCGCCTTTAGGGGCCGTTTCCAACCCCAAGGGCAAAAGGGTGGCCTGGACCGCTCCCCGCTCTTCTGCCCTCCTTTCAGAGGCCGTTGGCAAGCAGTAGGTGATTCCTTATGCCGGGAATCTTTCAGTCCCCAGAGCCTCGTCCGTGCAAACAGGGTGCACCACGTGAAGGAGAGATTGACATTTGGTTGGAAAAGGCTAGTATAGCCCCTCCCAAACCCTTACACCCCAGTGTCCTCTTGCAGATACAAAATGCTATGCATGGTGTCAACCATGCTGTAGCCTTATATTCCTTCTCTCACATTGTTGACAGTTTCTGCACAGTAGTTGTTACAAATCCACAGTACTCTGTCTTAATTATACAAGCATCAGTAAATGGGTGACTAGTGCAGGTTGGGTACTAGGATTAATTTTCTGTGAATGACATAATACCACATAGACAACTGACTGCCTACCATACCTATTAAACCTCAATTATTCTTGCATCCATTTACTCCATTTCCCTCACACATGAAAAAAGAAGCTATCTTCAGTAATTGTTGTTTCCTAATATTTTATATATTTTACAGTTATTATTACTTCTTTTCTCCCATTCTCTCCAACATACTTGTGCAATCTTTGGAATCATCTACATTGTACTAGGTTTTTCCTTCAGCTACTGTTGTCTGCAGTCTCTCTTTCTCCCCATCCTGCTGCAGATCTCATTTTCCATTTCCACAATGCACATGTGGCATTTGTTATGTAGACGCACATTGTTTGTTGACTAAGAGCCTAACCTGAAGATTTCTGAAAATACATCCTTTCTCCTTAGCTCCACTACAGCTCCGGGTGGAAGGCCTTGAGCTGGGGCCCCTGGCATTTTGCCCATCCTGCCACCCAGTTGTTATGCCACTGCCATTCGCAATGGTGTTTGATTGTTTAAAACTTAACCATAATAATTTAAGTCTCAAGAATCCTATCTTTCCTGTTGTTGCCAGAGCCCACATTAAATAAGCCATTTTCAAAATCAGAATTTATATTATGTTACTTATATGAATTTTTTATCCTTAATTAGAGCTGCTAATTTATTTACTTAATGTTGTTTATTCATAACAACATAACGAATAGGAATATTCTCATTTCTCACAGTTTTGCCCTAAATTATGTGATACATTATAATGGGAAAGGAATGGCAATAGATTTCTTTTTAAGTGACCTAAAAAGAAGGAATTTTGATGGCCATATATGGGATTAAATCATTATTAGTCCTGGTAGTACTGATATGCTTGCACACATCTGATAACACTATTGCTAACAGACCTACAGAGAAAAATTAGTGACATTGGGGACAAATGGATGGGTGATAGTAGTTTCAAAAATATACTTAGACAAAATTTGTGTGACATAAACAAAAATATGTTGAAAAAAACTCCTTTCCTATGAAGATAGGAGCTTTGGATGAACAGAGAAAGAAGGAATGGATAAATTGGTCTCCAAGTACAGTATAGTACTTGTTCAAAACCATCACCATCATTAAGGGGAGTTAATTATTCTGGAACACAATTATTTAATTAACTTACTAAAAATATAAAATAGTTTTTAGATAACAGATATGTATTTCAAGAAAGTCTCTTATTGGCAACTCTTTCTATTCAAGTCAAAAATTTGCACAAAAGAATTAATTGTATATATTATGCCTTTTACAAAATTCAGTTTTAAAAATTAATGTTTATTTTTTATTTTATTTTTTGTCTTTAACAATATACGTTAACCACATCATGTTCCACATCCCAGAGGTCCTTCCTCAGCAGGGATACATGGAACCAGAGTAATAAATAAAAAGAAGGTGAACAAGAATGGAGAAATGACATTCAAACATTAAATTATTGAATTTTCTCTTCTGTGCCACTATGATTTAAGGAATTTAAATAAAAGCCAGAAAATTTTCAACCAGAAATATTTATTACATTTTCCAGCTATTGACACAGTGAGTGACTTTATACACTGGTAACATTTGTCAGTAATGAAGATTTATTTTCAAAATATATTTACACGTACATGACATTCTGCACATAAGTATGTACATTTCAGAATTACATACATTTATATATACATATCAGCATTGAGTATTTACAAGCAGCTTAATACCAGGGAATTCAATATACAGTACCTTTCAGGGAAAGGTTCCCTCAAATCTTTACTGCCTACATTTTATTTTCATTACAAAATTCATAAAATATACACATATTTTTACAGACTCTTTGCTATCCCTAATCAGGTACTATATTATCATAGGAGGGCAACAAAGCCTAGAAAAAATCTTCAAACTTTTTTAAGTTTTTAAAAGAGAAATAATGATCATGTCAAGATTATAAGCTACACAACAAACAGTTAAGTTACCAAATATGTTTCAGTTTACATATATATCCAGAAAATAATTGTATTATTTCATCTAAACTTGTCTGTGTTTCATACAATGATAGTAAGTTCTTGCAGAAGGGTTTAATACTTCTTATGTTCTTTTTTATCTTCACATTTTTTAGACAGTCATAACTTGAATAAGTTAATATTGCTTCCATAAAATACTGTAGAGAGTAAACATGTTAATAAAATTTGTCTATGAAATCTAAAAGTTCAGATGAATAATTATACATTGGCATAAATTAAAAGTGCAACACCCGTACATAATAAATTACTGAAATTTGGCCCCAAATATCCCAATATGAATAGTATTAAATGATAAAAAAATTGAAAGTTTTACATTTAACAGTATGCGAATTAAAGGGTTATTTGTTATGAAAAATTGCTCTTTTTTGCGTATAAGTCATGAATATTTTTTCTCCACAAGTTATTGTTAACCAAATATGCCAAGGTGAAGAGTGACACCTCTGTAAACCCAGATGTCTCACTGAGAGAGAGGTCAGGGAATTTGCGAGTTAGAAATGGGTGCCTCATATTGTCAAATCTTCAGAGGGATTGACTGTAGTGCAATATCAGCATACTGGTTACACAGTGGATGAAAGAAGGAACTATTACACCTAGAGCAGGCACTGGTCCATACAGAAGGATAACAGCACATGAAGACTGCCAAATAGTGTGGGTGGCTGTTGCTAGCAGACAAATGACTGCAGGCCAGATCCAAGCAGCGATTACAGAGGGATGATGTAAAGCTTGAAACTGGATGACACTCTCTCACACCTATGCAATGTGTTCCATTAAACTAATTTCATTGCCAGTGTTGTCTAACCTGGTGTACTGCAAAATGCAAATGGACACATGAATGGCATACCTTTGTGTTTAGAGATGAGTCTCAATTCTGTCTGTGGCAAAGTGATAAACCACAACATGTACACAGGGATAGTGGAGAAACGGCTTATGCTGCTGTGATTTCAGAATGTCATGCAGGTCCAGCCACTGGTGTCATGGTTTGGAGTGATCAGTTTCAATAGCAGGGCTGAGTTGGCTGTTGTTGAAGGAACACTATGTGGATAGGGTGCTGCACCCTACTGAGATACCCATCATGTCCATGATCCAAATTGCATCTTCCTCATACTGTGGCCATCACAACACAAGCCTTGCAAGGGGTTGCAATCATAATTTGAACCACACAGTCCCCAGATTTGTCCCAAATAGAGCCTGATATGAGAGGAGTAGACAGGTTAGATAACATGGTCACCCAGCACAAACTGTGAAACAACTAACTGACTGCACAAGACATGCAGGCGTAGAGAAACATACATCAACAAGACATCCAAACACTTATTGATTCAATGCCAGCAAGGATAGGTGCTCAAGGTGGGTGCACTTCTTACTGATAACTGTGATAAAGGTTGATCCATTTCATGTTGTTATCATGTCTTCTGGCTATGACCTGGATCTACCCACAAAGTTTCCTAAAATTCCACCATTCCTGTCTGGGTGTTGCACTTCTAATTCCCACCAGTGTATTAAAATCTCATTTTGAAATTAAATTTGATATTAAAACTCTTGAAATAAAGCACTTTTGTTCTCAATTTGAAACTTCTCAAAGTCTGTATAAAAATATAACTATTTTTCACACATCCATCTACCTATCTGTTAACACCAATACTTTCCTAAGCATTTCGTCACTGGCAGCTTATGGAGATTCATTGTAGCAGAGTGTTTTCTATCATGAACCAATATGACTTGCAGGAACAGAATACAACATTAATCATAGAATTTTTGTCCACTTTTTATTTCATTCAGATGTATCTTACTTCAGTCAGTCATTTCTTTCACTAAATTATATATCCTCCTAAAAATATCTAAATACATCACTTTCCATAATACAATCACTGATTAATCCCCAGTAATGCAGTGCCTGACTGGAGACTGAGAGGATAATGGTTTGAGTCTTGGTTATGGATTAGATTTTTGTAGGCTCTTTAGCTGCCCTTACCTTGGTAAAGGCTGCTTTTTATGTTTAAAGTAGGCTAGTCATAGTAGGAAACTTGGCACTTCAATTATATGCACTTACAGTTTCTATTATTTAATCCAACAATTACCTTTACATAGTGAGTTGTATGAGGACGGAGGATGATTTCTCATACAAGTTAATTGCAGCAACAGCCAAACTCACATCTAGCTCAGAAGCAACATTTAGATAGGAACATTCAACTTTTTACACTCAATCATGACTATGTCCAGAAACCAGTTTGAAACATTGAGTAAAACAAGTTTAATATTTGTTTAATGAATGAAAAATAATCTGTAGTTGCATGGAATTCAGTCAGATACAAGAAAGTTAATTTGCACCTGCTGTCTTATGCATACAGACTGATAACGGAAAATACTTTCCTGTACTAAAGTACTTTCTGAAGAAGGAAAAAATATATTGAGTCCATTTCACTAGTGGCTTTATCTCAACCATCAGTGTTATATCTTATAATGCAAGTCAAAAGAAAATACTGTTAAGTGATACCTATTTTTAAAGTTCTCTTTTGTTATTAGTTTTTTGCTGTAACTTGGCACTTTACAAAATTAAATCAGTGTATAATTTTTTTCTGTTGTAAGATTCAAAAAGTTATGAGATATTCATAATGTAATTAAATCTGGTGGTTTTCTTTCATCACATACATTAAAATTTTGATTTTACAGATACAAATGTTATAGCTTAATATATGATAATATTTCTGTAGTGATTTTGAGAGATCACACTTGTGTTCAGAAGATTGCACCATAATCTACATTCAAAGTGAACTGCCAACTGAAGAGGCGAAGTATTTTTTATTTAACAACTGTGATCATTTTAAGAAAATAGTTCATTTCATTATTTTCTCCTACAACCCTGTCTTTGCTCTCTCATCCCTAGGCCATGGAGCATTTAAGTTCTCAACCAAAGAGACAACAACAGGCACATAAATAGTTTCAAGCTCAAACATGGATGGAACCTGACGGCACTTGAGGAGTGAACACCTTGCATAGAAATGGTGTGACATTGGCTGTCTCTCCATTTACGAATATTGCCTTCACTATCTCTTGCTAGTAGACAAAGCTGAAGATCTCCATTCCTCTTTGGTAAATCTTTAACAACATAGCTTCTTGAAATGTATGACAAATCCTTTTCAAATAAATTTTGCATCAATAGCTGGTGACTGCCAATGTCATTTGTGTGTGCTTCAGGCATGTCACGTACCAGCAGGTGAAAATCACTGACATCATCAATACTGGATACATACCATGTCAATGACACATCACCTTTGTCAGTTCTGAAAAAGATAGAAGAGGTGTTATACTTAGCACTACAAAAGATATATATTCCTGACATGGTAGAAACATAAATAAAGAAGAATGATGAATGTTAAAAATAGATGGAACTGAAAATAATATCTAGTTCATGCTGGTTCACTAACAACTTAAACAACTTAAATTTTACCAGGTTACAATAAAAATATTTTAAATTTAAATTACTGTAAGTCACCATCTTACATTAACAAAAAAAATTTTCGTTAAAATTTAGTCATGAAACAACTTCAACAGATTCAAGTATAAAGTTATCCAACTGAAGTTGTCAGGTACACTTTGAAGAATATGTTTTTGTCAACAGCACTTTGTATAACAGAAAATACAACTTAATTTATTGTGAATAATAGACTGTTATTCCATCAATCATTGGAAAAGAGTTAATTTATGTGAGAAGTGATGTATATGTGGATAATAAAGCAAGAAACAATTTGATAGCACCAGTCCCAAGTTCAACTGATTCCACATTATACACCAATTTCAGTATGCATCTAAAAAAAAAAACATGCTAGATATTTCTCACTGCAACTGGCTAATGTCTTCTAAACGCATTGTACTTTTGGTGTATAATTCATCCTAAGGGATGACAGAATTATAAATGATCTGAATATCAACTGAAATGAGTGTGATAGACTGGCAGTGAATCTTTTTGTGTGCACAGTTTTCAATTAAATACTTAATTAACAGTGATTGAGTGAGCCTAGGGAGTCTTTACAGACATTCTGTGTTGGTAAAAAAATAAAAAAAATAATAATAATAATTCAATATTTCATCAGGGATTGAACCCCAGTCATCCAGAACACAGTCAGATTCTCTACCACCTGAGCTGTGCAGCCCATTCTAAGGGTTACACTCATGTCTTATTATTTTTAATGTTAACAGGTGCAAGTGCTTATTAAAATAGCAAACTGGATTTAATATCCCCACAGAAATTTCACAATAAAAGAGTACATCAATTTTGTATATTTACCTGTATTATCTGCCCCTCTTTCAGACCACCACCCCAACCCTTTCAAGACCTCTGTGATAAGATTCCAAATGAAAATTGAAAGTCTCTGGTTCAAATCTTGGTCAAGGATTTTTTAATAGGTACTTCAACTGCCAGACCTTTGAGTATGGGATAATGTTTCAGATGTTCCATGGTGATGGTTTTAATTTTAAATTGTAGGCAAAGTCTTGCAGAGGTAGAATACATGGGAACTTAAAACTCTGTCACCTGGTAATTATATCCACATGAATTTACTTCACCTGTTATTATGTTCATATTTTATGCTCATTGAATCCACCCTTACAACTCTTTTTACCACCCTTCACCCTTTCTCGCACCAACAATCAACTGTAAATAGCCCTTTACATTGTTTTATCAGGTGTGCACATGTGATTAAGCTTTCCATGTATAATCTCCTCCCATACTGTTGATGAGGTTGTCACAGATATTTCTCATGTTGCTTCTAGTTATTGTAGCCCTACCACCTTCAACAGTGATAAGTCATAGGTTTAATTTTGCACTACTTTTTTGACACAAAAAGAATAAATTAAATAATTTAATTGAAATTAACCCTGCTGCTAGTATTTCCTTCGAGGCTTTAAATATTTCCAAGTATGAGTTGCCCACAACTTCATTCCTGTGGACCCTCTTAAACCAAAATGGTCAAGAACATTACGATCCACGGCCCCGTGGATCATGAACACAAATTCTTTTTGCATCAAGAATGTCTACAATAAACTGTATTTTCATTCCTCCCAATAATGCGATTCCAGTTGAAAGCAATATTATTTTTCTCATTGTTATCATTTGTAAGATATCAAGAATATAAACAAACTTTAGCAGCCTCTGTGAAAATTGTATGCATTTGTAAATTTATATAACACTAAATAACAAACCAATGGCATAAGAAAACAAGATCAGTTTCACTTTGCCCTTCAACCTCGACAGAAAAAATAATTAAATCAAAAACTGGAGGATAGACTATGGTTACAACATACACATACCAAGTTTACAATGTTATAATTGTTCATTGTTACTGAATTAAAGTAAAGATCTGAGCAGCTCATCTATTATATGTTCAATTAAACTTGTAAAGAATAAAGTTTCAGTTCATGCATGACATTTGGTTATGGGTATCACACATCCGTATCTATTTCCTTCAAGTAGTTATAGGAAGACAACAAACTACTTGATTTCTTGTGGGTTTACAGACTACATTTCAGTGATTTCAAATATATTTTCTGATTAAATTCTGGGGTGATTCTTCATCTGCTCTTTGTTCTGACTATTCCAATCACTTTCTCATACACTGATCAACCAAAACATTATGACCACCTCTGAACTATCATATTGGTCAACCTTTTGAACACCATACAGCAGCGATTCAGCGTGGGTGTCTGACATCAGATTCTACCCACAGGTCATGAAATTCTCTTAAATTACAGGCCAGTGATTTGTGGGCATGGAGCCTGGGAACGAGCAACTTGGAAACGGAGAGGCTGGTTGGCTATTTGCGTGCTAGTACTACTGTGGTGAGAATCTATGGAAACTGTTTGAATGACAGTGAAATCACGAGTAGGCAACAATTTGGTGGACACCAATGCCACATCACAGAATGTGGAGGTTGGAGGCTTGCCCACTCTGTGATCTGTGGCAGAATAACTATTCCCGTGCTCTGAAACACTTCTGGAAGCACCAGAATTGTATTCTGCCACAGATCACCTCCTATCCTGCTTTACTTAGTGGGTAAGCCTCTGACTTCCATGTTCTGTGATATGGTGTGGGTGTCCACCACAATGTAGCCTACTCGTGGTTTCTCTGTCCTTCACTCATTTTCATAGAAGCTCACTACAGTAGTATGCAAACAGCTGACCAGCCTCTCCGTTTCCGAGATGCTTGCTCCAAGGCACAGCACCCACAAAATGCTGACCCATAATTTAAGGGGAATTACATGACCTGTGCATAGAAGTCTGGTGTCAGATACCTCTGGAAGCCTACCAAGAACTTGTAGAATCCAGGCTACACTAAATCGCTGCTGTATTGCGTTTGAAGATGGACCAATATGCTAGTATGTAGGTGGTGATAATGTTTTGGCTGATCAGTGTATGTTTAATGTTTAAATTAGAACTGTAACATGATATGTAAAGTCTTTGCACAAATAAAAGAAATGTCATAATTTCCAGATTTACCTTTTTATACTTCTGAACTTAATATCAGGGTTAACATCAAAATTAGGTGCAGTTTTATCTTTCTCAGTCTCATCACATGTCATTTTGTCCTCACTGACACTATTCACTGACATATTAAACAGGAAATCAGGCTGTGCACAAAGTATGTCCTTCCAGTGTGCTTTGAGGTGCAGTTGATTTGACATCCATTGTTTCAGTGGCCTCACATAACAATTGCACACCAATGGATTATCTGTAACAGAAATACTACACATTTATCAATTATTCACACAGAATAATGGTCATAAGATAATATAACAAGGACTATTACTGAAGCCATACCTTAGTAAAGTTGTAAAAATGTAATAAAAATATGTAAACACATATCAAGAAAAAATATTTAATTTTTATCTTTAGAAAGAGAATTTGTATAGCTATGATGGTGCAAAGGCAGTCTGAGAAAATTTTGGAAATAGGAATGAGAGAGAATAAAAATAGCATAGTAACAAAAAAAAGGTAATAGAATTTTTTAATTTTTACAGTTAGCAATATATTAATCCTAGCTGGAAATTTATAAAAAAATGCTATACTTGGAAAACTGGAAAGAAATTAATCAAGCAAATAGTCACTAGAGTTGCTGGCAGGAAAGTGTATTATTTTGTCTACCCTCCTATCTAAAGACTCAACACAAAGGTCTGTGTAGTTATATTTGATCCTTCTGTCATATTTGATACATTTTTGGTAAGCAATGGTGTATTACAACCCTCATCTTGGTTTAGAAAAATAAATTGTGATCAATCGATCCATGTAATTAAGTGAAACAAGACAGAACTGGTGAATGAGATGTATGGTAAGGTGGCTGCACATATAATTCGCTACTAGACTGGATTGGGGAGTTACAACAGGAGTAGGATCAAGTTTTGATCCCCACATAGCAGTCATCCTGATGTGGGTTTCAGGTGGTTTTCCACAGTCATCTAGATGAATGCTGAAATGGCCCCCACTCTCCACATGATAAACTACCCATTACAAATACACACAAAACTTATCACACACACAGTATTCACATTTCGCAGACAGGTAAAAACACATCCACTTCTCCATAAGACTACAACAGACCTATGTTTTTTTTTTAGTCTGACTAATAAATATGCTTAAAAAAAGTAGGCACAAGGCTCTGAAGAGGCGAACTGCCAGGGGTGACATGTGAAATTGGAGAAAGTCTGTAGAAAATATGATGATGATGAAGTAGGGTGAGGTGGGGGTTTAAGGGCAGGTGGACTCCTTAATTTAGGATTTATTTATTATCCTCCTCCCAAGCTTCTAAAACTGAGACTGAAGTTATTACTGCTTTGAGCACTGATTGGAAGATGTGCATAGTCTGATATCCCATATCCTAAACCAGTAGCACTTAAGAAATAAATGGAAGATAATAAAATTCTCAAGTTTTAAAACTGATATCATCTGTACTCATAATAAACTGTAACCAGGAGAAAGCATTTACATTTAGCATTTTCTTTCTCTCTCTCTCTTTTTAAATGAGTTTAGTTTACTATTAGTTTTCTACAGAGAAGGAATCAAATTGTTTGTTTAATATTTATAATAAAAATAGGTTTTTGTCTGTGTTTAGATGAACAAGATTCATGTGAAAACTGCTGTTCGAATTTAGATGGGGTTTGGATTAATGCACAGTGTGTGATCCTGTTGGTAAAATAGGATTTGAAAAAATAAGAAAGTTAGAACATTTTTTCATTAAAAGTGATTCACGCGAATACTGTTGGTTTTATTTTGATGGGGTTTGGATTAATGTATAACCTATGATCCCTCAGGGAAACTGGGGTAGGCCTATGTTTCATTTTGATGTAACATCAAAAAAAACGAGAAATTAAGGATAATTATCAGTATGAATATTTCATTGAAATTTACTCACGCAATAACTTCTGGTTGGATTTTGATGGGGTCTCAATTAGTTTACAGTCTGTGGTTCCACAGATAAAATAAGGTATGTTTCACTCTAATGTGTCATCGAAAAGATGAAGAATAAAATAAATGAATCCATAAATTATAGCTGTGGAAAGTGAAATTGGCGGGTGGGAGTGTAATTGTGTTGTTGCCACACTTCGTAACATTCTCGCATAGCGCTCTCTCTCTAACACTAGAAAACCTGTGTCACCTAGTATGAGTGCCAATGCCCAAACTATTACTAACAGGTGAATTTAAAAGTGCACAATTTGGTAACGGCAAGTTTGAAGCTACCCACCAATATGTCTGGCCACATTTATAGTAGGCATATACGTGTAAAGGTATGTTACTATATGCAGTCAAAATGCTTATCTGAAATTCAGCGTACGTGTGGCATCATGTTGTTAAGAGGAATGGAGTTACAGTTTGTCATGGAGCCCATTCATGCAAAAAATTTTGTGTTCAGTAAATCACAGAGACCATAAATGATGTAGTTCTTGATCATGTTGTTTTAAGAGAGTAGTGTGTACAATAAGAGTCAACAAGAAAGAAGTTGCAGGCAACTACTAGTAAAGTAAAAAGTATGAGATGATATTTAGATTTGGGTGGCTGATATTTATGAAACTAAAGTTTTCAAAAACAAACCAAATCTGATGTTTCTCACTCTCTTTATTAATTGTTTCTGCTCATTTAACAGATGTACGAATGTGCCCCTCCATTCATTCTGGTGTTTTGGGGCTTTTTCAATTATATAGAAGATTATTCAAATCAATTACTGGTCTATTCAGCCTAATCATTTTAAAGGTAAGGTGTGTCTCTGTGTTTCTGAGAACTGCGTAATTTGAGTTTGTGTGTTGTACATATTTGAGTGGAAATTTCATGAAAGAAGGCAGCCCATCAATGATATGGATAACAGAGTGACTTTTTCTAAGTCATTTCACACACAAATTGCTGTCCCACATGATTTGGGAATATAGCACCAATGATTTGTAACCAGACATTTAACCTCTCAGGTTCTGCTCTGGTTCACTTACAGTGTGTGTTTCCTGAAAGACAGTCATATCAATATCGTTTTCTACAAGTTTTTTTGTGTATGTATTGATATTTTGCTCTACTGATACTCCCTATGTTCAACAAGAAAATTCAAATACAATTGCTGGATTTCTTAGAATGCTGATCCTAAGAAGGACAGACTGTGTTTGCTTAGTTCATTATGATTTATAATGGTTAGGAGACCTCGAAGGTATGCTTCACAATCATTTGTCCATTAAGAATTACCTGGAGTGCACCATGAGGAGGTGCATTAGTATCTGTCCATAATTTATGTCAATGAATTTTATGACTTTTGGAGGTTCCCCCTTTATGTCACAGGTGGTCACAGTTGTGTGACCCCCTTCTCCTGGTGTGACATCATATATTTTGCAATTTTAAATTTAAAACTTATGAAATTAAAACAGCACTTTTAAAATTATTTATATATTTCTATTTATAATATTTTTTCATAAAATCAACATTAAATTAAACATTTTAGAAAACTGAAAAAAAAACATAACAAATCAAATGAATGATACAAAATTTAATCATCTTGTGTCCATGGACTTCGAACCCATTCCTTTGTATTGTTTACAACTGGCGTAGAAGTAACTTCATTCTTGATTTGGATAATGTTAGGGACATTCGGTGTGTCAACATCTTCATCATCCAACCATATAGAATCATCATTGTTTATCAAATAAAGAACTTCTGTGTCACATCTAGCTGCAATTCTTTGAGGACCGATGTTCCTGGTGGGCAAAACCTCTTGTTGCCTCTTATGTGATTGCTTGTGTTGGTTAGTGTTGTTGTATTATGAAAGATGTAGACCAAAGATGCCACATGCTCATTTAAACAAGGATGCGGAAGTCATATTTTGTGAAAGCCTCAAGGGCAGTATTTGGTCTTTTGGCATATGTCAAAGGCTGCTGACGTGTGACACTGTAGTTACAGCAAGCGTGAACTCTTACGGCTGCCACGTATACAACACAATTTGTGTATGTGACGTCACATAGCTTATGACTCATTCCCCCCCCCTTTTTCCCTTGTTACATGGTGTCACACTTTGATGATCCCCTCCCTCCCCCTTAACATGTAATGTAATGTATGGATGGCCCCTTACTTTTCTTATGACAATAGTCTATGTAACACAATTACAATGGGGGAGAACTGTGTACAGTTACAGGGGAATGTGGACAGGTAACTAGAGGGAAGACCAACACAGATCAAAGATAAATACCAAGAAGAGTTAGCTGAATAAATACTCAGATAAAATAATAGAGGTTCCTTGTCATTAAATCGTGGGGTAGGAAATACTTGTTGAATATGTTAAGTGTAAATATAAAGCCATGACATTTGTTAGTAAACTAAGTTGGGCAAGACACACTGAGCAGGTAGAGTAGGGAGAGGTTTCAGAATCCTTCACTTATTGGAGAGAGTGATGAGAATATGTCAGGACCCCATTTAGGCTTTGTGGGAACATTTAGGCTTTGTGGGAAACTAGGTGTGGGCCCATGTTGGCAATTTATGGGCGACCTTTTTATTTAGCTCTACTACTGGCCTAGGCGGGGGCCCGTCCAACCGGTTGTCGGTGGCCCTTCTGGCTGTGGTGCACGGGGTAGGCCCCTTAGCTACAGCCTAGGTATCCTATACTTAAATGCGGCCCTGGAGTATGTACACAAGAAGTAACAGAACTGGTTTTCAAAACTATGGTCAGACATATATAGTGATATGGTATGTGACACACATTTTGTGTGGCAAATACACGTGTTGGACAGGTGCAAAGAAAGGCTGCTCAATTTGTTTGTGGAACTTACCACAGAAAGCAGTTGCTACATGACACAAAACATGCGAGGTGTGAAGATTATGCCTAAGATGTACATAGGTGATGAGGCTTGGATGGATATTGCTAGAAGGATTAGGAATAATACATGGACGGGAAGAGATTACCATGACCATAATGATGATATAAGATAGTGGGAAAATTTTATTTTATATGTAACAAGTAACATATCTTAGAATTTCGCATAACGAAATTAGTTTCCAAGATAGCAAGCTCAATTCAAGTATATGGTACCACCATTTTAAAGCCATTTTTACAGTCAATTTTGGTAAAAATTCCAAGTAATATGTCCTACATAAGAAATAGTTCGCTGTTGAGAAACTAAACCTCAGATATAAATAGGTAATATTTGACTTTCACATAACTTCACTAAATCAGTATATTTCTTTAGTTCAAAAGATGTTTAGGTAAATAAATAGCCAGAAGATGATAAAGTTTGGTGTTAGAAGATCTTACTTAGAGTTTAAATATGTTTCAAAGTGATTTGCTGGTAAAGAATTTTGTCACATAATTTTCCACACTAAAATCAAAGTATTCAGTAATTAGAAAACAGTTAAGAGGACGTATTAAGAATGTAATGCGCGAGGCCTTTAACGATTTTCACTCCAACTCTCTCTCTAAGAGTCTCACAGAAAACCCAAAGAAATTTTGGTCGTATGTACGTAAAGTTAATTGTACCAACAGCAATATTCCAGTACTAATTCGTGAAGGTTCCGAGGTTAATGAAAGCCACGATAAAGCTAACGTTCTAAATACTGTATTCAAAAATTCATTTACAAATGAACATAAGGATAGTATTCCCGTTTTCCCACGCCGTGGCGAGTCGGTGATGGAATCATTATGAATAGATACTGCAGGAATCGTTAAACAATTAGAGCTCCTGAAGTGGGGGAAAGCACCGGGCTCGGATGGAATTCCAGTAAGAGTATTTTCAGAGTATGCAGCGGAAATCAGGCCATTTTTGTCTGATATATTCAGTAAATCATTAGAAGAGCGAAAAGTACCTTCAGACTGGAAAATCGCGCAAGTAACTCCGATTTTCAAAAAAAGGTGATCGAAGTGATCCTGGGAACTATCGTCCCATATCTATAACATCTACATCTACATATATACTCTGCAATTCACAAAATTGTGGGTGGCAGAGGGTGCTCAGCACCAAAGCTAATCTCTTTGCTGTGCATTCCAATCCCTAATGGTACGAGGGAAAAAAGAATTCATATAAGAATCAGTCCGGCACCTTATATCTCTAATTTTATCTTTCCTGTCCTTCTGACTCAAATAGGTTGGTGGAAGAAGTATTTCACTACACTCATGAGTGAAAGATGGAGTACGCATATTTTCCAATAAGTTTAAACGAAACGTGTGTCGTCTATCTACCAGAGACTCCCAACCTAATCTACTAATCAGTTCTGTGACGCTTTCATAAGGACTGTAGCAAGCGGTCACGAATCGAACGGCTCTTCTCTGTACTTTCTCTATACTTTCGATCAATCCCTTACGAAACGGGTCCCAAATGGCACAACAATAATCCAAATGTGGACGCACAAGAGATTTGTACGCTATCTCCTTTGTTTGTTCATTACAATTTTTCAAGATTCTACCTATGAATCGCAGCCTAGAATTTGCTCTACCTACTAAAGAATTAATGTGTATGTCCCATTTCATGTTCCTTTGTACTGTTACTCTCAAATATTTAATAGAATCGACCATATCAATAACTGTATTGTTTAACTCGTATTTCTGAACAATCGGATTCTTTTTGTTAGTTATGCTCATTGTCTTGCACTTTTTACAGTTTAGAGTAAGTTGCCACTCAGCGCACCAAGCCAAAACAACATCCAGATCGCGCTGAATTTCTAAGCAATCGGCCAAAGTTCTTACTTCCCTATAAATAACCGCATCATCAGCAAACAATCTAAAAAGGCTTTTCACTTTGTCTCCGAGATCGTTTATAAAAATTAAGAAAAGAAGTGGTCCTATTACACTTCCTTGAGGTACACCCGATGTAACATCTATATTAGAAGAACTTTCTCCTTCAACGACAACATACTGCTACCTACCAGTTAGAAAATCCTTTATCCATTCACAAAGCTGATCCGATATACCATATGCTCGAAGCTTCGCTAAAATGCGGTTGTGTGGCACAGAGTCAAAGGCTTTCTGGAAATCTAAAAAAATTGCATCTACTTGTGAACCTGTATCGATAACTTTCATTACGTCGTGTGTAAATAGGGCCAGCTGTGTTTCACATGATCTTTTCTTCCGAAATCCATGTTGATTTGTTGTAAGCAAATTATTATAATCTAGAAAATTCATAATGTTCGAGCATATAATATGCTCCATAACTCTACTACAAACAGATGTTATAGATATGGGACGATAGTTCCCAGGATCACTTCGATCACCTTTTTTGAAAATCGGAGTTACTTGCGCGATTTTCCAGTCTGAAGGTACTTTTCGCTCTTCTAATGATTTACTGAATATATCAGACAGAAATGGCCCGATTTCTGCCGCATACTCTGAAAATACTCTTACTGGAATTCCATCCGGGACCGGTGCTTTCCCCCACTTCAGGAACTCTAATTGCTTAACGATACCTGCAGTATCTATTCGTAATGATTCCATCACCGACTCGCCACGGCGTGGGAAAACGGGAATACTATCCTTATGTTCATTTGTAAATGAATTTTTGAATACAGTATTTAGTACGTTAGCTTTATCGCGGCTTTCATTAACCTCGGAACCTTCACGAATTAGTGCTGGAATATTGCTGTTTGTAGTAGAGTTATGGAGCATATTATATGCTCGAACATTATGAATTTTCTAGATGATAATAATTTGTTTACAACAAATCAACACGGATTTCGGAAGAAAAGATCATGTGAAACACAGCTGGCCCTATTTACACATGACTTAATGAAAGTTATCGATGCAGGTTCACAAGTAGATGCAATTTTTTTAGATTTCCAGAAAGCCTTTGACTATGTGCCACACAACCGCATTTTAGCGAAGCTTCGAGCGTACGGTATATCGGATCAGCTTTGTGAATGGATAAAGGATTTTCTAACTTGTCGGTCGCAGTATGTTGTCATTGAAGGAGAAAGTTCTTCTAATCTGAGATGTTACATCGGGTGTACCTCAAGGAAGTGTAATAGGACCACTTCTTTTCTTAATTTTTATAAACGATCTCGGAGACAAAGTGAAAAGCCTTTTTAGATTGTTTGCTGATGATGCGGTTATTTATAGGGAAGTAAGAAATTTGGCCGATTGCTTAGAAATTCAGCGCGATCTGGATGTTATTTTGGCTTGGTGCGCTGAGTGGCAACTTACTCTAAATTGTAAAAAGTGCAAGAAAATGAGCATAACTAACAAAAAGAATCCGATTGTTCAGAAATACGAGGTAAACAGTTCAGTTATTGATATGGTCGATTCTATGAAATATCTGGGAGTAACAGTACAAAGGAACGTGAAATGGGACATACACATTAATTCGTTGGTAGGTAGAGCAAATTCTAGACTGCGATTCTTGAAAAATTGTAATGAACAGACAAAGGAGATAGCGTACAAATCTCTTGTGCGTTCACATTTGGATTATTGTTGTGCCATTTGGGACCCGTTTTGTAAGGGATTGATCGAAAGTATAGAGAAAATACAGAGAAGAGCCGCTCGATTCGTGAACGCTTGCTACAGTCCTTATGAAAGCGTCACAGAACTGATTAGTAGATTAGGTTGGGAGTCTCTGGTAGATAGACGACACACGTTTCGTTTAAACTTATTGGAAAACATGCGTACTCCAATTTTCACTCATGAGTGTAGTGAAATACTTCTTCCACCAACCTATTTGAGTCGGAAGGACAGGAAAGATAAAATTAGAGAAATAAGGTGCCGGACTGATTCTTATATGAATTCTTTTTTCCCTCGTACCATTAGGGATTGGAATGCACAGCAAAGAGATTAGCTTTGGTGCTGAGCACCCTCTGCCACCCACAATTTTTTGAATTGCAGAGTAAATATGTAGATGTAGATGAAGTCAATTGATAGATAGAAAGTAGCGTAATTTTGGTTGTAACAACATATTAAAATTTGGGAAAGTTTCATGCATTTTTAAAGATCATTTTGGGATTTAATTTGGTATAACAAGACATGTGCTTCATGAAAAAGTTAAATATTTCAGTCTTATTCTGGAAGTCAGGAGAAGAAATATTGTTCAGAGTAAAGTTTATTTAAATATAAAGATTTTTGAGCAAGTTTTATTTCAAAATATTAAAGCATTTAATTGTAATAAAGTGAAATAGGTTTTGGCGCCAGAAATGCTTGGACAATGTAGCTCGAAACTGAAGCGCATTTGGGAGGAATAGTATTTTGAAAATTCGTAATAAATCAGGGAATATAGGGCGAAATATCATCAGAAACTTATCAGTTATCTGATGCGATTCGTGGGAACCACAAGAAAATCTGGTTCCCAGGCGCAAGCAGCAATCAATGTTATAAATACCCCCTCCAGAACCTTGCCTCTCCCCAGTCGTAACACAGCAGTCTAGTTGTGCAGTACCAGCTGTGTAGAACGGTAGCTAGTTTGGACTCGTGGCGCGGCAAATTACAAACTTACGCAGAAATGGTTGATTTTTGTAATCATGGGTGAAAGGAACTACAAATACCTCCTGCAGCTAAGTCGCTGTGGGGATGTGAGGTTGGTCTAGCTTGAATGGCCGGTCGGATCTGCAAGATGTTCTTTGGTAAAATTGTCTGATTGCCTGTGCAGTTTTCTGACTTTGTAAAATTTTGAAGAATACAGTTATCTAACAAGAATGGACTAGTGAACATCATTTGAACTTATACCTTTCCAAAGCTTTTGGTTAAATATGTGGCGGCCAGGTCATGGTATTTAAATCAGAACTGTAACATCCAAGGCTATGCACGGTCAGAGCTAAGATCCAGTGTTTATGCTCCACCCCAAGCATAAGCTCTCCTCTTACAAACAGAGTCAGTGAGTTGAAAAATTTATTACAGGAAATGATGAATAACTTCACAGAAACACTGAAATAATTTAAAACTAAAATTCATAAGGGGAAAAGTAGTGAGATAGTGTTTTTACAGTCGGCGAATATCAAGATAAAAAAAAAGAAAGAGAAAAATGAATATGAAAGCCTGTGTGCAGGGAAATTTCCAAGGTGCAATGTGATCCATTAAAATTAAATTATATATTTAAAAAATCTCATTTAATGGAAACAAAGAAGTTCAGGATAATTTGATGACGATAATTTAAACAACAATTATTGAGTTGTAATTAAGGACCAATGAAATGTTTACATTAAACTGAGTAATTAATGTTAGTTAAAAAAATATTAAAAATTGATAAAGTCCACGATAAACTGGAACCTGTTAAGCTACAGCTAGAGAAAAATTTTTGGTTGTGAAAATATTGGAATCCCTTTTCTGGTAAAGCGTGTAAAACTGGAATTTGATACTGTCAGCCAAAGAAACTTTATATTTCATTGTGTCTTTGTTCAGTGTTATAATAACTAAATATGTACAGTTATATCTTTATAGTGTAGCTCAAAAGTTGATCAATATTTACATTTTTTTTTACAAAAAGATTTTTATAATGTTAGTGGATACATTAAGGTATTACCAATTATCATCACATTAAAGCAACTAATTATTTTAACAAAGGCTTAAAATTGTTCAATTGCTGTTTTAAGTACAAAGAAGTAGTGCTCTGAACTTTTGTCACTGCTGGTTTAGCCACCTTACTAAATTTAATTATGAATGAAAGTGCTTAAATAAAGTTATCATGATATTACACAACATTACAATTAAAATACCATTTTTGCTGTCTGTTTATGAATATGGTCAGCCAGGAGACAAATCGATGGGAGGTAAATTTATAGCCCAGAAATGAACATATAGAGACTAGCAAAAAATAACATGATTTTTTAAGCCGAAGCCTTGTTCAGAAAGAAAATGAGATATTTCCATATTGCATTTGTACCCAATACACACTTATACAATGTATTGCATGTGTCTATCATTTGGATATACTTCAGCCTAACAAGTCTCAGTTTTCTTTCTACCTGTAGAAATAGTTTCTGATATTAATATTCATCACCGGTAGTCTGTAATTTTCACTGTCGTTTTAATAGTTTATAAGAATTGTAATTGGTTTTAAGGCACATATATAAAAAGGTAGGTATATATTTACCTTTCAGCAGAATATCAGTCCCGTTCTTAATCAAAGGCATCAGTTCATATGGAAACACACTGATTGTATTTGAGCTGACATCTAGGAAATTTAATTGTGGTTTTAATGAAACCAGCTGTTTTATGGGTAACCTTCTCAATTTATTATGAGACAAATGTAATGAAGTAATATTAGGAGGAGGCCCAAATACATTTCCTGGTAAATCTGGTAATTCATTGTGTGATATATCAAATACTTTTAGGCTTGTTAAGTTTCCTAGCACATCTGCAAGACAAAAATTAAATACATATTATATTAATGAAAAAACAAATGAGCTCGATGGAGATAGGAAGAAAGCTCAAGAAAAATGTGCAGTAAATGTAAATTTTTTCCTTACTTGTTCTGATCTCATTTATTAGATTATTGCTAACATTGAGAATCTCAACTTTACGAGTGCCAAATGTTATATCATATGTGAGTATTGGCATTCTGTTATAGCTGAGATCAATTTCACGTAGACGATATGGTATCCAAGGATTACTTGGGAATGTTTTACGTGATATTGTAGAGATTTTATTGTGACTCAAGTTTACCTGCACAAATAAAATAGCATTTAAGTAATAATAATAATAAAGCTTCAGTAAATATATATATTGCATAATACTTTACAGTTAAAGACTGATCTTATCCATCAGTAATATAGTTGCTGTACTCACTCTTTCGAGGGAGAGGCAATCATCTAATAATCCATTTGTTTTGTTGTCAAGTTTCTCAAGATAATTATGAGACAGATCTAAACTCCTTAGTGATACCAGGCCTGGAACATTTTTTGGAAATAAAACAGAAAACATAATCACTGGCAAATTGATAAAAAAGTAAATATTCTATATCTATGTATATGTTCTGATATGAAACATAAACCTTAAGTGAATAAAACTATTAAATTAGAGAATGTTGTATAAACAGATGCAATAAAGCTGTATATTTGATTGCAGTAAGAATCCGGACTGGTCGGTGTTGTGTCGTCGCAGTGGTAGCTTCGCCATCTCACCTGAAGAAGGCAGCGGAGGTTGCTGCCGAAACGTTGTGTAGAGAAGAACTTATCAAGAGTATTTTTTATGTGAAAGCATCTATTCGTTCATTTAAGTATAGTGATAGTTGGTTGAAACATCTTGTATTACAAAATACAGTCAGATTTGAAGAGCTAATAACTACAAAACTTATAATGCATTAATAACAGGTAGAGCATCTCTCTACGATTTAGTTTTGAATGTGATATCAACAGACCAGTGTGTGTGCATGTTGGCGAGCGTTTGGAATTAGCCTCTTATAAAGTTATAAGTTAGTGTACTGTGGATATGCGCTCAGCTAGGATGTTGATTCAAATGTCATTGTAAAAAGGTCATGAAGAACTACTAGGGGCCAAAGATGGTAAACATATTCTTCGAAATATAAGTAAAGAACGATATTAAATTGAAATTTACAACAACAAAAAATTAAGATGTCATCTCATATGAGTCGTGAATATGCTCTGAATTATAGAAAATATAAATTGGAGGAAAGCTCGCATCAAAAGGAAAACAAGAAACCTAAAACGTCCAGGGCCAAGTAAGTGCAAGAGCTACAAAAGAGCCTAAAATTAAAATAAAAAAATCATCACAGAGCGACTACATAGTTTTCCTGTCGGGCACATAGGATTTCTATTTATAAAAATTACAAATCTGTGACCGACAGTCAAATCATGCATAAATGTGACAAGTCAACACTAGCATTGGGCGCCCGAATGATCGAGCCATATGTCTGCGTTATCTGCATGATCAACGTGATCGTGGATGGAGAATTGAAATTCCTTCTCGAATCGATCTACATCCACCCTGGCACACGTGTACAAGATATACAGATGATTCTCTCGTTGCAGGCTCGATACTCGGACAATATTCATAGTATCAAACCAACCTTGGAAGACATGATGCATATTCCCCTCATTCTCACGGAAAACTTTAATGATGATGCCAGTGGCCATAAGACAGCGCTGAATGATTTCATGCTCGAGCAATATGGTATGGTGCCCATGACGATTCCTGACCCGACAATACTCGGCAACACTGATATGACTTTCAGTAGACACTTGAATTTGATGCAGTGTGAAGTGTACTTATATTGCTTTAGCTACCACATACCTCTGATACATGTGATACACTTCTAATTTATCTATTCTGTAACTGTTATAATACTCTATGTAACCACTGTATTAAAGAGATTGGTAATTAAATTAAATATTAATACAAAACATGTGTCATGACGTTTTTATGAAAAATCTACGGCGTGGATCCGAACAGTGCCTTCACAAATTTTTAAGTACGTTACACTATTAACTTCCCAAAATAATTGTAAATCGTATCAGCTAGCTGATAGTGATGTTTATGTTGCTGCAGTAAATGCAAAAAAAACAATCGCTTCCTCTCAGTAATCGAATTTTTCACTGTCAAGTAGCTACTCATTTTATTTGAAAATAGTGCATAGATCGAATGATGTTACTTACAGCATTAGTATATTAACAAAAATACATTTACGGAAGTTTTAGAAAGTGAACACCTACAGCAATCAGAATATCGTCAGAGAAATTCCACGCTAAAGAATGAGATACAGTTTCGTACAAAGAAACCTTGATTGCTTTGATGCTCTTTGTAATTAACATTTATTTGCCACAATTTCCGTTCTACATAACTCTTAAGGAGAGTAACAGTGATAAATAATAAAATTGTATTATACTTTATAGTACAGGGGCAGATCCAGGGGGGGAGGGGGTGCTAGGGGGCTCAAGGCTCACCCCCCCCCCAAAAAGTATCTAGGGTCCCCACCTCCGACATTGTAATTTTGGAGACCTTTTATTTTAGCTCTACAGATTTGAGGCCCGAGGGGACTATAAACACTACCTTTTGCCCGACTCAAGCCCCCTTCAAAACCAAAATCCAATGAAGGCAAGCACCCCCAACGGAAATCCACTCAAGCCAAGCTCCCCCCCCCCCAAACCAAAGTCCGCTCAAGCCCCTCCCAAAGTCCGCTCAAGCCCCTCCCAAAGCAAAATCCTGGATCCACCCCCATTCCCAGCTGTCACTTAATCCTTACTAAATTACTCAGAGGTTTTTCTTTTTGTTTCAGAATAAAACTAGCATCACTGTTTTTATATATGTTACGCTCAAAGACCAAAAACAATTGTTGAGTGAAAAACAAAAAGGAAGACCACCACGCATTCTGTTTTCTGGTAATGGCCACAACACATTATGACTAAACAGTATCTAACTCTTTGTGTTCACGACGAATTGGTCCATAGTGCACTTAAATGGTCTATATGTGATTCTTATTACCAGTCGCTTTTTTTTTTTTTTTTTAAAAGTGAGTCCTGTGTGGAGAATACGACCTGGACCAGACACGGATTTTGTGTTGTGGCCTTTCTGAGTTAGCCACAACGTGTTCTGGCTGTCTTTTGTAGGTTCCATAGCACGAGGTTGTAGCCGTTTTAAGGAAACCAGAACGCGTTGTGGTGGTTTTTTTCTATCAATGAGCGTTTTCGGCCTTTGAGCATATATATATTTCCGTATCGGCTCCGGCGGACCACGGGATACCAGCACTTGACCCCAGACGACCGGTGTTTAATTATGAGGGTGGGATGTCATGTGTCCTATATCCGTGACAGATACGGATTTGTCAGATCCGGTACATTTATCCTATTGAATGTATGTTATGTTGCCATATGTGTGCGAAATGTATAAACGAAATAACATAATCCATGAAGAAAACTTCCACCAATAGCGAAACAGAAGCTACTGGACCAACTGAATGACATGCTGGCAACCACATATGTGCCGGAACAGTAGAAGAATATCCAGATTATACCAGTCCTAAAGGCGAACAAGGACAAACCTAGACCCATCCTGTCTAGCAAACATCATGTACATAATGATTAATGACAGATTGGAGTGGTTCATTGAGCATCACAGGAGACTCGACAGCAGAACAATGGAATTCTGAAAAGGACAACAGACAACTTAAGTGCATTATTCAGAGGCATACAGATAAGCTATGTCAGGGGGAATTATCTCCTCGCCACCTTTCTTTAATTAAAGACGCATACAGTAACTCAGTCCACAGGGGCGGATACAGGATTTTTTTTGGGGGGGGGGGCTTGAGCGGACTTTGTTTTGGGGGGGCTTGGCTTGAGCGGACTTTGTCTGGGGGGCTTGCCTTCAGTGGATTTTGGCTTTGGGGGGGAGGGGCTTCAAACAGCAGTCTTTATAGTCTCCTTGGGCCTCAAATCCGTAGAGCTAAAAAAAAAAAGTCTCCAAAATTGCAATGTCGGAGGTGGACCTAGATACTTTGGGGGGGGGGGGCTTGAGCCCCCTAGCCCCCCCCTGGATCCGCCCCTGTCAATCCATATTAACAGCCTCCAACAAGCCTTGGACGGCATCAGCTTACCAAGAGAAGTCGTTAAGAGCACTGATTATTCTCTTGTTTTGAACAAATATCCTGATCTAATCTGTTTTACTGCAAAGCTAGTATACTCTTAGCTGCAACTCCCTGTTTTTACACGCTACACGTTATTGACTTCTACAATGTACTTATCACAGAATTAATCTTTCTTACTCAGTATTAATCACGATAAAATGCCTTAGCCTACACTCGCTGTACATAATACAAATTGCAAATACCGAACACTAAATGTTGTACAAAGTCTTGCGTGGAACACATGATTCTGCCCCCTATTTTTTGTAAACTACTGTCGGCTACCTTCAGAAACGTTGTTTACGCGGTGTGGCGTGGTTAATCATAAACCAGGTATAATCAATTAATTTCCTTATTATTTACAAGACATATATTAAAATAACTATTGACATAAACAACAGATGTACCGTTATATTCATGTTTGAAAACGATAGAGAATTACTCCCAACCTAATTTATAATATTAATAAATAAATTACGCCAAAACAATTGAATTTATTGAACTCTCGTACGCGTTTCACATCTTTTGCAGAAGCATCTTCAGCGGGTTTTATCTGTTAATTACGTAAAAAATTTGTAAGCAGGTGACTTTTTTGGATTTATTGAACTCCCGTACGCGTTTCACATCTTTTGCAGAAGGATCTTCAGCGGGTTTTATCTGTTAATTACGTACAAAAGTTGTAAGCAGGTTATGTTGTGTTTGGTATACCTGCATACAACTTATTTACGTAATTAACAGATAAAATCCGCTGAAGATGCTTCTGCAAAAAATGTGAAACGCGTACGAGAGTTCAATAAATTCAAAAAAGTCAATTGCTTTGGCATGATTTATTTATTAATATTATCAGTAATTGAAGAAAATGATCCACAAAAACCCGATACTAATCTATAATGCTCCTGGGCTTTTAAATCAGTGCGAGATGTAAAAAGTAATATACTTGTGCCAATTTAGAATCAGTTTTTAAAATCAAAATAAAATTTCCTCACATTCGCACAATTAATAACAAGTCAATCCAAATAAACATGCAAAACACGCCCCTTGTGAGTGTTGCTGCCGACATTCGAGTTGGCTGACAAGGCTGTACGAAAACGTGAACAAGAAACTACATATAATACTAAACCTCATTCGCTTCTGTCAATATAATTTCAATCATTAAGGGATTATCGATCTAAATTCTAATTACAAATGTGTTGTTATGAGTCCAAACTTAAATTATAAGATGTTAAGAAAACATCCTCATTCTTATAAATTATGTACCTATGTTCCTAAATTAGTGCGAGATGTAAAAGTGATATACTTAAAACTATTGATAATTTAGAAGAAATTCTTAATATTACAATTAAATTACAATTTCACCAATAATGCATGATAAATAATAAGTCAATCTTCTTAATCATGCAAAACAGGCGTAATTAAAAGGTCGTGGATATAGTTTTTAAGGTGTGTTGGTGGCGCTATCTGTTGGCAGCAGAAGGGAACTATACCCGGTAGAACCACAGCTTGTAACTTAATCACAGCTATTGTACATGAGAGACCTCTGAAACACGTAGGGCGAAAGAATAAAGAAACTAACTGCATTGGCGTATTATTAGTTTTCATACAACTTAATACAATCTTGTTTGATGAGAGTTTTTTAATTTTTTCTGTTGCTGCTCATAACCCTGCCTCCTTTCAATCATCAAACATCGTAATTGCTGACTGTAAACTAACAAAACAATCTAGCAATTGTCTCATGAACATTGTAGTACATTTTACTGTGGTACTACTGTTATCACTATCTACATTCTGATATTGCATTTCCTGTACTAACTCCTTGCATCCTATGTCTAGAATTTCTCTACTAATTAAGTCTTTGGTTTACCTCAATGGTATTTTTGTTTGTGAAATGTGTAGTTCATGAATGGGTTTTGGTGACTGTCCCAGCATCTGCCTAGATGGTTGTCTAAAAGGTACAATCTTTGTGTCTGGGACATGGGGTACTAGGCAAGTGCCTGGTCCCAATGTATCTCCTTCATGCAGTGTGTGATGCCTCAGAATACTGTGCCACACTGGCAGGTGTTTAAATTGTTTTACATTAATGATAATATTTTTCTTCAGCCAGCAATTTAATTTAATACAAATAACAATCCCATTTAATCTGTCACATTAACAACCCTGTCAATCAATATTGTCAAAATGTTACTTGAAAACTAAATAATTTAAGATTATTATAGTTCTACAAAATTTGTTCCTGAAGCTACTCCACTTGTTTTATAAGTTCCCGATATCCAGCATTCACAATATAAGTTTTCTCAGTGGCAGGGACAAAGTAAGAAGCATTTCATCAAAGAATATAGAAGATATACAGAGCTAATTGAAATATAGTTTGAGAAATCAACATTAAAAAAAATGCTTACTTTTCAATTAAAATAACATTAACCACTTAAATGTCATTCAGTCACTTCCAAAGAATATTAACAGATTACAGCAAATACTATGAACACTGCAAAAGTTGTCTGCTTATATCTCTGCAATTTTTAATGGGTGCAAACATTTCATAATGAATGAAAGTAGAAAGTTATTGCCTCTTAAGAAAGTTGAAGAGATATTCACATATTCTAATTTGAAAGCGCTATAATGAAATGAAACTGGCAACTGTCATGGAATCCCAGCAGAGCTTCCAGGCTTTAATGGGATTAGAATTTTACAGAGATCTGGCAAAATAAAATTGCATGACCCAACAATATACCATTTCACAAAATACTGTGTATCTTCAATCCCCAGGAAATTTACAGCGATAAAATCATAAAGCCTAATTTGGTGGAAATTGTGGTCTGCTTCTTCCCACATTCATTTCTATTGATACTGTTACATCAAACTACTTTGGTACCTATAAAAAATTATTATAAGCGTGCAAGGTATACTATTAGAAACTCTGAATACTGTGTTACTGTTCATAAACTCTGTACTGATATTGATACTAAAGTGTATCATTGTCAATAATGAATTTTCAGGATGATGAATGACACAAAAACCTTTGTTTCCTCTGGCTTTACACCTGATTGACAAGGAAGTCATTAGAAGAAGGGGAGAAACTGGATTGTGTAGGATGTCCCAAAGGTGCCATTATGCATTGTACCTAGGATGTTTTTCCACTGCCCACTATTGTGATTTCTGCTTATAAAGGACATACTCCAACCCACTGAAAATGTAATCTATACTTCCTACGAGAATAAAAACTAATACATTCTATCATTAAGAAATAATTTTAAAAAACTTTATCTTGGTCGAAAAAAAGATGACACTCATTCAAAATCTCTTCCTCCTTTAAACAATCAATCAATTTTTTTCAAATGCACTAAATCAAGTAATTCATTTCAATTATAATGCTTAAAAATTTATTCACTTTTGTTGGACTATATTTATTGCTACATTGAAGCATTAGGTTTTTTTTCAGATGTAACCATATTAAATCCCACTCAGATTAATACAAACATTTTTTTAATGCCAATTACTCATTTACTGGTATATAAAGTGCTTTAATTTATATGCAGAAAGATGTTATCATACCTATTAAACTTGTTCACATCCATAAAAAATTTAAAACACCTCCTCTCTTACATAAAAAAGCTTTTGAATCCAACAGAAATTGTACCTACTAATATAGGTAGATTTTGATGCAACTTGGGGAGCGTGCACAAACCACGTAGCTTGGTCCAGGGGGGGGGGGAGGGGTTGGCTGGAAAGCTACGCTGGGCTACGTGGGGGGAGGGGGTTCCGAGCCAGGCCACGTAACTTTCCTTTCATAACATTTTTCACATTTAAAATGAGGAACAGAATGCACAACAGCATGTGAATATTTATTTCCCTCAGTTAATTATCTCCTTATATAATTTACAATCGTCTGACAAGAGGAAACAGTCAAAATGTCTTCTGGATTCAAAAGGGAAAAAAGCTATGTGCTACGTGGATAGGGGGAGGGGGATAGAGGCAAAAGCCAGGTAGAGCTGCATGGGGGGGGGGGGGAGGGTTCACAGTAGGCCAAAATGGAGCTACATGGTTTATGCACGCTCCCTTGTTTGCTGTTACTGTAACTGTACAAAGTAACAGAGCAGTAACAGGATTCTCGGGCTCAGTTAAGAGTTCTTAGCTGTGATGTAACTAGTTGGGAACAATGGCAAATTCATCGGATGGGGCCCTCCATTATGTCAGATGGGCGACCACTTTTTTTTTTAATGCCAAAAAAAGCCCTACCACTGCCTGGCCCTCCCTTGGCTAGCGGGCCTAAGATAAATTTTACCTGATTACCCCTCCATATTGCTGGCCCTGCAGAGTTACACTTTAAAACCTGATTTTAGGTCAGTAAAGAGCTCTCCAGTCCATTGCTGCAATGCAGAAAAATTTACAACACAACGGAACAAACAGAAATTGAATCAAGTGTACACGTCAAAATGCTCTTAAGAGACAAACAGCTAGACCATTAATTTTTCTATAGCTTGATTCTCATACATAACTTAAAACGGTATTAATTGACTGAATGGACAATTATTTCAAAATTAAAAGTTAAAAAAATAAAATTAATTTAATTCATGAAAACCAGTTTTTAAATATTGAACATGTAAAGAATGTTTCATGTTTTTTAACCTAGTATGTCTATACCCCTCTCTGAGAAAATCAGTTTTAGCACAAGTTTTCCAACTAAGATATTGTAATTTAACAGTACACTGCATTGCTGGTCATACATGATTTGATAATCTACAGTGTGATTTAGGAGGAATGGTAAAAATCGAAGGAGGTGGTAGTATAAACAATATTGACTAAAAAAGTTCATATAAAAATGTCTCGGATTTCTATTCATTTTAGAAATGCAGGTGCTGGAATGTTATACATAAAATTAACTTCAGAAAATGGTTAAGAGTACAATTATTACTTTATTAATGCAAAAATACTTACGTGTTTTGCAACAGTTTAAATGAAATGTTCTAAAATCCCACCATCGGCTTCAAGACCAAATTGAAGCACTTCATTAAGTTGACAAATACAGTCCCAACGCATGAAAAAATCAGAGAAAAAAGAGGCTGCAGTTACCACGTTATGAGGCTGAGACAACAGTCTGCTTTTAGCACGTAACCTAACATAATGAAAATGATGTTGCGCATCTTTACACATGCTGAATATACCACCATGGTATTTGTTTACCTGTTCTTCAATGGAAATGCTCTTGATGCTTGTGCAGAATACCATAGACGATTTCCTAAATGTGGAGTACTAGATTCAAAGGAATTTACTCATTTTTTCAACGAACATAAAGTGACTGGCACAGTTATCAGTTCACACATTTCTTCTAAATGTACAATTGAACAAACAATGGGTGAAGTAGAAGCCATATTCCAGTCAGTGGAACGTAGTCCTACAAAACCATACAAAGAATTGCTGCACATTTCGGTGTTTCACAAACAAGAGTATGGCGAACATTACATCATCCTGGCATGTATCCTTTTTATTGTCAGCAGGTGCAACACCTTCAAGCTCGATGACTGGAATTTGTTAATGGGTAATTGCTAATCGCCAATTAATTCCATTCATAGTATTTTCTGATAAGGTACTTTCATGTGTAATGGCATTAACAACACCCATATCTCACGTGGTCCAATGAAAATCAAAATGCCACTGTGGAAACACATTTTCAATATCACTTCTCAGTAAATGTGTGATGCGGTCTCATTGACAATTGGTTAATTGTGCCTTTTTTCATAATGAATCATCTTACAGGGCTCATGTATTTGAAATTCCTGCAAAATGAGTTGCCACTGTTATTGGAAGCAATACCTTTGGCTGCAAGATTGGGCATGTTCTTTAACCATAATGGAGCCTCTGTACATTATTCCTGTCATGTAACCAAAAATCTAAACCTAACCTTGCCTGGTCCAATGGATCGGCCCCATGTTCACTGGTTACCAAGGTCGCCGGACCTCACCCCACTAAATTTTTGTATGGCGGGGATGGTTGAAAACTGAAGTTTAGACAGAAAAAGTAAACACAAGAGATAAATTACTTAGTTGAATTGTAAACACTGCTGCCCTCATAAAAGTAAAC
This sequence comes from Vandiemenella viatica, assembly GCA_031002005.1. NCBI lineage: Eukaryota > Metazoa > Arthropoda > Insecta > Orthoptera > Morabidae > Vandiemenella > Vandiemenella viatica. The sequence continues at coordinate 86,320,361 of CM061921.1, forward strand.
CAAGATGTACTCAGAAGAGCTACATGTACTGTTGCGAAGAGAACTGTAAAGTTTATTGAAGTCAACTGTGGGAGTTTCAAACATTTAATTTAAACATTTGTAAAATATGTGTGTATTTTTGCATGAATAAAGTACTTCAATAAGTTCTTTGTGTGCTCTTAAGCATTTTCTGAGATTTATTTTATACATAACATTCCCACACCTGTATCTCCAAATTGAATTGAAATCAGGTACATGTTTATGTGAATATTTATACTCAATATTGTTCATATTGCAACCTCCTTCATTATTTACCATTCCTCCTAGATTACTCTACATAGTCAATCACTGCAATATTGTATTCATGAATATCTGCATCTGCTGAAAATTAGTTTTTTTGAATTTTCTGCATATTTCTGAATTCACTGCAATACTACTTTGGACTGCAGTAAGAAATTTGCTCTCATGAATCTTCATCTTTTTTATAATAAATAAGTGCAAGAATCAATACATAGGTAAATGTGCAGTCTTTAAACAAAGATCACTTATATGGAAAAGGTATTTGTAGTTCAGGCAGAACATGTATTGAATTTTCAGGACCAACAGAAGATTTAACTTCATATTTTCACTAAACAAGGAAATGTTCTAAGAATTTTGCAAATTTGGCAAACTAACAACCAAGAAAGTGGAAGCAGCTTATGATTCATTGCATAATATATACATCACAAATGTTTTAAAATTATTTGGGGGTAGTCATCTGGTGAATTTCCTATGCCTACCGAACTAAATGATTATTTGCAAATAGTACCAAAAGCATATTTATCGCAGAAATTTCAATTCTATTCTGAATAAAAGTATTTGAAACTGCATTCGAAATGTTACTTTTCCTACACCAAAAGTAACTGATGAGTAAATTAATTCAAAAGATTTTACATTTACTATGTTGGACTGATATTTGGGGCAAACAAATCTCAAATGATTGATATAGAATTAATACACACTTCATCAACCAACAAACAAACAAAAAAGTAAGTGTAGTGGATGCAATGCTAATTCTTCCTTTAAACAAATATCCGCACAAGTCCACTAGCTGCGGAAAAACTAAATCTCACTGTCATTTTATTGTTGGTAGCAAGTTTTCTCATTACCTCATGGTACATTCCATTTAAGATAGGTCACCATACAAACAAGATCTGTCTGATGAAAATCTCTAACCTAATATGATGGAGAATGGTATGAAAGCATTTCATCTGTCATGTATCTCTATATCATTATTTAACATTTTCCATAGTTGGCTGAGAACAGTAAGTACTAATAATAGTTCTAATAATGTTGCTTTATTTGATCCTTTACACAAATGGGAGTTATAATTTTAATTTCTATTGCTAAATGTAATTTTTTTAGATACCAGTACTATATCATTATTTCTAAAATTATTTTGTAACAGCATGGAATAATCTATATCTTTAAGTAAGAAGCATCTTTTTTCAAGAAACAATCCCTGTAGAAATGTGAAAAATTCATACAAATCCATACACAGACTATTCTACCTTTGTGTCAAGCATCATAAGAATTAATAATTTTGAATGCTAAGAAAACTGAAACAGTTTAGACAATGGACATACCAGTAGGAATAAGAGGAAGACTACAGCTTTATTAAATAAAGTCAAATTTTCTTCAAGGACTAACAAGGAACTCAGACCATCATGCTGCCACATTGCCTATCCAGTATGACAAGAATACTCAAAGAGAGTCTATTTCTGTGACCAATTTTAAACAAAAATTGTAGCTCCAACCTATCTGCTGACAATATATCTGACCCATCTCTTGAGTCCATTGGTGCTCCATTGCGACCACCATCTCAGGAAATCCATGGAATTTGATAATATCATTAAGATCATGGAACTGAAGGATTCTGATATAATGGTCATCTTTGACATCATTCCATTATTCACCTGTGTCCCTTTTAAGGATACACTGGAGCTGATATGCCACCAATTTGAACCAGACATTAAGGATCTTTTCAAACCTATGTTGATGTCCACATATTTCACATCCTTAGGGGAATACTTTGAAGAAGTGGACTGAGATGCCATGGTGTCCCCACTTTTTCCTGTAGTCACCAACAAGTAGTGCATGGAGCATTCCAAGGAAAAAGCTCTGGTAGGAGCAGTTCTTAAGCCAACTTGTTTATTCAGATATGTTGATGACATGTTTGTCATGTGGTCCAAAAGTAAAAGTTTATGATGGAAATGGAAAAGGAAGGTCGCCTACCCTTCGTTGACATCTTAATTGAAAGTAAACAGGATGGAACACTATGACATAGTGTTTACAGAAAACTGACTCACTGGACCAGTATTTGAGAGCAACCATTCTGTACGGTACAGCACTATTTTAAATATGCTTATACACGGGACAAGGGCGATTGCTGACAAAGACAGCCTTCAGCAGGACTTCGAACAGCTCAGAACTGTCTTTAGGTAGAATGGATTGTAAGCTGAAGAATATTCCAATACAACAGGGAGAAACACCCAAGGCTACTGCCTTTATGTCATTCACCACTAACATTTTGGAGAAATTTGGCAGAATCCTTGAATGCCATGGAATAAAAAATTTCTTCCAACCACCAGCCAACATATGGGACTACATCTGTTCAGTCAAGGATGAGCTTGGATTAAGATTTCCCAGATATTATAGCATTCGAAGTGAGTGTAGAAGGACTTTCATTGCCAGAACTAATGGCCCTGGAAAACAACAGTGTAAAGAACATAAATATTACCTCTCCCTAGGATTATACAGCAAATCAGAACTCATTGAGCACATTTATGACCATTGTCACAGGATACATTTTAATGTGGAGGAGGCAACATTTTAATGATATTAGGATAATAGCCACAACTTCACATTTCTGGGACTCAACAGTGAAGGAGGCAATCAAAATTCAACTGACTAATACCTGAAATAGAAACAGTGGACTATGTTTTACTGAGGCCTGGAAACTAGACTTAGCAAATCTCCACAGTGAGCATTGTATGTTTGTCTAGCTGTTACAGTAAGACGGCTTCATATTTCGGTCTATGGGGTGCAGCCAAGACCTACATGCATGCTCACCAGAATTCAGCCTCTAGGTGTGGCCCACAAACAGGACCACTTGGTATATAAGAGGTCTACAGCACCTGAGCTATCTCAATATCTATTGGTCAGCAGAACATTACAGATGTTTTCACGCATGAGGAAGAAGGCAGTGCTAGTTGTTGAAATACCATCTTTTCACTATCCAATCTGGCAGTACACTGATGAAGACTTTATCAAAATGGTTAGTTCAAATCTTAGATAACTATTATCCTTTTTCATTCTGACCTGAATACCTAAAAATATAATAGAAATTTCTTAAATTATACAAATTTGATGTATTCAAACTAAACAGGCAGTTATGGAAATAGCCAGCATTATTAAAATAGAAGAAGTTTCTACTCATCTATATATTCCACTCTCTTCATACCCCAATAGTCTGTTGATAAGATCTTGCACAGAGATATTTTCCTCATTTCATACATGTCTAAAATATGCTATATTATGTGAAAATCCTTAATTAGTTAGATTATCTGTGAAAATTTAAATATGTATGTTATAATAAGTTAAGAATTTTATTACAGGATCTCATTTGCTTTTACTTTCTTACATTCTATATTTTTACTGCTTATGGGTTATGTAATAGCATGAATACTATGCAACAATATTTAGTTTGCATAGAGCATAACATACCAAGAAATGCTTCATTAGGAATGTGTGTCAGATTGTTTGCCGTTAGGTTAAGAGTGAGAAGTTGCAGCATTCCTTCGAAAGCACTTTTTGAGATATTAAACAGCTTATTATGTGCCAGATTTAGTTCAAACACAACTGGCAATCTTCCAAATGCTCCTCGTGACAGCTGCTCAATGCTGTTATTCTGTAGACATAAATTCAGAATTTAATTATAATGTAAATCTACTAGCACAAGTTTCACAATAGTCTCAACAGAACTTACATGTCAAAATAGAACAATGACTGACAGAACCCATTTCCCATACTAGAATAATACAATAATGCAGTTTTAGTGGATGTACCTTTGACCACGATAAAGATAACCAAGCTTTGAGGTGACAAACAAAGGGTGTTTCAGTCAAGGTAAAGGTAAGGGAACAAGGTGACTATTAGTCCAGAGGTCTGATGTTCTTTACCTGGAGGAAAGGATATGAAATTAGGTACATTATCCAGCCATTGTTGCAGCAATTTATCATAGTATTTTGTAAGACGAAAAGCTTATGCTTCGGGTGGAGCATAAACATGTTGTCTTAGCTCTGACCGTGTGTAGCCTTGGATGTAACAGTTTTGGCTTAAATAGAATAATACGGCCGCCACATAGGTTTTTAACCAGAAAACTATGAAAAGGTAAAGTTCAATAATGATAAATAGTTCATTGCCATTTAAATTAGTATATTCTTCAAAATTTCACAAAAACAAAAACTGTACAGGCAATCAGACGACTTTCGCAGATTCGATTAACCAGTCAAGTCAGACCACACCCCAATAGTTCAAACTGTTAGTTCGAATAATTAAATGAAAGAAAATCACACGCTCCCATTGTTCCGCAGTTTAGTAAAATCAAACAATCCCGAGGCTCCCCATTGTGAAATACTATTTTAACACGACGTTATGGTTAACTTGAATAAAACAAGTGGCATTATTCCAAAATAAAACTATCACTGATGTGTTTGATATACAACTTTCCGGCCTACTGAGCTACATGTTATCGCGTTCGCGGTTCCTGGCAGACTGCACGCACGGTTCTATATTCACATAGCACTTCCTTCTTCTCGAATATTCCTAGCAACTGTTCTCACGCGAAGCATGGGAACAATTCTTTTTCCTCTTTCACAAGGGTGGCTGATGGGAAGCTCGTCAGATATCAAATCGCACATCTGAAGTCCTAACATTGGCTAATCTGACCTTGACAATAAAAATAATTCTATCTTTCTGAAATTTTTCCAATCGCTAGATCTTTAAATAAACGTTAACTTTAGTTATTATACTAAATATCGTAACGTTAATACTTTAGCCAAAAATAAATACTTTAGATATGAACTTTCACAATCCCACTCCAAGCGAATGCTGAAGAATGTTGAAATTGAAAATACTATCTTAAAAACTTTAAAACTTCTTTCTAACTTGAATAAACATAAAAAATGACTTTGAAAATGAAATGCAATAATATTCTATCCAATCTAACTCTTGGTTCTAAGAACGAAATTTTGTCACGCAGTTACAAAATTTAACAGATAGCTTACAATTTCATCATCCAATAATGCAGAACCTACCCCACACTTACCTTTAAGTGCTGTATTAAGGGTTGCTGTTGTTCATTTAATCATTATAAAAATACTGATTAATGTTATTCAGTCACTTAGGACTGGTGATACCACTTATACTAAATTTGAATTTATTTATGGAAATGTCAAGTAATTAAATAATTGAATTTATTTATGGAAATTTCAAGTAATGAAATAATTGTAAGTTAGAAATGAGAAAATGTATATGAAATTGGCCTATCATTCATTCTGAATGCAAATTTTCAAAGCTAGAAAAAAAACACCAAATTTCATTTTTTAACCAGGATTTAAAAAAAAATATTAACCCCACATTCACTTCCAGTAGCAATTCTTTCTGCCTCAGGTTGTATGTCAACGGTCATTCACACATTGCTCTGAATCGTACACTGCTTTCAGTATCATTCCTCTGTTAATTAGGATGAATAACAGCAAGCTGGGAATGTATAGTGAGAGTTTGATCCCACAGAAGCCTCAGTCTCTAACAGGCACTTTGATCCCTCCTGTATCCTTATTGGTGAGATAGAATTTAAACCATCACCAAAATTCAAGTACAGCAATTGTGGCTGCACATATTAGAGTGCCACTACACTCAGTCAGACCGTCAGTTCAATTTGCAGGCCTAGCATATGGACCATCCTGATTGCGATTTTTAGGCAGATTTTTGCAATAACCTAGGCAAATGCTGAAACAACCCCCAATCTCTGCCTCATAAACTACACATTTCAAAAACAAAAATATACACCGAATATTTTTTTCACATGTGTTCCGCTGAATAAGTTTTGCCATGCACAATGTTTTGGCATCTTCCTTCACTGAATTCATCAGGTGAAGTAGTAGGTTGAAGTAGTTACTGCAACAACAGCAGTAACCTCTTTGACCTTTGAAGTAGCAGATCAAATTGGTTACTGCAACAACTGTCACCCAACTGAGCAGTAACCACTTTGACCTACTATTGCACCTGATGAAGACAGCAAAGATAGCTATTGAAATGTTATGCATGGCAGAACATATCTGGGTGAACACTGGGGAATTTTTAGAAGTTATATGCCATAAAAGACTCAATACTCACACCAAAAATACACTTATCACACAGAACATAAGTTACACATTTCAAAGACGGCAGCACATCTGATTTCTTCATAAAAACTGCAATAAAACTAGTAAGCTGGTATTAAATAGAACCTTGCTTTGAAAATAAGTACAGCTTTGGAAAAGGATGTGCCAGATGACTTTATGCTACCTTAGAATTCTTCAAATTCTAGTTAGTCAATTTGGGAAATGGAGAACGGGCATAATGCAGAAACCGATACTGCAGCTTAGAGCCATTTACATGGCAGATTGAAGTCGTAAAACAACCAAACAGATAACATAGACCATAAACCAGCCTTAAAGAGTGAAAATAAAAATGTAAACTTACCTAAACAACTGCAATAGCGAAATATCCATCTTTGTAAACGTAAAATTTTGTTAAGACACAATATCACTATTAAACAACACTTTTCGATGCTGTAAAAGTTCTTTCTAATAACAATCAACCACTAGTAAGTAAACCACAATCAACAGTTTGAAGCATTTAAAATAGGAAAACACCAGTATTCAAATAAACTTGAATCTCAAATTTCAGAAAATCATATGTTTAAAGCAGTATCTGAAATCAGCTGATGGTTAAATACTAACTTAATAGAATGCAACACAACATAAAATTTCAGATTGTTTTATACAGTCAGATGACTAGGAGACAATTTCAAAATTAAATGCGTTGAAATCATCACGCTTTCCAAACAATTTTGATTATTACAAACCGGAAAAGTAAAATCAGCTAAAGAAAATGCTTTCAGGATATATGCTGACCAGCTCTGAAGAGGATTCCATAAGCCTTTTTGTAAAATAGGATGTACTTTCATAAAAATCAAATGAAATAGTGTTTTTGACTTATGGCAGTATCGGACAAGGAAACGAATATTTTGGGAAATTGATTGTGAGACAACTATGGCAGCCAGAGAGGAGATCGAGAGCTTTTTGAAAGCTGAGAAACTGTAGAAGCTAATGGAATAAGTTTTAAAATCCAAAATATAATAGTTCCACAAAATTTTGTAGCGCATAAGGATACATTAACATATTCTTGGTGGACACTATCAGGATTTGGCAGACTTTTAAACCTAATAAATAAATAAGCCTTATTTGGTATTAAGCAAAAGGATATAATTAATAGAAGCTCTACAAAACCCTTCTAGCAAGTATATAAATAAAGTTATTAGCTTTTACATCTTAACAGATTTTTAATTTTTACAGAAAAATGGTTGAGTTTACAGAAAAATGCATAAGGAAGTAAATTACTCACTGCAAGTTATTCTAATTAATAATAAAGTTTCAGAACTCTACGTTACATTTTTCCAAAATTTGTAGAACTTATGTTACATCATGGAGGGCTACCATGGAGGATCTTATAGGCAGTGGACGCAGTGTTGAGTCTTCAGTCGTGGTCAAAATCTCGAGGTGAGAGGACGTGTCACTCTGTATCGTGCTAACAGCGCCAGGTAGTGAAGGGGGCAGAAGTCAGGAGTGGTGAATCATGTGGGTTGTTGGCCATTTCAGTCATGTGGTTCTTAGAACTAACATGTAAATTCGAATATCATTTAGCTAGGGGGTTGGTCTGTCTGTTAACATTTCATAACCTACAATCATTTCGGTGATGAAACATCTGATTGCTTTTAAACTGTAATAGTTTATTTTATCCAAAGAATATAATGATTGGTTATTTTGGAACATGAACAGTGATTTTGATTTCATAGTTACCACCCCTTTTCTTTCTTAAGGTCAAATCATGAAAGTGGTGGCCTTCTTCAATTATTACAATTGATTAATTCCAAGGTACTGTTAACACGGTAAGCAAGTTTATGATCTACGATGCAAGTTTTAAGTAAGTGTTGAGGTGCATAACTTATATTATAACCCCGGTATTGGTTAAGTCCCTTACATGACCCAAAAAAGTGATATTCAGATATAATTACAATTTTTGTCATTCTGTAACAGCTTTGGACCTGTTTAATGTGAGCTGAGTCCTCTATCCCTTGCCCTTCTCCTTCTTCCCATCCCAGATTATGTAATGTTTTCAAAAATGGGATGGGCTGTACCTACAGTGATTTTTGTACATGTACTGAATCAGCTATGATTCCCATCTGAACATTAGAACAGTGCTCAATGTGCCCTGTATTCTTTATGATACATTATTGTTGAGCACCAGTATCTGAATGGGGATGGTAGAACACCAACATAGTGGTAATTACACACTGCTCAATCAGATACCATCACAATAATAACAGTAAACAATAATCAAGACCAGAAGTAAATACTGAGAAGGGAATAAACCATGTATCACTTTCACTCAGTATATGAGGTGGGGGAGGAAGAGTGATGTAACCAACCATAATCCATTACCTCCCCCCCCCCCCTCCCAAAAGTATCTAGGTCCACCTCCGACATTGTAATTATGGAGAACTTTTTTTTTTTTTTTTAGCTCTACGGATTCAAGGCCCGACTACCTTTTGCCCAACTCAAGGCCCCCCCCCCCCCCCAAACCAAAGTCCGCTCAAGCCTCTCCCAAAGCAAAATCCTGGATCCGCCCATGATTATTATATATCTCTCTGTTTAATGCCAGCTTCTTCATCAATTAATGGTTGGACCAAACAATTAATATATCACACACCAGTATCTGTTCTTGTCATTTTCATTAAGCCGCTTTATGAGTCTCCAAAAGAAGTCAGAATTTGTATGATGATTCATTCTTTTTGCTGATAACTACCAGTTGAAAAGCAAGAAATGAATAAAGCAAAATATTATTTCTATATAATTGTTTGCTTCTGAAGATTTCTTATCAAACACATTTTCAGCAATTTTGGGTTAAAAAATAAAAACTATGATTTTCAATGGAAGACAGGGAAACATTATCAAACTGATGGCAAGATACTGTATTATTGCACACTATGTTGAAACACAACACCAAGAAGTTAAGGGAAAACTGAGACTGATTTTTTGATGTCACACCATAATTATCAGCAAGCAACAGTTTTTTTTCCCCCCTACTCACACAGAGATTAATGTCTTCCACTGATAAAATGTGATTTAATTTCAATCATCCATATGGGTCAAAACTTCATAAAATCCCATTTAATGATTTATTTCTGAAAACACTTAATATTATAGCTTGCAGGATATATGAAGCAGTGACCATGCTAGCCTTGCAATGTATCTCATTACTCCTCAAACAATTAAGGAGTCACTAAGAAATAATGGGCATTAATGTTCAACTTGTTTTTGATATTGCAGCCATCTTATTCTGGTTGGTTGATCATTTCACTTTCTCTATCCTTGTTTGAAGCTACAGTATTGTTTTCTTTCTTTTTTAAAAAAAAAACTTCTTTTGAAGCTGTTAAGTTATAGTTTACAGAATAATTGATTTATTTTTCATATGAGGTATTCATTTCTAGTATAGGTTTGTCATTTCCTGTTTATTGCAGGCCTTGATCATACACATTATACCTACAAACATACCATTTTACTGTTATATTCTGTATCGTAGGGAAAATCATTTTTCATTGGCCATGTTATAAGCTTTTTTGACAGAAACTTCTGCTATTTTTAAATTTCTTATCACATTTGTATACTTATTCTAGCTTGAAATTTATTGGAGGGAATTTTAAAGGGATGGTTTTCATATAAAAATAAATTTATTTTATAGCTACTGAGAAATAGAGGTTTTCATGTGGTCTATACAAAATGACCTTTTGTAGATAATGATAGTTTTTTCTCTTTAGAAGGCTACCCGTTAATTTACCATTGTGTAAGAAAACAAAAATGAATCAGAAATCTAAAAATAACAAGCTTGTTATATGGCTGTCTGCAGGGCACAGTAAATGTGTTTAATAATTGTTGGTTTTTTTGCTAAGAAATGGTTGAACCAGAAAATAACCACATGCATGGTACTTATGCGCTACAGTGTTTCTATTTACAGAGAAAGGAGCCTTTGTATATTACTTTAGGAATGCATGTATTGATATTTGCATAACATGAATTGCTTGAGTTTATAAAGCTTAGTAAAGCACATCTTGGATTCTGTGAGAAGGATTATGGAGAGATGAGTCATACTTTTAGGCAGGGGCCTTAAATATGTAAGTTTTTAATAATAGTTTTTAACTTGCAGAAATTTATTCACAACATTTCAAATATTTTATGTACACAGAAATTCCTAACACTTTTTTTAAAAAAATATACTAAACAGTTTATGATATGAAAATCAGATTATAAATATATATAAATTTATGTGACTACGTAATTGCAAGGAAATATATTTAATGAAATCATTAACTGCTTCTTATGTTAAAATATAAATTATGTTATTAGATAATACCTACTTGTAAGTAAAGATACTGAAGTGCTGTCAATCCAGACAAAGCATTTACTGGTGGTCTTGTTATATTGTTGAAACTTAAATCCAGTTTCTGTAAGGTTAGTAAATTAGCAAATGCTCCTGTCTCCAAAGAGTCCATTAATTTATTGTGGCTAAGATCCAGTGAAAGTAAGGAATTCATTGAAGGCCATGTAGTTTGAGGAGTGATAGTTTCAATTGAGTTATTACTTAGATCAAGATGTGCTAGTGATATTGGTAGCTGAAATATTTTGGATATCCTGTTGTTGTTTAGTTTCAAGTTTCTCGTTGTGCTAACTTTGCAAGTGAAGCACGATTGATGTCTGAAATATTGTTATTGCTGACATCAAGCTCTAGTAAAGTGTGTATGGCTCCAAATGTTGACCCTTTAATAGTTTCAAGAGAATTATAACTAAGGTTTAAGTATCTAAGACTGAAGAGTGTTTGAAAAACAGAATTCCAAATATCTTTAATTTTGTTATGACTAAGGTCAACTGTGTGCAGTTCGTAAAGTTTTGGGAAGGAGTTCCTGGGTATGCTCTCTAGAAGGTTGTAGCTGACATTCAATATCTTCAGTCCAGTCATGTTGTGGAGAGGAACCTGCAACAATTGTTATTAATAATTAATACCAGATGCTGGAGTACTATTGAGAGGCCATTAAAAAAGAAAAAAACTAAAATATATTAAGAATGGAAGAGTATTAGAGGCAAATTTTTCATGATTACTATAAGACAGTCACACTATGGATTTGATTATTCTGAAAAATTTTATAAAGCAGATTTTCAGTAGTAATGAAATATTTCCTGCCCCTAGGCAAAGATGAAATTCTGAGAATTTAATATCTAATTGAAATCTGATGAATCTTATATATTTAAAAAGAGAAAGTGTCGAAGTCCCACACTCCAATAGCATTATGCAAATGCTACATATATCAGACCAAGTAATCTTGTCACTTTCGTCTAGTTGCATTATGAAGTTATTATGAGATTTCATTACAATACAGTCTAAAAACTTATAATTTGCTTTAGAAAAACATAAGCTTATGATAGGAAAAGATATAGTCTTATTGATTTGTGGATTCTAATTTTACTAGCCAGCTGTTGTTATGCTCTAATGAACTAGCAACTACAGAATTTATTATTCCCATCATAAGTTGTTTGATTATCTTACAGAAAATGTAATATATTTTTTATCTTTATTATTTCTAAACATTTGGAAATATACTGGACATCATAAACCTTCCAAGTGTTCCATAATTTTGTTTAAAATGAAAACGGAGTATGTATATTGTCCATCATTATTTTTTTCCCCCAGTTTCTTTGAGATAGTTGATGAATAAAACTGAAGAAATTTCACCTCAATTAGGTACCAAATACTTTTGATTATTTTTCAGCAGAAAGCATTTTCCTTACACACTATTACCCTGCACATCATTATTCAACAATTTTAATCTTACTTGTTCTGACACCACTGCACAAAAACTGATACTTATTTTGAACTGCTATTATGATAATTACTAAGTTTTTTAAAATATGTATATATATATGAAACAATAGGATAAATAGCTACCAAAAGCTGTCTGCACCTGGCTATTCAGAATAGTTGAATATAAGTGTCTCGAGGAGAAAAAAATCTTTATAATTATTGGTCTTGTAACTGGAGAGATGTGGTGATGTAGTTGCTTGACAACACAAAGTTATGTTTGTTGTGATAAAAATATATAAAAAGATAGTTGGAAATGTTGTAAGAGACAATAAGTAACTTGAAGCAACAGTGTTTCCATTTAATGTAACTGATGATGTGTTTGGAATAAATAGTGAAATATTGTAGAGATGGTAAGAGTTGATTAATGAATGAACAACTGCCCTACATAAGATAGGTGTGAAAGAAAAACATAAATATGAACATGTCACAATATGTTAGTATGAAATCTTATTCATACAGAGAGATTAGTCATTTGGCATAGGTATTGGATACATATACACACTGAGTCTCACCACAGTTGGAATTTGTGAACAGGGTCAGGGCAGTTGTCATGGAAGTGTTGAGATCCCAACTAAATGAATAAGAAAGAATAAATTATTTTGGTCCGGGTGAAAGCGATAGATAGATATATATATATATATATACACACACACACACACACACAGAGAGAGAGAGAGAGAGAGAGAGAATTCAGGTCTACATAGCATGAAAAGTGAGAAAGCATGTAACATTTAGTAGGGAGAAATATCTCTGGTGTACTCTTGAAGAAGAAATCCAGGATAGAGCAGAAAGAGCATGTGATGGCAAAGGTTGACTCATTGACTGAAAGACCAGAAGTAGTAGTGGTCAGCCATACTTGTTCGAGTCAGTATTATCTTGGAGTTTGTCTGTGCCAATTGGAAGTGATAAGTATCAGATGAGGCTAGCCGCCATGTGTTCATTAGACACACTCTAAATCCACAAGTATCAGGAGATCATGTGATGAATCTGAGTCGGGTGTCCTCGTAAACTATGCATTGCATCACCAGAATGTTTGTTGGCAAAAAGGTGAGCCAGTAGAATGCTATTTCTGAGTGTACCAACCTGCAAGTATTTTCAGATCGAGTGTCCATTACTGTAATAGCTAAGTTGGCAACTGTCTGGTAAAAACTTGTGACTTTAAGATGTGAATAAATTTTACAGTAACTGTGTCGCAAGTGCATTGTGTTTGTTATTTCTAACTAATATATTATTTTCCTCAGAAAACTAATTGAAAGAGTGAACAGTGTTTTCCCGAAATGTGGGTGGCGGCCAAATTTGATACTATTGAACCTGTACAGCACTAATTTTATCACAATGGTCGGGTACCACTCAGTTCTAAGCAGTGTATGGTCAAAACTTAATAGCAGTGCGTGGAATTAATAAAGTTAGCATTTAGATGTGAACAAGACTAGTAGATGGACAAGATACCTATCAGTTTACCCACGCAGTGATGACTTGTTGTTGGTATTAAAATAATAATACAATCTTGAAACAGTAAACCAACAATGTAAGTTGTTACACAGTAGTTGTGGGATGGAAGAATACTACCTAGGTAATCAATAAATATGGTTACTAATTATCAAATTTTTACTTTGTATTCTCCCCTGCACTGTCCACAATGGCTAACTGTGATTCCAGCCATATAGTGAAGCTCAATGTGTGCATAACCCACATGTCTCTTCTTTTGCGTTAATAAGATTTGATATAGATATATTAAAAAACGTGTCTGTCTTTTCTATGTGTGTGTGTGTGTTGCACACGCACGCATTTCCACCATTCTGTATTTATGACAGGTAAGTGATAGGTTAACTTTTGCTACCATTCCTTATTTTTACTACCTAAAAGGACTTTCCTTCTTATTATTATCTACATAATATAAAAGAATCTACTACATATATATTCAAAATTTGTTTATAACATACCTGCGAGAGATTGGTGAGTAAATTGTAGGCTAAATTAAAATCAATAGCATAAGAAGCACTATCAAAAGCTTTAGGAGGAATGTTTCTGATTTTGTTGTGTGACAGATCAAGAAGACTTATGTTGGAACACTGCTCAAAGGCTCCAATCTCAATTTTCTCAATTTCATTGTGAGAAATATTAATCTTCACTAGGTACAGATCCTTGAATGCTAGTTTCTGAATTTCTTTAACTTTGTTATCTGAAACATCTATAGCCTAGGAAAAATATTTTTGTGTGATTAATGATTTTATTCATACCAGCAAGTAAAACAGCTTTATTACAAAAAATATATTGAACTGTATCAATTATATTAAAACTATTTTTCATCTAGGATAAACAGAAAGACTTACCTCCACAAACTGAAGCTGATGAAACATTTGGTAATCTATTTTCTTGATGGCATTTCTAGCAAGATCAATAATTCCCACTTTAGGTACAGATCCAAAAGTGCCTCTTCCAACATCAGAAATATTGTTATCACTCATAAACAAATGTCGAATAAATCTCATGCCTCTAAATGAATTTGAATCAAGCTTTTTGATTTTATTGTGACTCAAATTCAGAACTTTCAAAACTGCATTGCGAGCAAATGCTGCCCTGAAAAGTGGAATATATTATATGTACATATATTTCTGCTAAGAAATTTTTATTGTGATTATTTAGTAAACAAACAAGAAAAAAATAATCAGTAAAAAGTACCACTGAAATATTTAATTATTTGTCATAGTACAAGACATAAAAGTAAATTTTTTTGTCAACATTTCAAAAGCAGTTTTATGAAATATATTTCAAATACAGTTCGAAAAAAAAAAAAAAAAAAAAAAAAATGTAAAGCTTAGACACTGTATATTTTTATTAATTTTCACATTTTATGAGTAATGATTATGTCTGTTTAGTCAATAGAGTTTTCGTTACGTTTTGCCACCATGAGTTCCTTTTGGTGCACACTTCTGGATATTGCTCATGTTACAGCATCCAACAAATGCAAGGTGATTTGTTCCTCACCACTTTCACAAATAGTTGAAAGTGTATATATAACTCATTTACATCACTCCATCAAAATCTAGTCTGTAACTTTCACTATTACTCATACCTTGATACTAGGCAGTCACAATTGGTGGTCTGATTCACTGTTAGATTCCTACTGCTTTCCATTCATCAGGTCATGCCAGTGTAGATTGTACAAGTGTATTAAGAAGTCATATGTGTTACAAGGAAACATTTACTTAATTTCAATCTTCCTTCTAGTAGATCTTGACTGAATCATGAATGGGTTACATTATCCACAGGCTTTGTCTGATTAAGTTTCTCTTCGATATACACATGTGATGATATGCTTTTGATTCTGTCTGCCTTATTTTACTGATAGCAGTGAACGAGTTGTAACTTCATTGTACTCTGCTAGAGTCATTGTCTGCCAACTGCAAACCTTTTAGAAGGACTTTTACCGTGAAATGTCTGTGTGGTACCGGATCTCTAGGCAATAATGCTAACACACAGGTTCAAAAGTTAATTCAGGTTGTCATCCCTTAACGAAATTTTCAATAGAAATTTTTGATGAAGTTTGATTCTAAAAGAAGTCTACAAATAATTGTTACAGACTCGCACACAGTTTCAAAAACAGTTTATTTAACACCAAAAAATTTCCAGGCCAGTACCATTCATGTATTACAGTTTGTGTTTAACAATGGACCTCTCTCCTGAAGATTGCAGGTTTGGAATTAGGAAATGTCTACCTTACAATCACAAGTTTATTGTCGCCAATATGATCATAGGCAGTCAATTAGATCAGAAGTCACCTGGTTTGATTTTAACACATCATGGATGTGTTTAAGAGAGACGCTGCACAGCTAGTGCTCCACATTGCTTCCACACCAATTTCACCACCGAGCACGAGGTGCTTCTATTGTACATAAACCGACACCTTGAATATTACCACCTATTCAGTTTCTCAGCTAATCATAACTTCTCCTTCTGTCACATGTGTCTATATAGTCAATCATGCTTTTCTTTCCCACTTAGAACACCAAAGATCCTTTCCTGTTTAAGTCTTTCCACTCTATACTTTATTTCTCAAATAGCCCTGACTTATATTCTTCCGTCTTACTGGCTGTCGCTATCTCTGCTAGTCTGTCACCTGTACAAAACCAGTTTATAATGCCTCTCCTATTTAATTGGAATCTTAACACTCACGTTACACACAGTGGTTTATAATATCAGAGAGTAAAAGCTCACATGACTAAGAGCTGATTCAAAATGTTGATAACTATACATTCAAAGATGAAAAATATGGCATCATAGTATGTAGATACTGAGAAAGCATTGTCAATTTGGTACAATGGATCAGAGAAGGAATTCTAAAATTTTGTGGTCTGGACTCTAGTGTTCATACTGAGTCACCCACTCTGGTTTATGGATTTGGTCACTAATATTTCTTTCATCCTGCCATTTGCTGTATTACTGCAGGAGTTTTATAAATAAAATATGGGTTGGGTATAGGTCCTTTTTTAAAGTAAGTTCAGGAAAAGCAGTGTCATTAAACGAGTATCAGACATCATATGTAAAAAGGTAAACGTTATGGAGTTCCTACAGCTCGTGCCACTTCCCGTAGAAGGTAGAGCTCTGGATTCCCATTACAACCATTGGCACAAGAATGGATGTGATGGGATCAACACCACACTCTAGCTGTTCTTTACGTTCCTGTGAAGTTTCCTCCACGGTACACATTGACAACATATGTTTTTAATTTTTTTTAACATCCAAAAATCACATGACAGCATGACCATATTGTCGTTGAAGTTGGTGTTATACAGTGTTGTTTAACATAAAGTTGTAGAAACAATAAGCTGCTTACACGAAATAAATAAAAAAAACTACGTGTAATTTCTCCTTCTTCTTAATGTTCACTCATGTCTGCAGTTCTGAAATTAGGCCACGGTCTTCTGAAGAAACCATCTGGCATTCGCCTGGAGTGGTTTTGTGAAACCGTATGCGAGGTTACAATGTTACTGCCAACCACGCTTGGTCACAAAAGTTACAGCCACCATTTAGTGTATGTGTACATTCTTATCAGGGTCTTCCAATATATAATATCAGTGATCATTTTTTCTCTGGAAAAAAGATGACCAGTATGATTTTGTAGAATTGAAGGAGTTCATTGGTTGATTTTAATTACCCTCTGAGCTTGAGTATCCTCTAACTTGTTTGGTTATATGTTATGAAATAACCTTTTAAGGGTATGTCCAATAACAACTTTTTTTTACCAGAAATTCCCCTTTTAATTTTTCATTAGAAATGAACGTTCTTTTGGAGAGAATCTATATTATCAGTTATTTGTTTGATGCCTAGAAAAGATCATTCATTGAATATGATATGTGACTGATGGATGTTGGAGATGAGTGTATTGACTGTCAAATATTTGAAAGGTTATATCACTACCTTTTATGGTACCGCCATGAAGCTTCTTCAAATGTTTGTTATGAAACTTAAATAGTATTATACTGAATTTCAAAAAGCCAGTGCAAAGTGGGTGACATAGTTGCTCATTGTTGTTCATAACCCAGGAAACATGAATTTTTCAGAAATTTGCTGGACTGATTTAAGGAAATCAAGAAGGGATTACTATTAAGTGACAGATAATTAG
The DNA here is from genome assembly GCA_031002005.1 of Vandiemenella viatica. Taxonomy (NCBI): domain Eukaryota; kingdom Metazoa; phylum Arthropoda; class Insecta; order Orthoptera; family Morabidae; genus Vandiemenella; species Vandiemenella viatica. Next base: position 86,338,245 of record CM061921.1, read on the forward strand.
GACACATCATTCAGTTTCTAATACAGAATGTTAAAGCATGACAATAGTTTCCTATTGGTTATACTTCAAGGAAGTTCTTCCATAACGGAGCGTGCATAAACCACGTAGCTCCATTTTGCCTTCCTGTGACCCCCCCCCCCCCCCCCCACGTAGCAAGTAGCTTTTTTTCTTTTTGATTCCAGAAGACATTTTGTACTGTTTTCTCTTGTTAGACTATTGTAAATTACATGCGGAGATAATTAACTGAGGGAAATAAATCTACACATGCTGTTGTGAGTTCTGTTCCTCATTTTAACTATGAAAAATATTATGAAAGGAAAGCTACGTGGCCTAGCTCGGAACCCCCCCTCCCCCCACGTAGCCCAGCGTAGCTTTCCAGCCAACCCCTCCCCCCCCTGGCCCGAGCCACGTAGTTTGTGCACAGTCCCTAAACTTCACATAAACAAGGCAAGGAAACTTGAATCCTTAAACTGAGTACACATAGCTGAATATTACAGACGGAATTTACCTGTCTTCATTAAATATACCAAGGGTTCATTTTTAGGAAGAATTTAGTAGTATAATTTATTGAAAGGCTTAATACTTTAAATGGAACTAACTATATTACAAGAGATATTTAACTGAGTTTTTATGTTGTTATTACTTTCATAAGATATTATCTAATCATGAGCCTTATGCAAATATTAATGATTCCGTGATATATTGTGAAAAACTTAAAACTTTAGTGTATAGTGACCAAACATTAGATACTATTATTAATTATTCCCTTTCATATAGAAATAGCAAAAAAACATTTAATAATTTACCTTGTAAGCTCAGTAAGTGCATTATGAGATAAATTGCACCAGCCCATTTTTGGGAGGTCTGAAATATGTGATGCATCTACTTTTGTAAGATTGTTGTATGACAAGTCAACTGCTTCTGTATCCCTCAGGCCTTTAAATTGGTTTTTACGTAATTGAGTGATCCTATTGCCATGTAAATCTAATCTCTTTAGTTTCCTTAACTGGAGGAATATATCTGCTGGGATGTCAGAAATAAATCCATTGGAGATGTGTAATTTCTCAAGATGTGATGCTAAAAGTCCACCAGAAAATGCATCTTGTGGTAATTTTTCAATACTGTGTTGATCAATATTCAATACAGTTAGGTTTCCTAGAATCTGAAACATACAGAAAATTATACATAATTAACTTTAGCAATGGTGCTGCAGTTAAAGAATACGTTTCTGTTTATAAAATTCTGGAATTAGATTGTTTGTAGATGACATAATGCTATATAAAAGAATCAGAATGATAGAGGATTGTAAACAGTTGCAGGGTGATCTGGACAGGATATCTAGTTGGGTTGGTAAACATGGGATGGAGATAAATTCAAAAGAAGAGTCAGCTTATTAGATACACAAATAAAAAACAAAAGGTTAATTATGAATATAAGGTGGGGAAAGAATTGCTTTCTGAAGACTTGAAATGCAAATATCTTGGCATTAGATTTGATAAAAAGTTTAACTGGGCAGGACACATTGGACAGGTGGTAAGAAAAAGTTTCAAAATTCTGCACTCTTTGGAGAGAGTGATGACGGGATGTACAAGAGAAATGAGGGAGTTGGGTTACAAAACTTTGGTCAGACCATTGCTCAAATATGGTAGTGTAGTATGGGACCCTCATTTTACGTATCAAATACAGGAGTTGGAGAGGGTGCAAAAAAGGGCTGCTAGATTTGTTTCCGGAAATTATCACAGAATGCAATCAGTGATGGATATGATAAAGGAGCTGAAATGGGATTCATTGCAAGACAGGAGGAGGATGAGGAGGGTCATGGGAGTGTACAGGGTGTATACTGGCGATGAGGCATGGAAAGATATTGGAGTAGGTATGAAAAGTAGTGCATGGAAGGGAAAAGATGACCATGACCGCAAGCTGGCACTTGATTTCAGGCACAAGGGTGTGGGAAGATTGTCTTTTTTAGGTAAGAGTGTCAGGGATCGGAATGAGTTACCAAGAGAAATGATGAATAATTTACCGAAAACGTTGAAATAATTTAAAGATAAATTTTGTAGAGGGCAAATGTAGGTGGCTGCAGGATAGGGGGAATATGGGGGAGTAGGGAAATTGCCACCGGAGCCTGTGCTCCATTGCAATTAAATTAAATAAATGTCTGACCAATGAATGGAAGTAGCTGCTGCCAAATTCCAATGGAGAAGCAGCTAAAACATTATAAGTAGTGATGAATGTAGCTGTACACAAAGAATTCACACAGGATGACAAAATGGGAAGAATTTCTTAATGCTACATTCTTGAGGAAATGAATTTTGACATAATTCAAATCTTTTAGATTAACATGAATGGGAATGTGTCAAGACTTTTAAGACTGCAGTGCATTATAAACATTTATACAATCAAGTACAAAATAAAGTACACAAATTAAGGATATGCTCATGAAAAAAGACTTTCAGTTTTAATAGGATGTTATTATACTAAAATGATATGCACATTATATTCAAACCAATTAAGACAATGCACAGTAAATAAATTCCACGAACCACTCTCATTAACTTAAACTGATATTATTCCATGATAGCAAACAGACCAAAAATGAAAGTTCACGTTCATCACAAGAACACTGACAATGACCAATGACAGCTTGTTTTAATGAAAGTGATAGTGTTTCAGATTTAAATACATTTTAGAAAGTGAGCAAACAGTTTCTGATTTAAATAATTTTTGAAAGAAAATTATTTCTTTAATGTACAATGGTGTGCAAAACTTTAGTACGAAAGTAAAATTTCCATGCTATGTCAGTTCCAAGTATGTGGCTTGATGAAACTCGAACCATATGTAGAATGAACTGCTACATTACCGTACAATAGGCAACTGAAAGAAATATGCTATGAGACAAACAGAAATGACACTTTTATACAGAGACAATAAGTTACACCAATGTCAAGGCGACTCATGATGGTCCCCAGGAAATTACTAAAAGGAGGAACATGGTCCTTAAAAGGGGATGTGACCACCACAGACAGCAAAGCATCCTGGCCACAATGTTGGAAAAGGGTTCTTGTGGTAGGACATTCCATTCCTCCACCAGCGTGGTTTAAAACTTCTGAACAATCATTGGTGCATGTGGACGTGCTGCAACATGTCTCCTGGGAGAAAATAAAACATGGAATTCCACAAGGCTCTGTCTTAGGTCCCCTCCTCTTTCTGTTATACATCAATGACCTTCCTGGAAATTTATCCGACAAAGTTAAGAGTGTTTTATTTGCAGATGACACTAACCTGACTGTGCGTAAAACACCAAACAGTACTATAGAATTTAATGTAAATGAAGTACTTAGAGTAGTAGCAAATTGGTTTAAGGCAAATTCATTAAAATTAAATTTTGAAAAAAACACATTATATTAGGTTTAAAACAAAAAACTATGCACAGCCAGATATATGTATAAACTATAAAAACAACACAATCTTAGAAACAGAGAGTATAAAATTTCTTGGTATTAAAATAGATCAGAAACTCTGTTGGCATGATCATATCACTACACTACTGGCAAAGTTAAGTAGTGCCACCTTTGCAATACGAACACTTTCTCTAACAGCAGATCTAGAATTAATGAAACAGATATACTACTCATATTTTCATTCAGTAATGTCATATGGCATAATTTTTTGGGGAAACTCTTCACAAAGTAAAAAAGTTTTCATAGCACAGAAAAGAGCTATTAGGTTTCTGTGTAGGGTAAAACCAAGAACTTCTTGCAGACAACTCTTTAAGAAACTCAATATTCTTACAATGTATTCTCAGTATATATATTCTCTCATGAGCTTTGTCATAGAAAATTTTAACCTGTTTACACCTAATTCACAGGTACACAGTTTCAATACAAGAAACAGAAATAACTTGCATAAAACACAAACATCTCTGTCATTAGTACAAAGAGGAGTTAATTATTCTGGGATACATCTGTTTAATAAACTACCTAATCGTATAAAACAGCTTTCAGATAATAAAGATGTATTCAAACAAAAACTTAGAGATTATCTTATTGGCAACTCCTTCTACTCCATTCAAGAATTTGAAGAAAATAATTAATTGTACTCATTATGACGTTTGCAAAACTCAGTTGCAAAAATGTATGTTTATTATTTCTTGTATTTGTAAAATATGTATATATATATATTTACTATGATATGACTCATATTACGTGTATATGTATGAACAATGACATGTTTCACATCCCAGAGGTATTTCCTCAGCAGGGATCCATGGAACAAGATTGATAAATAAATAAATAAATAAATAATAATGCATCCCACATGTGTTCAATGGGATTTAAGTTGGGAGAGTGGGCAGGACGATCCAATTACTGAATGTTTTCTCATTCTGTGACCTCCTCCATCTGCCCAGCATTGTCATTCATAAAAATTAATTCAGGACCAAATACACTCCTCAAAAGCTGAACATGGGGAGGTAGAACAGCAATAACATTGACTGGTGAGTGTACCCGTTCAAAGATTTATAGGTTGGCACACCCATGCAACATTACGCTCCCCACGCCATAACACTTGGCCCACCAAAATTTACATGTTCAATAATTTTCCCGGGTGTGTTGCATGTTCCCATGTCTTGCCGCATGTGGATATGTCCAGAATCACTACTCAGACTGAATTTGCCTTTAGCTGAGAAATGCACGCGATCCCACTCCTCATCAGTCCAATCCTGATGTTCTTCCATGCAGTTGCCATGTCACTGTGCTGAGGGAGAGTGTGCTCCTTGCAGTCCTTTTAAATGTGTGCACGCTGTTTGACGTGGGTCCCTATGTGCATGTTGCACAATGTAGCAGCCATCTGCCAACCATGGTTGGGCAACAGTGCCCACAGTTTGGAATGCTCCCGTCAGATGTGAAGCAATGCTGTGAGCAATACCAAACTCCTCGGCTACACTTGTCCCACTTCATCATTTATCCAGTTTCCTGATGACTCTTCCCCTTTTGAAGTCGACCAAATGTTTCAATGAAGTTTTCACGGGTGTGCTGCTAGATTGTGTTTTGAAAATACGATATTTTGACAACTAGCTCCGTCATCTTCATCAGGTGTGGAGACATCTGCACTAGTTTGCTGACCATTAGATACAGTATCTGACAGTCAGCTGACCAGTGCAGATGTCTCCACACTTGATGAAAATGACAGAGCTAGTCGTCGAAATATAGTTTTCAAATCATAATGCGGCGGTACACCCGTGAAGACTTCAATGCAAGCATACCTCAGGAAAGTCACATTCTTACATTGACCAAATGTTGTCTCTGGGACATGTTGTAATGTAGAATACCACCACAATAAACAATAACTGCTCACTGATTGACCTGCACTGTCTTGTCCGGTTCCTTAAATGCCTTGTGTTGAGAGGCCAGACACATTTGGCACTATAATCAAACTAACCTCATGATATGTAATGTCGAACTTTTTTGAACGTGTGGGCAACATTCTAACACACATTCAAATGATTAATTACTGTTGGCAATAGACCTTTGTAGTTTACAGCAAAATTGCTTGGGCTTATAGGAATGATGAGTGTCTCTTCTCTATTCGTCAATAGTGGTGCAACCCTTGAGTTCCTATGTATAAAAGCATAGCAAAACCATATTGCTGCTTTGTAAAATGTTTGGTAACCTTATGCTAATAAAAAGGACTCCCACTTACTGTTTGAAGTTACTTGCACATTCAAAGTACCACTCTCATGTAAAAGAAGACTAAACCATTCTTCATTACTACCATTCATCAAATGAAATTTTTTGTATACCGAGCTTTCTATTTAAACAATTCAAACTCATTTTGATTCTATTCTATCTGTCCCCATCAGTTCTCTTTTTAAATTGTCTTGAAGTGCAGCTAGTGTGTCCAAGAAAGTTCACAGGGTGGGTGAGGTTACAGTTAACAGTTCACAATTTATTGTTGACACCGAAAGCATAAAAACTATCAATGTGGTAGTCCTTAGTTGATGTTTACACAATATTAGATGTTCACAGAATTGTGTGTTCCAGGAATAAACACAAGCTTCCAGTCAGAAGGTTGCTGAAATAATTTTTTTCCCCAATTTTGGCATCATAACTGAATGAAATAATGAGCAAAAATGGTTTGCCTTCCATTTATCTGAACTCTTTAAGTTCTCAAACATTTTTATTTCAGATGCAATATATAATAATTTGAAGGCTTTAGATAAAAGAAAATTCATTAGCTTTCACATTTTTAAATATTTGGTCTGATTCATTTTAATTTTAGGAAGATGTGGTGAATATTGAAAGCTAGTATTAGAGAATTCTGCTCTAGTACAAAGAACTTTTTAGAACACCATTCTAATTAATAAAAATAATTCCTGATTTGTGCATTACTCATGTTATTTATTTAGTTTTAAAATAAATTTTTAGTATTTTTTACAGAAATAACTCTGTACCTTAAACTTATTTTGATGTAAATGTCATTTACCTTAAATGCATCCACAGGGAAGTGTTCCAGGTCTGAATTGATCACATGAAGCTCTTGCATTGTCCTGTTTATACCCAGGAATGCATATTGATCAATAGATTTTAGAGGCGTATCAACTATTCTTAATATACGAACTCGCAGAGGATAAAGCATGGGACCATGAAGACGGGCTGCAATTGAAATTCATTTTCTATGAAGAATTTTTTTGTATAAGAAAAACTCACTTATATTTACAATAAGATTTAATAATTACACTACTTTGATACAAGAGGAAAGAGTAAAAGAATAAACTTAGACCTATGCTCTGTTTCTAATAAAAAGTTTAATGAGCAAAAATTCTCCATAACTTCCATTTGAAACAACCTGATTAATGGGAAAACTAAAATAACAAGATTTAGCAAAAATACTGTTGTAATACATAAAAGTATGCTAAAGAACTTGGCAAAGTTTTTGAAAGATAGTTTCCCATTAACCGAAATTAATGGAAACTGCAGTATGATCTCATTGAACGTCTTCTTGTTATAATTTTCTCTTACACTGCAAACTCTGGCAATCATAAATTTATGGCATACTCCCTATATTAGGATGATGATACCTTAGCTAAAGAAGGAAAAGTGCTGTCTGAGGGAGCTTTAAGAATGAATCCTAAACACACATTCTTGTAGAATCTGCTGGAATTTTAGTTCTATGAACAATAACAGATTATGTTAAATGACACTAAAATTTCACAAATCTTCCTTAATTTTAATTAACAATGATAATAACCATTACTCTCACAAATTTGACCCAAGAACATGCCATTCAATCCATATGTAACTGGTGTTGGATAATCATATAATAGCACAATAACAGAAAACTATGAAGATATTACTTTAAGAAAATATAAACTGTATAAAAAATTTAAAACATACAAGATTAAATAAAATGTTAAACATTGCAAAGATGTATGGATTTGTCATAGGTGTACTAATACACAAATGTTCCAGCATGCAGCTATGTATAATTTTTTTGTGGTTTATAATCATTTGCATAAAAAAATGAAATTAGACTTGTCTGATGAGCTGAATTTGAGTGATTCAGAAAATAACTTCTTTGTCTTCTACTAGTGCTACATTACTCTGTGACTATAAATGTAATCACTGCAAGTGTTTTCTAACATTAGTAAATGTGAATTAACTTACCAATGTTGCATTCTTGAAGTGTTAATTCTTCAATAGGGGCATGGAGAGATGCTACATTAGCTAAGCCTACTGCCATTGATGCTAAGTTTGAATTTTCACATTTTATATACAGTCCCTGATCACTCTCCTTGGTGCATTCACATGGGTACAGCATCATACCATTTTCAGGACATCTGTAGAGTGGTCCAGGAGGAATGTATTCTCCCCTCACTACAGTGGCTAGGATCAGAATTGTGGCATATTGGAGCATGATGTGAACCTGTAAATAAAACATACAAAAAACTGTAATATAGCTAGTAAACAACTACTGGTACCACATGACAAAGAGTGAAAAATGTATTACCACTGTGATATAAAAATCAGAAAGTCACATTATGAAGTAATAACAAAGGTAGCTAGCGCTACATAAAATGTAAATATTTGTAAAAGACACTTAAAACTATTTTGGACAGACAAGCTCAATTTCTTTTTGGAATAAAAATGAATGTTTGAGACATGGACCATTCTTTCTTCATGCTATGTTTGTCATTTATTGATCCAAACTCAAGCAATTTGAGATAAATTAGAAAGTTAGCAAAATAGGGTGTAATAACAACAAAACTGAAAAAGAACAACAATAACGCTAAAAATAACGTTGAAAATAACATTAAAAGATGGAGTGGCAGCGGAATGAAATCTCTAGTGTGGCTGCTCTCATTAAGATGGCACCAAAATGGATCGAGGAGGTACAATGGGACCAGGTCGTAGTCCTGGTCCCTATGTACCGGCCGTCCTAACTGTGATTTTTAGGCGGCTTTCCACACTCATCTAGGTGTATGATTGGACGGTCCCCAATCTTCATGTAATAAACGACACTTTTCATAAACGTAATTTAGAACACAATTTTCACAGACAGAATGAGACATATCAGTTTCCCCCGACCGAAACTACGACTTGCCTAGCTAGCCGATGGTAAATGAAAAGGTAATTCTGTTTGTAATACGTGTTTTTGAAGTGAAAACTTCTATATCCGCGTTACGCGATGTTTGGGGGGGGGTAAATCCATGAGTTCCCAAGAAGCGCATCAGATCACGCCCACCTGTTGCGTGTATGATATGCACGCAGGGCGCTTTTCGCAAAATGTTTATACGAAAAAACAGTTTTTATGCGATTTTGATGGAGTTTTCCATTCATACACATTAAAACAAATAGAAAAACGCTGTTGACGTTTGATGTACAGAAACCGAAACCCTCTCCTCCTTTCTCCCCTTACCTTCATTTCTGTCACCATTATTCATACAAACACACAGTTTTTATTTGATTTTGATAGTAGTTAGCACACATATGCTTCCAAACAAGGCGGTATGGTAGCTCAGTTGTTAGGGCTCTTACTTCCGTAAATTCATGGTCGCAGGTTCAAATCCCGCCAATGAGTAGGTATTTTTAGGAGATGTATTTTATTATATGATGAATTTTTAGTTTTTGAAATGAAAAGTACTTTAGGTGCGTTTGGCGATTTTTGAATCGGTAAAATCTTATGAGTTCGCATTACCGACATGCTAATGTTAATAGCATATCTGTTGCGGTCTGGTGGATAAGTGGTTTAAGTGTCTGACTGGCGAACGAAAGGTCTCGGCGGGTATTTTCATAAAACATTAAACCGAACTTCGCATCTACACAGATTGCTGTGTAAACCTTGTTCGTCTTAGCACTACCAGTTGAGGTTAAGGCGGCTAAAGCTGCGTATCCACTACGCGCGGCAAACCCTCGAACATTGGGTCGCGCGGCAGCCGCGTATAATGGATGCGCTGTTGACATGCGAGCCAGCTCGAACATTGGCGCGGTCGAACATGCCGCGCTGCGAGCCATTCTCTGTCGGTCTTTAGGTGAGCGGCAAAGGGACCCCACTAATTGGCTCGCGCGCAGTTGGGACGCGGTGTCTTTCTTTGAGTTGGCTCGCGCGGCACAGCGACAGTTTACTGCCATGAACAACGAAAAGTGTAGATTTCTAATACAGTTGTATCGTGCGAAAGATTTTTTGTGGAATAGTAAATGTGCAGATTACCACAACAAAACGCTGAGGGACGATGCATGGAAGGAAATAAGTTCAGCAATGGGCTTACCCGTTTCCGACTTAAAGAAGAAGATGGCTACGCTTCTGGCATCATACAGAAGAGAAAGATCAAGAATAGCTAAAAGTCTTATTACTGGTTCTGGTAAGTATTTATTATTTGACACTTATAACGATCCCCACGGTATAATTTATCGATTTGTGCTGTGTATGTCTACAATATATGCCATATGGTAGCCTGCAGGACAGAATATAGCACCACTCGTATTCCTACTTGCGGAAGTCTCAGTAAAAATGGTCGCGAAAACTGACTGTGCCTGCATTGCTTGCCGCGCAACTCTGGCTGGGTTGCGTTGCCGCGCGCGGCAGCCGCGCTTGTCAACAGAAACCCACGAACATGGGCTCGCGCGGCGATTCCTGGCTTGGTGCGCGAGCCAGTGTTCGAGGGTTTGCCGCGCGTAGTGGATACGCAGCATAAGACGGGCGGAAAGCGCAGCCTAGGTCATTTATTACATCCACACGGATTTTTTTTTTTTTTTTTTTTTTAACAAACTATCAGATTAACCTGTGAGTACAAGATATGATCAAAGCATTCGGTGAATTCATGCTGCCGCACTCCACGATGACGGATCAGCTAATTTCAATGCAGAGCTCGAGTTAGCACTTTCAACTGTTTGGTGCAAACAGCCAGTTAAAAGTTTTTGCCACTTTGGCCTCTCATTCGAGAGGACGCCGGTGCGAATCCCCGTCCCGGCATCCAGATTTGGGTTTACCATGGTTTTCCTAAATCACTCCAAGCGAATGCCGGGATGCTTCCTTCAAAAGGCAATGGCCGAATTCCTTCCCGTTCCTTGTCCCCAGTCCAATACCGCCTCTAATGACCTCGACGTTAACGAGACGTAAAGCCATAAGTAAAAAAAAATAGCCTTTGCTAAAATATGGAACATTTTCAATAGTGTCTTGCTTCGAGGACCGCGAAACACGCATTAACACGAAATTTATTTTCAAATTGCAAAAAGTACTAAAGAATGAAATGAAATATTAAACCAATGTTTGGTTAAGTTGCAGTGACACCGGCAACTGTTTATAAGTGGTTCGAGGGACTTCTTAATGCTTCTGAATCGATCTAAGACAAAAAGCAATCCACATCTCTCTGGCTTATGGCTTTACGCATCATCGACGTTGGGGTCATTAGAGGCAGGAAAGGACTAAGGGCAAATATCGAGAAGGAATTTGGCCATGGCCTTCTGATGGACCCAACGTGGCCTGGAGTGATTTGGGGAAATGATGGAAAAGCCAAATCTGGATGTCCTGACGGGGAATCGAACCCGCGTTCTCCAGAATGTGAGGCCAGATCCAGATGGCCTTCAATAACAACGACTAAGGAGAGTGTTGAACGAATGAGTGAAATTATTTAGCCAAACAGGCAACTGAAAATTACAGAAATTCGTGTGAATTTGAAAAAGTCTTATGGTTCAGTTTAAAAGCAGTTAAGCAACAGTTTTCTGCATGAAGCTAATGTGCGCTGAATTTGTTCTACGTGCTTTTATAGCCGAACAAAAGGAACTACGATTATCAATATCTATGATGCTGAAACCAAGGTTCAGAGCTCTCCATAAAATTTTGCCTCTTCTGCCAGAGCCAACATGCGATTTTGTGCGAGCTGAATTTGTACCCAGGAATATTATTGTGAACTACAAAATATTATAAGACGGTACCAGAACATTTAAGAATAGATTCATCAGAGAATTGGATAAATGATTTCATTTTTTTATCGTAAGAGGAAATGCATGAGTCATTATTGCCGGGAGACCCCAAAGGGTAAATAGGTCACCGAGTGACAGAGTTTCAATTTGCTATACTCTTTTGCTGCAGCTACCCTTACCTTACCCGGTAATCCTTCCGGGTATAGCGGACCTACAGTTTAACCGGAAATCCGAACCACGGAGCGTTCTAGCGTACTTCAACTGAACAAATGGAAGCTTTGCCAGAGATGAAGGTCAGTTTTAAGGCCCGTGACAATGCTCCGTGTACCATATCGCTTCTGTTAAAGCTACTTCTGTTAAATAAATAAATAATAATAATAATAAAAAAACACTTGACAGTCTTGGAGTCTTCCGGCAGAAGGAAAAACTTAAAACTATGGAAATCATACGCCCAACACTTCATACTTATAGCTACAAATGTACTAAATAATAATAATAATTCCGTCTGGTCGTAATGACCTGTTGACAGGGTTTCTATTGGCTGCGCGTTCCGCCCCTGTCGTAGCATCCTTAACCTAACCAAGTAGTGCTACAAAGAACAGGTGACCTACAGTTTAATGTGGAATCCGAACCACGAAGCTTTGGAGCACACTTTACATTATACAGCAAGCTAAGCCAGAGGTGAAGGTCGGGTTAAAGGTGTATGAAAATCCCCGCCAAGACAGGGATTCGAACCGGGGACCTTCAGTTCCCCAGTAAACCCCTTAATTACTAAGCCATCAGACCGCTACAGATACACTATTAACTTTAGCTTGTCGGTAATGCGATCTAATAACATTTTACCCATCCAAAAATCGCCCAACACGCCCAAAGAAGTTTTCACTTCAAAAACTAAAAATCTATCTTCGTCCACAACCCGAAGGTTGGGCGAATATTCCAGAAGGAAATGTACCAAGCTATTATATAGATCAGAGGCAGGAAGGCCAATTCTTTTCCTCAGCGGCCTGCAGTTTAACGTAGAATCAGAAGTACGGAACGTCCCGGCTAGCTCATATATTCAAATACAACTCGTAAAAATTCCTGCTCACCACCGAATTTGAACACACAACCGCAGAGAGACAATTTCGGACGCAATTTCCTTAACCGTTGAGCTACCAGACCGTCTTGTTTTGAAGTATACGTGTGCTACGTATTATCAAAATCGGATAAAAACTCTGGGTTTGTATGAACAACGTTGACAGAAATTAAGGTAAGGAGGAAAGGAGGATAGTGTTTAGGTTTCTGTAAATCAAACGTAAACAGTGTTTTTCTGTTTGTTTCAACGTATAATAACGTGCCTATGGAAGTTTTCACTTTAATACTACGATGTATCCTCATACACCTTTTCCACCGGATATGGCACCGTGAGACTCGTAGGTCTTCCATAAATTCTACGTGACTGTGAAAGGCAAACGATTTGAATCTATTGTGTACATCGTTGCAGCCACAACAACGCAACTAAAGTCACCAACAGAAGACGACTTTCAGAACTTGGCAAGAACGTTGGAATAAGTTTGTTCGAAGCCGGAGTACCCTGAGGCAAACAGATAGTAATGAGCACGTTACTAACATAAATTTGTGTTGATTGGAACGCTCACCGTATTTTTGATCATATCTCTTATACGATGGACAGATCTGAAATAGCCCCTGTTATCCGTCTCTGACCCTAATATGTCGATCCATAACCCGCTATTCTAGGCTGCTGGGTATTATCTTGTCACAAACAAAAAGAACAAAAAATTAAGCCGTTGTTGTGCTCCTGCCGACCAGAATGTTCTTTAAAAGTCAGGCAAATACAGACGAACTATTTGTGTGAGATTATGTGCCTGAGCTGGCTTCGGTTTTTTCCTCTAGAATTACTGTGTTGCTTATAATTATTTTAATCTTTTCATATAGAACGAAACGCTAAAATTTTTTGCGAATACCTTATAAAGACATCCCAGTGGAAATCAGTGGTTCTTTTACGGCATCTCTAAGCTCATAACACTTCAGGTTAGGTTTAGGTAAGGCTCTATAAATACTTTGCTACCTTATATACAGGGTGTTACAAAAACGTACGGCCAAACTTTCAGGAAACATTCCTCACACACAAACAAAGAAAATATGTTATGTGGACATGTGTCCGGAAACGCTTACTTTCCATGTTAGAGCTCATTTTAGTTTCGTTAGTATGTACTGTACTTCCATGGCCCCCACGCTCTCCTGACCTCAACCCTCTTGACTTCCATTTATGGGGGCATTTGAAAGCCCTTGTCTACGCAACCCCGGTACCAAATGTAGAGAATCTTCGTGCTCGATTTGTGGACGGCTGTGATACAATACGCCATTCTCCAGGGCTGCATCAGCGCATCAGGGATTCCATGCGACGGAGGGTGGATGCATGTATCCTCGCTAACGGAGGACATTTTGAACATTTCCTGAAACAAAGTGTTTGAAGTCACGCTGGTACGTTCTGTTGCTGTGTGTTTCCATTCCATGTTTAATGTGATTTGAAGAGAAGTAATAAAATGAGCTCTAACATGGAAAGTAAGCGTTTCCGGACACATGTCCACATAACATATTTTCTTTGTTTGTGTGTGAGGAATGTTTCCTGAAAGTTTGGCCGTACCTTTTTGTAACACCCTATATATATTTATATATATGGAGTATAATGAAACCCTAAGAATATTTTTCCTTATTTATTAATCCAAAGCACAGGTAGTCATCAAACTGCATATTCATGTTTCTTGTGCTGCATCATGAAGTTTTAGCATAGAATTATATAAAGTTGATCCAATTACTTTGAAAAAATTTCAGACCATGTGTAGCATAACGAGTTTCATAGAGAAATTACAAAGAGGCTTAAGATTACTCTGGGAAAAATTAGTAGTCATGGTAGCGACAGAGTAACAAACAGAGCGAGCGAGGTAATAGGTGTGTGCGCTTGAGTTGGTGATAAACTGTTACTGCGAGCAAAGGACCTTGTATCTTCGGATCCTTATCTATCGAATAATGCTTTAGTAAATAGCAAGAAGTCATATAAAGTTTATTATCTTTCAAATAGAAAAGATTAAGTTAATAAGTTTGAAAATTAAAGTATTAAACGGGACATGTATCCCTGGCGACTGTGATTATAATCTAAAATGAAACACGAAGTCCGATAGCTATATAAAAATACGAGCTCAGACACCAGAAGACTAAAATTAATACAACAACCATTACATAAATTAAAATCACGCATAACCGACGACGGTCTGGAATCAGCTAAAAGCGATACCAGGGCAGTCTACAGTGAAAACAACTCGTGTCTCCCAGAAGATACGTGTTTCACAACGCTAACTAATTTATTTCCCACGGCATAACCGTTGACAATCTTTTTCGCTGGTGGCGTTATTATTTTCCTTCCAACATTTTCAACAACTTTTCCCTACATCAACAAACATAACACCTCTTGTACAGTGAATAAGTAACCAACTACTTGTACTACAATAAGCAAGAGAGAAAGGCAAATGTCGAGCACATTTGGTACGGGGTCTGCAAGCAGTGGCTAAATGTCGGTAATAAAGGTACCCATGTTTACCTGAATACAACGACAGGGTGGAGAAAATAAAGTAATCAAGATTCCATATACACGCTTAGAAACATATTTTCTCCACATGCAACTACGAAATGGTTTAAAACTTTTGTACGAATTCTCTGTCCCGCTAGCAACTATAAACTACAAAATTTTGAAATAAATTAAGATGTGGAACTATTTAGGTTTTCCTGTCGCTTATGTTTTTTTGTTGTTTAGAGATAGCTTTTGGCCAGTTCCTTTGACGTCCACGTCGCGGAGAATTTTAATTGGAGGTATATATTTTTTTGGCAAACTTTTACATACTCGTTCCCGTACTGTCATCTTCTAGTGCGCAAACTGCAAAGTGTAGTAGTTTCTTTCTTTTTTTTTCTCTCTCTAAATGTAGTGCTACAAAAAAGGAATTCTAAAGAAATATTGATTTTGATGTGGTACCGTATTAGCTTTACTATAACAGAGTTTTGGAAACATGATAACTTAAGTATTGATGAATCTCTCTCTCTCTCTCTCTCTCTCTCTATATATATATATATATATTTACATATATATATATAATTTTAGCCCCTGATTTATAGTAATAAACTGAAGGGATGGTTAGATTTTTATTTTTGAATCATAGTTTACACAGTTAACCTAGTACTTTTCATTGATATCTCAGCAGCAGATAGTTAGGTATGCATAATAAGCGTTGTGATTAATGTTTAACGTAGGTGGATAACACTGGCAAATATTGTGACAAATGTGGGTAACTTTCACTTTTTTAAAGGACGGCAAATTTCAGTTTATTGAGAAAACTACGATTCAAACCATAATCAGTCAAAATGAATCATTAGCTATGTGAAACTTACGATTGTAATTCAAAATTATATCCCCTTCTAAACAAGAAAAGATCTAAAATCCACTCGGATGTTCAGTCAGTCGGTGTGGCATAAACCCGAGAGGTTTTTATTGCATCAGTACGCCGGGAAAGTCCTCTACTCACACAACAAGAGTTGAAAGAGCTCTGTTACTCTATGATTCAGTAATCCAGTAATCCGTCCTGCCATGTCATATGCTTCCTCCGTGTGGTGTACTGCTGCTTCTTCCAAACTTCAAAGGTTACAATTCTTCCGAAACAAATTCCTTCGAATGATTCTAAAAGCATCCCGGTTTTCGCGTAACACACAACCCCACAGAAAATTCTCCCAACCATTAAAACTTACGCTATAACATCAGCAAGAACTTTCCTGCATAATCTAAACATTGTATCATAAACACTAGGCAAGAGATCAACATTACAAGTGCGGCTCAAACATATAGCCTTCTACAAGAAACTGAAAGTGAAGACGAACATTGATCCTCTTCGAATATATTCAAGAATGTTGTGTGATCGTATTCTCTGCACAAGTGTTATTGTTATTACTTTTAATTCACTTAACATTTGTTATTATTATTATTTTCATTCGTATTAAATGTATATCTTTGCAATTAATACTGCATCTCTATCAGGAGAAAAATAAAAAATGATGTAGTTACTAACTGCAAAGTAAAAATTCTTAATGCCTTACTACTTATAAATCTAAATCAACCAGCACTTTGTGTCTATTAAATGTATGTTGCACGTCTTGTAAATGTCACTGTTCGTTCATAATTATTTCGGTCATGGCTATTTTGATAGAATCTGATCTGATTTCGGTAAACTATACAAAACCGAACTCTGGATGCCCGGACGAGGATTTGAACCCGAGTCCTCCCATATGCAGGAGCCAGAGTGTTACCGCTCACCCACCACTATATCTTCAATTTACCGCTGTAATATAACTTACACAAAGGAATCCAACTGAATTACCCTCAGATCAGGCGCTGCAAACATCTTATACATAAATAGATCTATTTAAATAAAAAGAAATGATGCAAGCTGGTTTCAAACTCAATCAACACTTCCTGCGTAGTTAAAAATTTAAAATTTCACGAAAAATATGCACATTATTTGTTATAATTGCATGATGAAATTACTACAAATATTAAAAGTGATATTTAGGTCACTGTCATATTTCGTGTATGTATGTATTAAAGTATTCTGACGAAGAAAGGAATGGAAGTAAAATGCGAAACATTTGGTAACAATTTATAAGGATACTTAGCTTTTTATGTTATCACTGATATTCTTGAACGATTAAGTGTGGGTTTTTCCAAGTTTACCAGGCGAAGTGGAAAAACCTACAAAGACAGTGAAAGCGCGTGTTGTTGCGACCATATGGATGACGGCTGTGTTGCATTTATATTCTTTGCGTTTAATACATTGTACCTGCTTCGAACCTAGTAGGCTAAGGTGCAGTAACAAATCATTGTACCGAGCGTGGTGGGTGATCGGTAACGCTCTGGCCTCCCATTCCGGAGAACGCGGATTGGAATCCTCGTTAAATCATACCGATTTGGGTTTTCCATGGTTTCCCCAAATCACTCCAGACGAATGCCGGGATGGTTCATTCAAAAGGTCGTGGTCTATTTCATTCCTATTCGACGAGGCGTAAAGTCAGAAGCAAACAGAAAAAAAAAACAAATCTTGGCATTTTTTCTGGGGCTAACCTCAAAGAGTAAGGATAATATAATCCAACGGATGTAGTAACAGACAATTGTGTAGGAATTCCTCACAAGTATTCTGTTATTCTGTGTCTTTAAAAGATTTTGGGGAGTAAGAAACGGATCATTCCAATATTCTACATGAATACAACGGGAAAGCGCATAAAATCCGTAATCACAATGTCCAGTATACATACGGATCCGATGAATATCTCCTCCGCGCCTTGTACGGCGGCGTTTTAATGTACTCAGCCAACCCGTTGGTGATTCGTCTGCTGCATGAGAATTTTGGGTGGCCTTTCCTTTGGGGCCTTTCTCAACTACAGACTTCAAGTGCCAGCGCCGAATTTCCCAATCTCCCTCTTTCCATACTCACACACCTCACTGAATACGCCAGTATGATATTGATCCGTTCTTTTTTTTCTGTCTCTGGTTTTGTACGTCTCATACGGGAGTTCAGTGCCTGCATTAGGATGGTACACCTCTACGTTGTAGAGAACTGTTCAGTGCTGGGTGGATAGGCACCTGGCGGAACGTATCAACTTTGTTTTCGTGCAAGTCGAGACGGTGTTGTTTTTGTTGAAATGCGGTCAGCAGTAGATGGCCTTGCAGATCAATTCCAACTGCAGTGAGTAATCGAGTTTCCCGTTACCGGCTCGGCTTTGAGGCCCGTTACGTGTAGTGCCAAGGCCTTGACATTAATGTCAGCGTGGCAGTTGAAACATCCTTACTGTAACATATTTTAACAATCCAAGAATTTCAGTGAAAATGACAAATGAATTTGTGTCACGATTCTGCACGATAGCTTTGTACTGCATCCTATCCATTGCTGTTACTCTGAGATGGGTTGCTGAGAATACGGTGAGGAGACTCTTAGAATGAAGACAGCATATTTGTTTACTGAGGGAATCTTCTCTCCATTCTCCCACGAATATCTACACCACTGTGGCCAGAAAGAAACATGGTATGCAGGTCTAATTTTTACATTATCTCCTTAGGTATGTTCGTCTTTTTATCCATTACAATTTTGCATGTGAGAAAAAAACAACAATAAAACCATGATCCTAATTACCCTTAATTTTGCATGTAGTTTTCTCCCCGTAGGAGAATATTTGTTTAATCTTGCGAACCTAACGCAACAACCATTTCCATTTAAAAAAAAAAAAATAAACTTCTCTTCGGTCTTCCAACACAGACGTTTGCGTTTTGAGGTTCAAAATGACAGTAAACCACTTTCATATTTGTTCTACAACGTCTACAACATCAAATTTACTCATTAACCAGACGTGAATTCCTGTATCCAAAGTAAATTTAAAATCGAATTGAGAGGATTATCTGCAATTTGATGTTAGTGATGAACCATTCATCCATCTAAACCATCTTGCCGATGACAGCTTCAAGTACTTAATAATTATTCGCCAATGTGGTGGCTTTGTGACTTGTTGTTAGAAGGTTTGACTGGGATACGTTAATTCCGCGTTGTGGAAATGTAAAAAAATGTGCCATGGTCAGGGTCTCGCCATAGAGACACGTGGTATCTTAAGCCATGTTACACAGTAACTTTCTTTCGTCTAAGGTACACATAATATTCGTGAGTGACGTGTTCCAGCGGTATACAAAATACCGAATTTAATTAATCCAATGAACATTATTTGTGGCATTCTTAAAGACAGAGCAAGTAACGCAAGCTTTCATTCAACGGGTGCGCCTCGTTTCTCCAGATACGGTTCGATCTTATCTCCATTTATATGAAATAGCAGAGCAGAAATACCACATGGTTCATTTACCTTAATGGGGTCATTTACTTTGTAGTGATCGTGAAATCTGAAAGTCTGGACAGTGATTCGAACCAGGGCCTCCCGAATGCGAGGCCATAACGTTACCGCTCACCTACCACGCTCGGTAAGATTTTGGAGCACGTGTTTCATGTAAAACAGAGCCGATGTCAAAGGAAATGATGAATGCTTATGTAATATTGTCTTCAGTCAAGTACTTATGGCAAGGAAAATAAAAGTTACATGTTTGCTGCTGAAGTGTTATACAGATTATTTTGCCTTCATCATTCCATTTGTGATGGTTCTCATTACGGTATTCATTCGAATAGGATTATGATAAGAACACTGAAGTCAGCATATCTGGTATGTGTATGTGTATATCTTATAATCATGGTTATCGGAGTTTTCTAAACATTACTTTTTATCGGCTTCAATGATTATACTACTTTTGCTTCTCCTTTCGTTGACTCATCAGCTCTCATTAATAATTTTTTGCAAAGTTTTTCGCTATTTTAAAAGAAAATTGTTACTACCTACAAGTTTTGAAAACGTTTTTGAAATAATTCCCAGCAAAATTCAATGGAAAACGTCCTCTATTGTGGAAATGCTGTCAGAAATATATTTTATTTTGTTTTTACGAGTTAGTCATATCCGGCAGAATTGATGACTAGGAGAGGCGTGAAGCATGTATGTAGTCAATTTTTTATGAATAAGTTAAACGCGTTCGGGAAATAAACCAACAAATTCAATTGCATTGGCGTGACAATTGTTCATAAAAAAAAATGGATCCTATCGCAATTGAGGAAATGGCCCACAAAATACAGATCTTGTATGTAGTGTTTCATCTGATTGTTAAACGTACGTATTTCAGAACAGCATTATCACTTTTTTTCTTTTTATTTATATTTTTAATCCAGACTTATTCCTACTTTTTTATTAATTAACTCACAGTTTCGAAATAAGGTGGCAAATGAAGGGTAAAGAATGCGAGATGCAGCTGTTTAATACTTTAGATTTTCCTCCAATAAAAATATTAATTAATAATCAAAAATGCTTTTCTACGAGGATTTAGAATATTTTCCGTGATTCGAAACACAATTGTTTCGTTTTAAACAACGTTGAGAATCTCTGAAATCATTTTTATTAAGTCTTGCTTACTGGAAGGCATAAAGAACAGTGAAACGTTCGCGTATGCGTTGGAACGGGCCTGACATCCACCTGGAACGAACAGAGCACACTGGATTGATACTCAGGGTTACTTGTTTGTTGGTTTTGCGTAAAATAAGAGGTCAAGATGAATGATGCCCAAGCGTTTGTACTAGTGGAGGTAGAATTCCTCATTACTCGACTCTCATGATCGTTTTGTTAAATATTAATTTTTTGAAATTAAATGATAAAATGACGCCAATGCAACTGTATTTGTAGCTTAATTGCCGTACGCGTTTCGCCTCTCATCGAGGCATCATCAGCGACGAATTTATTATAAAATTTACATTGGATTTTGCAAAATTATTTGACATAATTCTTAACTGGCGCCTTCAGCGCACCACCACCTTTGACAGTAAGAAAATAAGATGGGCACCAAAAAAAAGCGAATTGTAGAAGACGCAATGTTTATATCCTGTACACAACAGCAAAGGCAAATGGCTGTAACGGAAACATGCTTTGGAGAAAAAGCAAAGATGTGTGGTTAATATCCTGAAATCCACTAATGTAAATAGTAAGTGTAAATAATAAGAAAATGTATCAATTTAGAATTATGTCAAATAAGTTTGTAAACCCAATGTAAATTTTAAAATAGATTCGTCGCTGATGATGCCTCGATGAGAGGCGAAACGCGTACGGCAATAAAGCTACAAATACAGTTGCATTGGCGTCATTTTATCATTTAATTTACTGAGCAACTGCGGAAAAATGGCCTACAAAAACACTGCATTAATTTTTTGATATCCTGTTTTATCTGTCGGAACAGAAAAACATGTTGGAAGAGAAGAAACAGAAAGTGTGTTAACGTTTTTAAAAAAAGTTGCATTTCAGTTAATAATGTTCGTAGTTTTAATCAGAGCTTATTTATTAGGATATGCTGATATTTAATATGGAAATAGATAAAAACCATCGTGGATTATTTCGTGGATCATGGAATGTTTTCAGTTCTTTGACTGATCTTTGAACCAGGAAAGATCCGGAAGCTATGCTTAGGATTTAACTGCTTAGCTACTCATCTCAAAAGTTACTACGATTTTTTTATTTTTTTTACATCTGAGATTATACAGCCAACTCAGCGGTGATTATGTGTAATCCAGTGCTTTCAGTTTCTTCCAGTAAGCATTTTTCCAACCAGTTATACACACCACAGGACGGACAAGACATTCACAGACACAACATTTTAACATCCATGCCCGCGGCCGGACTCGATCTGGCTACCTTCGGCACGCGGATCTAGTACTCTAGCCCCTAAGCTAACTAGGCAGGCTTACTTCGAAATTCTGTGTTCCGTTATGAATTCCTAAAATGCTCTTTAAAATGTAATCACGACAAAGGTCTTGAATGTTCGGTTATTTACCGAACAAAATATATTATTCACAAACTGTCGGCATTTTCTGCAGGTACAAACTTAAATCCGCAAATCAGCTTGTTTACAAGAAATTTTCGGACTAAAACGAACAAATAAGAACTCTCAGTTCTAAGAACTAAGAAAATAAGCTGCCTCCGGAAAATAAACGGTGTGTTTACTGAAGGAGTTTCTTACTGTTGTGGCTTCATGGCCCGTCGACATCGAAGTTATTAGGGATGGGAGACGTGTGAGGAGAAGGAATTCGGCCATTTCCTATTGAAGGAACCATCCCGGCGTACGCCTAGAGTGATTTCGAGAAACAAAGGAAAACCGAAATCTGGATGACAGGATCATTGATCGAACCCACGACCAGCCGACCATAGCATGCTGTTCAGACGGGGCCAACGTATTTACGTTTTCTGGACATATTTGATAAAAAATAAGATCTAGCTTTCAGCTTTTTTTATTTTAGATGCTGTAAGATATCGTTTCTACATGTAGACTTAACTGGTAATTGTATAAAAGAGATGAAATTATTTTTACATGAAACGAGAGAAACTAATAAAATATAGAAGAATAATTTACAACTTATATGTGTGACTTTAAATTTTATCTTCAGTAGTCCTTTGGAAAACAAAACAAATTTCCTGAATGTTCGGTGGTACAGTTGTGAATGCTGGTAAAAGTCGAGTCCGATGGGTGATTCGGGGAGACGCGGGTTTAAATCCACGTCCCGCCATGCAGATTTCAGTTTTCCTAAAACACTCCAGCCGAATGTCGCGATAGTTTTTCAAAAGGCCATCGGCGAAATCCTTCCCGTTCCTTGCACCAAATTCCTTTCCGCATCTAATGAACTGTATGTCGGCGAGGTATATAGCCATAAAGAATAAAAAATAAAGCATCAAGCGGACAATTCACACTTAATTTTAAGTTTTCGACGAGATAAAGTAAAACTAGCTTCGCTTACCAACTGATAAGAATGACGTTAGAATGAAAGAATGGAAGGTTTTACTGTCACTCGCATGGCAGCGTTGTAAATCCTCAATCAACTTTTCAATGAAAGAAACCATTCTTGAATCGCGATCGTCGGCCGTTAGTTTTTGCGTTCTGACTTTAGTGTAGTATAAAGTAACAACAGACTTCAACACTAATATCGAGCAATATTGATCGGCTGTACAAGAAATTCTGTTCATTTGCGGAATCATAAAGTAATAGATTCCATATTATCTCATTTGACTACTGTAGGCGTTTTTATACTTTTTTCTAGTATTTCAGATGAGTTTTAAGTCTTAAAACTGTTTCCGGTAGGATTTTGTTTAACCGATTTTCATAAAGGGGAAAGATGTATAAATATAAAAAATAGAAAAAAATAAAAAAATAAAGCAAATATATTCACAACAGACTTCAACACTAATATCGAGCAATATTGATCGGCTGTACAAGAAATTCTGTTCATTTGCGGAATCATAAAGTAATAGATTCCATAGTTATTACTTTATCTCATTTGACTACTGTAGGCGTTTTTATACTTTTTTCTAGTATTTCAGATGAGTTTTAAGTCTTAAAACTGTTTCCGGTAGGAATTTGTTTAACCGATTTTCATAAAGGGGAAAGATGTATATAAATATAAAAAATAAAAATAGAAAAAAATAAAAAAATAAAGCAAATATATTCATAACAGACAGTTTCTGAACACAGACTTTAGACACAATAATGGTTGTCCCTTTTGCCTTGGAGGAACGTGATGGGAACCAAGTCTAGTATGAATACTGTACGTGACATAGCCAACGATCAGACATCGATAGAGAACCATGTCAAGTCACGGGTGAAAACTTCCTGCTTCTAAACAACTAACGCTATTATCATCATTCCTTGACTGATTACTGAAAAACCAATGCGTGTGTCCTTTAAACAACAAAGTGAAACAACAGTGTTTACTACAACGGGAACAATGTTTATCTAGTTATATTGCATACCGGTACAAATATAATATTTTCTTTAAGAGTGAGAAAATCATCACAGTGAACGTGTTTTGTATATTTTCTTGGCAGAATCACTACTTGATTTTAAATATACGACACAGAGCAAATAAACTGTATTTTTTTTTTTAAAGATTTTTTTAGAACAGGTTTCTGTTACTCTAGGAAATGATGATTTTGTATAATGCGATTAAAATTATTTTGAATACATTTTTAATAAAATTTTTGGAACAGTTTATTTTCTCTTTAACAGTCGGTCGTACATTGTTCTTCGATGTTTCCGACTCTCAATAGCCTATTTTCCCTAACTGTGTCAGATGTCTTTCTTGTACTTCGTTGTTAGTCTTTTTCATTCAACCATCCGTCGATCCACCGTCTCAAGTTATGATTGGCCTGTAGCTGTATGCGTGGTGATTATTAACATTCCAATTCTGGCATTAATTACCCTGGCAATTGTAGAGATACTCAGGGATCTTTCCATAAGTAGGTACTAATATATTAATTTAGTAATTTGTCTGCCATTTCTTTGAGTCACCACACTTCATTCTCATAGTTAATTATACAATTTATGATGAAGTTTTACATGCGTTTCTATTAACATTCCATACGTTCTAGTATAACAAATGATTTTTATGAGGATTTCTGTGTATAATTTCAGGTGTTTCGGCCTTATATCGTCGTACGTTACTACAGTAATTATTTCCTGTATTTGTTTTAGAAGTATCCTTAAGTCATCGATTGTTCAGAAGTCTTAAGAATTTCTGCTGTTCTTATGTCCGCATGTTTTCCATTTTGGTATCGACCTCCAATCTTTATTTCTGAAAATTCCCAATTATTTGACACATAATGTCAACTCTCAGTGGCGGAGCAGTGACAAACAACTTGGTTACTGCGTAGAAAACGTTAATACACATGTTTTAACTGAAACTTCCCTACGTGCAACAGAGAATGAAAAATCGTCACGAAAACTGATGACACTTTGTATGCAACAAATGTGGTCGTGATACTCAGCAATCAGAGATACTATATAAGAAGTGGAGTGTCCAGACAAACAAAAGCTACGCAACGACCAAAATACTGTGCTTTAAATTTTATAATCATAAAAAAAATTGTCCTTGAAATCATTAAATTCAATGTGGACTAAGGATGCATGATGAATGATGCTGCGGGGAAAAAAAATGATCCTTGACCGTTAGCCAAAAACCAATGTTTGCCCGCAACTTCGTTCTCCGGAACCACTGTGCTTCTCCAAAACATTGGAAGAATAGGACCCCTCTCCAGGTCACCACCATACGCGCCGACGATGGTCATCCGAGGTAGTGCAGAATTGCTGGACACAATGAATGGCGTCGCACTGTGTGGAGCGATGACTCGCAGTTCCGAACTACACTGGATGGCCATTTATGGCGAGTATGGCGGTGACATGAAGAGAGTTACCATTATTTGAATGTTTTGGAACGGCGCAGTGGTGTTACTCCTGGAGTCATGGCTGGCTGTGATTGACGGATCTCTGACCTCACAACGGTACGTCAAGGACATTCTACGTCCTCACGTGTTATCTCTAATTCGACAGTATCGTGGTGCCATCTTTCAACACGACAATGCACATCCACACACGGCACGTGTATGCGTGATGTTGAGGTACATCTGTGCCAGCGAGATCCCGAGATCTAACGCGATAGAACATTGGTGACACCAGCTCGGACGTCCCACAGCCAGTATCCAGAATATTAAGGGCCAGTTACAACAGTTGTGGGTCAGCTTGCCTCAGGAGAGGATTAAGGATTGCAATCCCGCAGTGTTTTCAATCCCGCGAGATTTTTGCGGGATTTGCACCAATCCCGCGGGATCCAGCGGGATTCGCGCTAACAGCCTTTTACGCATAAATTTAAAACATAGTTATTTAAAGCGTTAATAAATTAAATAATAAACGTCTGTTAATTAAATTAATAAATCAATTTTACTTTTAAATGATGAAAATTAACAGTTAACAATATTTTAATTAGCAAAATGACCTTAATTTTTTTGCATGTCCTAAGTAGGTTTTACATTTTTATTTTTAAATCCAAACCAATTTTTAAATAAATAATCAAAAATGAAAAATATTCAAGTCTTAGGTCATGCCTTATAATACATCACATCAGTTTAAAAACATGGTACGCATAATGGTGAGGTTGCCAGAGTTTTTAATTTTTTTAATTTTAAATTAACGAATGTTCCATGACACCGAGAGAAAGCATTCTATTTCACAAAGTGAATATACTCTGTGAAGTGTAAACTTGGCTCAGAAAAGATCTCATAACTTTCTGATACTGCACAAGCACGAGACTTGGCCTACTTTAACATGAATTGTTCTTGTGGGATTCATTATTATTTCTCCTGATTCCTTGATTTATCTTATATTTGATTCATTGTCGTTAAAAGAAACTACTCACCTTGACGTCAATTGTCAAGTATTTCAGTTTTACTTTAAGTGGCGTAACGACTTTTTTAGAGTGGAAATTGTTGCAGTAAAGTCCTGACGGGTGTATCACCGGATTCCGTTGCAAAAACACGAAATTTGACACGTGAGCAAGACGACGGAGGCAGCCCTCGAAGTATGGTGTTTTTACAACACAATTCGGCAACACAGCCGTGAAGACTTCATTATAACTTTTTTTGCTTTTAGTCGAAATAATAACAAGGAGTTGAAGGGACAGATGATACTCACTCAAAAATAATGTGTTGTGGCGATTGACCAAATAATTGAAAGAGGGATTAATCGAAAGTCAGAGCGGCACATGTAAGCAGGTGGCTTTTATCAAAGAACATGTCTCAATCGCATTGAGACGGCGGCCAAAATAACAATAAGTCAAAAGATATACGTAAAATTGGATTTATTGACTTACGAATGACGAAGGTTGACAAAAAGAAACATTTATTAATACGTGTCAAGTTCCTACTGCAAGGGTACAGGCAAACAGTGCAAGAGGATATAACGGCTTTCCCAGCAGAATCAGTGCATGCATCCAAGCCAGAGGGGGTGTAACATCATACTTATAAGTGGTCTCATATTTGCAAGTTCTTCGTAAATTTGACTCGATTTTGTAATCACTGAAATAACATCACATACGCTGTAAACCTGTGTGGTTTCATTTCGTTCTCTCTTCACCGTCTCGGTGCTCCATTCTTTTTTTTATCAGGCAGTGTAATTGGTAATTTGATTCTTTTCCCAATAGTCAGTTTTTTCTGAACTTAAACTTCATTTGATTTTTGATATATGTTTGGTGTAATATCTCCATCGCAATGGCGCTACACTATCCTAAGCTTTCATGAAATCTAGAAACTGCTGTGAGTTTACAATCGCGAGCAAATTTCTGTCATCTGAATGAGCAGAACAAGATCATCAGTTGGCATACCTGCTAGACATTCCATCTGCTCTTTGTCATCCATACCCACGTTATCTCTTTTAGATCTGTTAATGCTTGGATGGCTCCTATCAAAGGCCATAGCCAAATTCCTTCCTGTTCCTTGTCCCTCATCCGGTCCCGGATTTAACGACCTTGACAAGCCGTATAGCCAAAAGAAAAAAAATTCTATTTTTGTTTTAACATTTGACTGTACATTGTGTCTGTAACTGTAGGCATTGGTAGTTTTCGTCTATCATTTTCGTTTACTGCAGTAATTTGTGGAATTTTGTTTTGCGCATTAGTATCTCACCCATTTATACTGTTCTGAATCAGTGTGGTGATTAATGTACAAATTGCTCAGATCAATATATGATAATTCCTACGAAAATTGATCTCTCTTTTTTATTTTTTATTTTTATTTATTTTTTTATTTTATTTTATTTATTTTTTGCTTATTTCTGACTGGAGATCGTATGGTATCAATGTTACCGTAAGAATTTTCATGAGTTGTGAAGGATTCTCTGTGAGCAGACCTCAAACGATTCTAACTATCCAAAATCATTGTTTTGGTTGTAAGGTAAGTGCGTCGTTTATGCATCCTATTTGGAGGCAGCTTGCTGCTATTTTTTAAAAACATTTTTATCACTACCATCTGATGACCTAATTTCAAACTTTGAGGGTCACGGTTTTTTTTTTTTTTGAGAATGTATTATCAAGTGAGGGACGCTTTCCCTATAACATAGGAGCCCATTCTGCCACACCTGTTTGATTTACGGGTGGCATTTTAATTGCAACCTCGCTTGTAATATTAACAAAGTTATTTTCCTCTACGGCATTCTGAGACACTTGTATTATTCCGACATAACAGACACAGAAAAGAAAATGCTTATTTGCGGTCTGTATAATACTGTTTCTATTTACACATATTCTAAATGAACAAATTTTCCAACTTATACCTCTTAATGTGTTCATTACTTATATGAAAGCAAATTAAAATTAGTTTTTGTGGCGAATGCTGTCATTAGTTTATCTTTATATACTTAAGTGTATGAGGCACGCAAGTTTTTGATATTTGAGGGGATAGTCTAGTGTTTCCTTTTCAAAAATATGTAAAAGCGACATATATTAATCTTACGCCCAGCGGCAGTTGCAAGGACATATTTCTTGCTGTGGGCGCTCGAGCATGATCATTACGAGTGAAACAGGTTCAGGGTGCAACCAGCGTCGGTGAAAGGTGTCGATAACGAAATCAGGCTGCAACTAAAGGAATGCACTTAAGTGTTTCGTAACACTATGCACCACTACCGAACCAGTTGGTGCAATTTCAACTTTAAAGTACTCTTCCGTTTCAGGTATTCAGCAGACAACAAAATCAAAGTGGTTATATTAGAGATTTTTAATAGTTTAAGCATTTTTACCTTTCAGTTGTAACCAATGTTGTTCTTAGGGCGTAAATCTTCTTTTACTTTTCATTCTACGTTACGCATGCAGAAGAAAGAATGATTTAAGTTTAATAATTGTGAATCCTACTAACAAAAACCTTTTATCATACAAACACATAAATCGCTTACGCTGGAAAGATTTTTAGCTATACAAGCTTTCCAAAACTTACTACCTACTATTAATCTATGCTACGGATATATTATTTAACTTTTTTTTTAAACTCTCTTGTAAACATAATTTCCTATTTCTCATATAATACTTCGATTACGCAGTATGTTGACCTATAACAAACTCGAAAGATGTTTCGGTAACAATTTGTGCATGTCTTGAAATTGTGTTTGAGTGAATTGTTGTAACTAATCCAGCATTCACACGAAGCAAACGAAGAAGACATAATAGGAACAGAAAGTTGTTCTGCTACCAAGGAGTTATCGTTAGGTCTTATGTAGTATTAGTTTATCCAGTAAAAATTGCTTTATGGCGAGGATTGGACATCTGGTAGGTAGGTTAAATGTCGATTATTCTTCACAGATTCATGCGTCGACCTTCTGCGACGAATTACTATTTCATCCTGGCCGCCATTGGTGTTTTTATTATTTTTCAATTACGGTTAAAAATTGAAAGCGCCTTTAGTTTGAAGCGGTAGCTGTCAATGTATACCAAGACTTTACGGTAATCTTGAGATGTTCAGCTGAAGACCATTTTATTACGTACTGCTTCCCCTGGATCACTACAGCAGGATGACATTCTCTAGGCTTAAGTCCTCCAGGATTTGGAAGCACAGTGCACGATGTTTACTGGAGTTTGTCTGTTTCCAGGATGCAAGGCGCCTACAGTCTATGCTACTTACCACCTTATCACAACGAAAGATTCAAATCAGAGACTGTGAAAACCTCTTAAAAAGTAACTATCACACTGGTAGAAGTATCTCACCATGTTATCAGACAGCAGGTAACCCTTTTACTTAGCATATAGAATCAACCTGAGTATTAATAGAAATAAAAACTAAAGATTTTTTAAAAAATACTTCTAACTGTATAGCGGTCAACCATACATACGTAAAAGGACATTATTCGTTTTTATAGCTGCAAAAAAATTAAATCAAACAACTAAAATCCAAAACAGATGGATAGCTGAATGGGGATACTAAGTGCTGAAAGGAGCTCACTCTTCATTGTGGGAAGAATTCAAGACGAATGGCATAAACATAATAGGCCTACACTGGTTAAGTTGCTACGTTATTGCTTTTGTTATTAGTTAACCGCTGTAAGTTCTATGCCGCTACATGTGTAACATTTATAATTAAAATTCTGTAAATGACTGAGGGTTATTGTTCATCACCTCTCGAACTAACTTATTCTACTCCCTGACTCCCTGTCCTACCAAGGAAAAAGTTCTCCACTCTCTAATCACTAAAAGAAATGTGCTAATGTTTGGTAGTGGTTTTCCGTTTCCTTCCTTATGCTGCTAACTAAATCTTTGCCAAGTCATCAAAGCCAACGTACTCTGTACACATACCCAACATTTTTTCACCTGCTCCATATTTTCTAATCACACACAGCCCAGCTGTCTCATTTCATTTCAAAGAGCTTTCTGCAGTAATTTCCAATCGCACCTCTTATCTACCGCCTCTGTACTCCGTCCAGCCCCAGTATTTAAATCCTAAAATGTGCGCCCCATACTGAACCACAATACTGAAGCAACATTTGATAATTTTTTTCGGTTATATATATAAATGACGGTGATTTTCTTTAACCAGTCAGAACTAGATGGGACTCGAACCAGCGACCACCGGAACATAAGGCAAGTGCACTAGCCACTAATATGAATGTGCTTCCCTGCCCATATGATTCAGGCTTTCTTCCAGATTGCCCGACTCTTCCTATATGTCAGTGAAATGGACCACACCCAGCACCCTTATTCGAATGCTTCCAACAATGGTGACGTCACCGGTAGAAGGATAGGATGGGCATGGAGAATGAAAAGTTTGGAAGGCCTGTTGAAACTGAAAGTGGCGGACGGCAGCAAAGGAGGTATAACAGAAACATTTGTAAAAGGACCTGCGTAGAATGCCATTAATAGGTGGTCTCACAAACAGATAAAAGCGATCATGGTAAACAAGGCGCTCCCGAATATGTCGTAAAGCAATACGAATCATCGGAAGTGTCAAGAGCCAAACTACAAATTCATTCTCTATGTTGACAAGTGTACAAATACTACATGATATAGTACTATGACACTTGCTAGATGAAGCTACTAACCATGCATCTATGCGTGAGAAGCAGAAAATGTGAAACACGTTGTTTAAATGCGGAAGGTGCTGCTAGCCATTACCACTACAAAATCTAAAGTGCTTGCGGAAACCAGATGCAGTTTTCCTCCGAGCGTCAAGCAGAAGCCTTCCATTATAATAGTAGGACGTACGGAGAAAGACGCTTAGGCCGGTTACACACTTGGCGGTTTCGTCCGCTCCGGAAATTTCTCCGTCGCCGCCCTTCAGGTAGTGACGCAAGGGATCAAATGGGAGCTTACAGACTTGGCGGAGGGGAAAACCCGCGGTAGCGCTGCCGTCGACGGCGGTATACGACCGCGCGCTGCCACTACATTCAACGGTTGTTTGACCGCCCCAGTCAGACAGTGGCCCATGTGTCCAGATGGGCGCTTGCACACTAGGCGGATTCTAACCGCTTGTGCGTTTTCAGTCTGTGTAAAGTTATCATTTTTTGAATTTAAAAATCGTAATATGAGTTTAGTGGAAGCTAGACCAGTTTTAAGAGACAAAACATTGGTTTCTTTTAAAGATCGGGACGCTACCAGGAACGCTTGGAAAGAAGTGTGCCTTGAAAGTGGAATGATTTTGACGAAATGGAAAATTAGGAAAAATGCCTTTGGATAGTATTACATAAATTTTTACCACTTCAACTAGAATTTGAATAATATTGAATCACATTTTATAGAAAGATTTTGGTTTTTAATAGTATATAACTCTGTCCTCATATATTAGACATTTGCCAAGGAACACTTTCAACATTCGAAATTCTGTCGCTCGACACTGTGAGATTTTTTTTTTTTTAATCACAGCATTGACGAATACAGTGAGACAAGCTGTTTAGTAAATTCGGCATCATTTTCGCCATTTACTTTCGATTTTTCTTTGTAAAGTAATAATTTTTAAAACACTCAACATATTACAACTTAAGCAAAAATGTTTAACTAGTCGTTTGTGCTTGTAAGAACAAAAGCAATGTAGAGCAAACTCAACAATGATGAGTCGGTTACACAGTGAAGTATATGTATTAGTTACAAATAAATGAAAGACTTAGTCGTTATATGGCATAGTGTATTTTTCAAACTTTTCTTGTACACCTATTCATATTCACCTAAAGGAGTTTTCACCCTAATTAACATAAAATAAATATAGGGGATTGGAATTATATAAGATTAAATGTTTATCTTTAGTAGGTCCATGAGAAATCTGCTTACTTCAAGGTGATTACCAGCATTTCCACACTTTGAATACAATTCATCAACTGTGTATTTCTCTTTTGAATGACATACTTTAGTTTCGCAAGCAACTCTCGATATAAACATTCCAAATTAATTGAAAAATTTGCTGTTATCGTTCCTCAAATATTCTGTTTGCCTTTGGTTTTTTCTTTTCCTATTTCTATGGCGACGGAATCGTTAAAATAAAAATTTTAAAACCTAACTACGAAATAATAAACACCAAATTAACTAAATTAACATCTAATTTCACAATATGAAACTCAAGTCACCAAAAGCAAGGTACTGACGCCCGACCACGTCACCTTTTTCCTGCTCTTCTTATCAGTGGAAGTTTCACCGCTGAAATAGCAGCGGTAGTTCGACCGCTCAATGTGTAAACACCTCAAATTCTATAGGCGGCGACGGAGAAATTTCCGGAGCGGACGAAACCGCCAAGTGTGTAACCGGCCTTACGGGAAGCTGCCTTGCAGATTCAGCAGACAGCAGACGACCTTGACGTCAGCGCAAGCGGAGACAGTTACTTTAATTAAAAGTCTGTACAATTACGGTGACTATAAAACAGAACAGAGCGCATGAATTAAGTAATGGTGCTGACAATTAAGAGGTAGAATGTAGTTAGTCATTTTAATTAAAAAAAGAGGAATAAAAAGGAAACAGATTATTGCTTAGGGCTATACGGCCCTTGGACTTCAGAGTCATTGGAACCGGAAGAGGACTGTAGGGAAAAACGAATAGGAAGGGATTCGGTGATGGTGTTTTGAAGAAACCATTCCGGAACTAGCCTGGACGGAATTCGGGAAACCATGGGTTACCGGAAATCTGGATGGACGACCCGAGTATCGAAGCCGCGTCCTCCCTAATGCCAGAAACAAATGTTAGCCGCTTACCCAGCAAGCTCGGAAAGTAAATATAAGCATATACTTTAATTGGAAAATCCTCTTAAGTGTTTGCGATACACGTTATTCATATGTAGGCGTTTATCGCAGAACGTGTTAACCCTCAACAAAAACTTCTCTGGGAAATCTAATAAGATGGTTTCACTAGTGTGATTTGTGCTGATGGTACTGCATATTTGGGTGAACATGATGATGTGTAAGTCTTCGGGGTAGTGTGATGGGATGAAAGAAAGAGCAAATCCCTTAGAAATGTCAAAACCGATTTTGTTAATCACACAAATAATAGAGTTATATTGAAGAAAGATTTTAAAAAAAATATAAATACGGAACCACCTAGCTTCAAATTTCTTCTTGTTTTTAGAGATTTTTGGTGCACATTTTAAATCATTTTAGTTTCTGTTCTTGTTGTTTTTTATTTTTTGTTTGTGGAAGTAAGTATATGGACAGGTGAGTTATGTTTGCCCAGTAGTTTATTGTGTGTTTTTCTTCACGTAGTGCTTTCTGTATGTAACAGTTTTCTCGGAATGATTTGATGTTATTTCTAGTGATTAGTAATCCGTTTCAAAAGATCTCTTCCACGGCCATGGAAACAGTAAAATGTGGTAACCATCATTCTATACAGACAAATGCATGTTACCCTAGAGATTTTTTAAATTTATTTGTCATTAAACGTTGTCTATTACAAAAAAGAAATCCATCACTTTCTAGGTAAATATTCATACCTTTATTAACGTCCATTATCAGATTATTTGCTGAATTTAACTCTCTGAAAAGAAACAAGAATCTTGTTTTTCTTTGTTGCTTTACACCTACACGGCACCTCTAGGCACGGTTGAGGTTAAGAAGTTGATGGATGAGGTGGTATATGTATGCCTGTTTTAGTATTTGTCAGATGGTGTTTGTGACCTACGAGGTGTTCTGCAAATGTATAATTGTGTTTAAATACTCTCAAATGTTCTTTGTGCCTTGTTTAAAACAGTGTGTGTCTTTGACGAGTGTATTACGATCGACAGTTATTGCATTGCAGTCTACGTATATTTGCCAGACTTGAGGTATTTGTCAATTGTCCTTTTGACGTTTTTTATGCATGTACCACAAAGAAATATCAAATGCCTTCATGTTTTAGTCCGCATACAGTTTTGTAGCTGATAAGAGTTCGCATCAATGTACAGATCACGTGTTCTGATACTGGACAGGTTCCTTCTACCTATTAGCGTATGGTGGTCGACCATGACATTTTGCGAAGTTGCATGGCGGGAACAAGTCCAAAACAGTAACGACTGCAGCTGCGAGATAAGCATGTTCTGATTCTTATTTACCGATCGTGGTGGGTGAGCGGTAATGCATTCGGGAAGACGAGGGTTTAAATCCCTGATTGGCCATTCAGATTTCGGTTTTCCATCATTTCCCGAAATCGCTCCAGTCAAATGACGGGTTGGTTCTTTCAAAAGGCCATTGCCGAATTCCTTCCCATTTCTTGTACCCAGTTCTAGCCAACCTCTAATACTCTCGATTTCGTCTAGGTGTAAAGCCGTAAATTTAGAGTTAAATTTAGCAAATAGTCTATTAATAAATGTCAATAATAGTATGCCTATTTACCTAGTAACCTGGATAGACAAAATGTAATATTCTTGATGTGTCAATTCCACCAACGAAATTATCAAGCCTTACTTTTTTTTGTTACAACAATTAGGTGTTTGTACGGCCATATGAAGGAATATGTGAGCATTAGTGCTATTATTGTAAGGGCGTTTTCATAGACGGAGATGACATCTATATCAACATTAAAAAAAAGTGTAAATCAGTTTCTCGCAGACCTATGCCTAATAGCAGATGTAACAACACTTAGAAAATTCATTCCTGCTAAGCTTTATGAAGAGCTTTTATGATCATATATGATAGTTTTATCACAAATTTTATGTCTTTATATAAATTCGTATTCCTGTTGAAAGAACTTACTTATATTTTCTAACACTTCTCGTGTTTCAAACATAAAGTTTCTATTCACAGATGTGCATTGCTATATTAATTTTGATGATTAAAGCATAAATAAAACATGGTCTCTTAGAGGAATTTGATCATGAATTGCTATACTTGATACTGGAGGTGCCATAGGAAAGAAATCCTTACAGGCTGAGCTGATTAGCAATTTTATGTGGTTTCCTGTGAATTGTGGCATGTTTCCAATTTACCCTCTCAACATCCCCACGAAATCCACATTAAACTTACTACATTATAGGGCGTAGCGACGGGTCTCGTGCCAAACGTGTTCATAAATAGCAGAACTGACCGATAACAAACTCTCAGACTACAAATTTGCGCAGGTTATATGTTTCGTTAACCACAAACCGAATTTCGTGTTCAAAATCTTGTAAATTTGTATTTTAGAGGGGTCACTTAAAAGCTTATTACATCAGCGTGCAGGTTATAGATGTTTACATTTAGCCAAGTAGTGGACTCAGAAATTTTTTTTTTTTTTTCTTGTTCAATGGAAAAAAAAGCAACGGTCTAATTTGTAAATTTTAGAAAATCTATCTAAAAAATGCTATTATCTAGGAACTGGAAATTTGTCCCTAATATCGATCATATCGTGTATTTAAGCGATAAACACTTAAAAACACATACATCCAATGCACCTTTTAAGTTGTGAGCAAACAAAAGAAAAGTTTTTATTTTGTGATTACAATGATACATTTTAATATTATTTCATTGAAAGTGTTTTTTGATTCATGGTGCATTGAATCCTAATGTACCTATAATAAATTTGATTGGAACCGAATGCTCGTATTAGCAGCGCGAGCGGCAAAATGGTGGGAAGTGTCTTTTAAGAGAGCATATCTTATATCAGATGGACTATTACACAGATAGATACTTTATGTATGTAAAATACTTAATTAAGATAATGATAGATGCGGCACTACGTACCGATATTAGGGAGAACAAGGCTCTTCATATATAGAGCCTACATACTTCCAGAAAGTAAAACATGACGTGAAGTTTGTTTTTATTTATTTATTTGCTTATGGCTTTACGCCTCGTCAACGTCGAGGTAATTAGAGGCGGGATTGGAATAGGGCCAAGGAACGGGAAGGAATTTGGTCATTGCCATTTGAAGGAAGCATCCCGGCATTCGCCTGGAGTGATTTGTGGAAACCATGGAAAATCAAATCTGAATGACCGGACGCAAATGCGAATGCCAGAGCGTTAACCCACCACGCTCGGTGGCGCGAAATTGGAGAACCGTGGATTGTAGCCCCGCTACCTAACCTGAAAATATGTCAGATATTGATCTTCGTGTCTGCCCTACCCCATTTGAGGTATGTACTTACGTCACTGGAGTTCGGAACCCTAACAACGCGAAGTTGGTCTCGTATTTGCCCGGATATTTGTAACAGAGTCTATACAGCAACTAGGGTCATTAAAGATAATGGAGTGTAGTGAGTGTTGCCAGCTGCCTGCGAACTGTGTAAACCTTGTGTAAATGTGTGTTGCGTTGTTTTATTTGCGTAACCTATGAGGCGGAAAATGAGGACTGTCCTAGCATTTAACTGCAAAATCCCCTGAGAATCGTCGTCATGATGGACGGTGCGCCGCAATTCTAGATTCATACTCTTCTCTACAACGGCGGTCTCATACTGCATTGCCATCATCAAAAATCGTCAATATATGACCATCTGCAAAATGAAATTTTTCTTTGTTAATTCAGTATTTGTCTCAGCACAAACTTTTGGTTTATTACAGAAAGATTAATCGATGCTGCACACTGTTTAAAATTGGGTGTAACATTGTCTCCTGCGTGACATAATTGCTGAGAGTCCCACCGTCTCGGCCTTATGCGTATGAAAACTTTATGACGGCTATTGTAAGTTAGTTATCTGATAAGTTTGAAACCATTTATCAGAAGTGCAGATTATGTCTAGAACGTCATGCCGTGTTTATCACAGAAGTTACACCAAAAAGCCCTGGATTCTTAAATTTGGCATATTTTTCGTGTAAAGGATAACCGTACCGTAAAATTATCCAGTCTTATCAATAAAAATTTCCTGTATCTCAAGTTCGAGCTAATATCGAAGTTTCCCTTACCGTTTCTTCTTTCTTATGCTTATCTTTATGGTTTTACGTCTCGTCGACGCAGAGGGCATTAGAGGCGGGAAAGGACTGGGGTCTAGGAACGCCAAGGAATTCGGCCATGGCCTTTTGAAGGAAGTATCCCAGCATTCACCTGGAGTGATTTGGGGAAACCATGGAAAACCCAAATCTGGATGCTTGAACGAGGATTCGAACCCGCGTCCTCCCGAATGCGAGGCCAGAGTGTTACCGCTCACCCACCACGCTCGGTTTTTCTTCTTTCTTTAATTACAATATTGTATGTTAGAATGTCAACAAAAGATTAATAGAAGCATTACTCATGAGCTGCGTTAGCGCAAACCAATCGTGTCAAAAGATTCAGAATAGCAGAGAAAAGCCTCATTTAATTATTTTCTCGTGAATTTTAGGCAACGACCTACATTTAAAAGTGGCCTCAGCAATCGCATTTGTGTGACATATAACCTTGAAAAGTGATCACTCTAAAAAAAATTCTTAGGTATAGTATCTGTCGGGACATCGTGTGATTCTTCGTTCTTTTAACTGCACCTACTTTGCATACATCCAAATGAAATTAAATTGTAAGTCGTTCCATGCCTTTTTGTAGTTTCTAAATACTTATTAGAATAAGAAGAGATAGTAGGTGAAGATCAGTTTGGGTTTAGGAAAAATCGCGGTACAAGGGAAGCAATTCTGTCTTTAAGATTAATACTTGAAGGGCGGATCAAGAAAAACAAAGATACTTTTATGGCATTTGTTGATTTAGAAAAAGCTTTTGATAATGTTAGGTGGGACAAGATGTTCAAAATTTTAAAGAAGTCAGGTCTAAAGTATCGAGATAGAAGAATACTCTATAAACTATATAAGAATCAAGTGGCGGTAATAAAAGTAGAGAATCACGAGAGACATGCATCAGTTAAAAAGGGTGTGATATAAGGTTGTAGTCTATCCCCGTTAATATTCAACTTGTATGTAGAAGAAGCAATGAAGAAAGTCAAAGAAAAATTTCCATGTGGCATAAGTTTTCGGGGAGAAAAAATCAGTATGCTACGATTTGCTGATGACATTGTCTTGTTAGCAGAAAGGGCTGAGGATATTGAGAAGTTATTGAATGGTATGAACAAAATACTGAAGGAAGATTTTGGACTGAATATAAATCAAAGTAAAACAAAAGTGATGAAATGTAGCAGAAATGATACCAATAGTAGATTAAATATAAAAATAGGATCTGATGCAATAGGTGAAGTGAGTGAGTTCTGTTACTTGGGAAGCAAAATTACAACCGATGGCCGCAGCAGGAATGATGTTAAAAGCAGAATAGCACTAGCAAAAAGAGCCTTCATGAAAAAGAGAAACCTTTTAGT
Organism: Vandiemenella viatica; assembly: GCA_031002005.1. NCBI lineage: Eukaryota > Metazoa > Arthropoda > Insecta > Orthoptera > Morabidae > Vandiemenella > Vandiemenella viatica. Next base: position 86,376,812 of record CM061921.1, read on the forward strand.
TTCAAATATTGATCTAGGAATTAGAAAGAACTTTTTAAAACTCTATGTGTGGAGCACAGCACTTTACGGTAGCGAAACATGGACTTTAGGAATACCGGAAAGAAAGAAACTTGAAGCATTTGAAATGTGGTGCTACAGAAGAATGCTGAAAATTAGGTGGACAGACAAAGTAAGAAATGAACGAGTTTTGGAAATGATCGGTGAGAAAAGAAGTTTATGGAAGAAGCTTACAGGAAGAAGAGACAGGCTGGTAGGTCATATTTTGAGACATGCTGGATTGGTTAATTTGTTAGTGGAGGGAACAGTTGAAGGTAAGAATTGTAGAGGTAGACAGAGATTAGAATATATGAAGCAGATAATTGAGGACGTGGGTTGTAAGGGATATGTAGAAATGAAGAGGTTAGCACAGGATAGGAAGGGATGGAGGATTGCATCAAGCCAGTCTAAAGACTGACGACAGCAAAAAAAAAAAAAAAAAGAATAACCTAACAAGCTTTTCGCGAATAATCCTAACATCAAAATCGAAATTCGAAAAGTTCTAATTTTTTTCTGTAAGGAAACTTCATTGCTGACAGAACGTTCGTCATGCCTGACAACTTTTTGCTGTACGACCAAAGTGGCAAAGTCAAATCAAGCCTCATACGTAATAAGAAAAGTTACAGTATGCTATATCGGTAATTAAAACCAGTGATCCTTAACAACAAAACTCGCGTTACCATCGATCGCTGACGAACCAAACCGACAATTTATATGGGATAATTGACAGCTAGGAAAGATAAACTCTTTACTAAACATTTAGATATTAGTCGTATGACTTTGTTAACTTAAAATCATTTATATATATATGTGAAAGAATTATATATTTACGAATGGACATCAATTGAGTGTGCTATTTTTTTTTTTTATTTCGCCATTTTAGAGAGTACAGTACTATCTGTGGTGATAGAATTAGATCGTCATATATTTCTAAAAATGCATTTATTTATGATAATTTGGTGCTGCACTTTCTCAGTATCTATAAAAATTGAATGAAAGATTGTAGAAACATAACCATTGGATAAAAAGCATTCATCGTGTGATATTTTGTGTTATGAACTTACATTTTGGCAGAACATACTATAGCTCCGCTATAACAGAGATCGATAACGGCAGCCAGCAGTAATATATTGCTGCATGAATAGGGTCCGTCTTGATCCTGGTTGTTCTTAGACTACAGTGTTTTTCAATTTTCCCTTAGAAAAATTAGACGTTTTAGTAACTGATTATCTCAATGCACACACAGAACAAAGATTACATGATTCGGAGACCTACGTGTCATTCATTTTTTTAATACAGGCTGAATGACAAGGTAATTTGTATAAAAAAGAAAGAAAGATACTGACATCAAAGTGGATAACTAGAGTAGAACGTGGCGCACAATGGCAGTTCTTCAGGAACACAACAACTCCGAAATTAATTTAACTAAAATTTTAGAGTTTAAACAAATCTCTATTTCTCTTTAAAGTTACATTACACTAACAAAACTTTTAATTTTATCTTCCAATACCTCTGTTAATCATTTTTAAGGTTCACTAGATATCATTATTATGTCTGTTACATAAGCACTAGTAAGTGTCGTGTAAGTTGGTAAATGGAATGTGGTATAATGATTGACAACATACTGATAGTTGCAAGTGGAGTTTCCGGCCGAAGTACTGTCCCGTTCACATTTTTATTATGCTTTTATGAAAGCAAATATTCAGAAGCAAGTGATGATAATATCAGTACGCAGTAAAATTGATTCTGTTTTGGACTTAACGCCCAGTAGACTGCGCATCACTGCTAAGGGTTCGTTACGCACGATCCAGCATAAACTGTGAATTTTATCAGCTTCAGACAAATTTGTGTCGTGATATTCTGTTTGTGAAAGGTATTTTTTTTAAACGAAATGTTGAAACCATTCGCCAAAATCCCGCAATCAGGATAGATAATCAGTAGTGGGATTTTAATTCGCGCCCGCCTTCACCATGCGCAATAGGACGTAGTTATAGTGGTCCGCACCAAAAATAGTGGGTAAATGTTACAAGACGGAATATTTGTTAACAAAGTTCATTATTGGTGAGATATCAATCTGTTTTATACCTAATAAATGATACTACTGAATTGAAAAAACAGAGGTGTCGCAATTTCTTTATTATTTATCTTTTGGTGTTTTATTTAAAATTTCCAGTCTTAGTGAAAAGTCCTGAAGATCTTATTAGCGTCGATGTGCAACATGATTTTTGCTTACTATTAACACCGCGGTCTTCCACAGACATGAAGACTGTAAATTCGCGTAACTTATGTAGGCTATTCAGAATGTGGAATAGTTATACATGATGTACCCCAGGGGTCAGTTCTTGGTCGTCTGCTGTTCCTAATACACATGAATGAAGTCTCACTCATATTAAATGATAGTGGTAATATGATGCTTTTTACAGATAACCCTATCATGTCTTTAAAATACACATCAGTGCAAAATCTCGAAAATACAGCAAATGAGTACCTAAAGGATATAAACAGATGTATCTTAATCTTTCGTGTTCTTCTGACAGTCTTAGTTCAAAAACGTCATAAGCTTGCCCCCGGTTCTTCCAACCTTTAGGTGTCTCATACTAAGACTTTAACAGCTAATTTATTTTCCCAAACATAAATGAAATTACTATGACACTATTGGAACTAACGCAGACCTCCCTTTACTTTACTCGGTAATTTAGTCGTGCCTACTTAGGCCCCGGCATACCAGATACATTCGACTAGAATGGACTGTAACCTCTGCTTCCATGAACTGAACATCCTAATTAGGAATTTAAATCGTCTTTAATGACCGTGACAGTCGTAAGGAAGTAAGAAAATTCTGGTCGAATGATAGAGTAAATTTGGTTTGCCAGTTTTATTGAGAGAGGAGATTGGTGAGACTTCAAATGGTTTAAGGGAAATTATGAAGATATTTTAGACAATGTTTAGGATAGTTGTGTGTGTTCACAACTGAAATATCAAGCTTCATACACATAGGTGGGCACAGTTAATCGAAAAGTTAACTTCGTTAATCGTTAATACGTTACTTAAAAATTTAACTTCGATAATCGTTAAAACGATACATTTTTGAAAATTTAACGCAAGTTAAAGTTAACCGTTAAAAGTTAACCATCCAAAAGTGGATCTGATGTTTATGTATTGCAATAGGTATTACTGCAAGCAATACCAAGGTGCTATGAACCGTGATGTGAATCAATAATACGTCTGCCCAATGTCCTTCAGGCAATTGAGTTTTTACTGGAGTTCGACTTTTTAACCCGCTTCTCAAACGTATCGGATTCTTCAGCATTCAGTGGAATCATGTTGGAAACGAAAATGTTTACAATACATCGGTCCACACCAGCTTGGAATACGACGCGAGGGTGCCGGTAGCTACATTGCCAAATGTTTTATTGACGTTAACTTTTATTAGCAGATGGAGATTAAAACAAATCAATTCTGCTGCTATGTACCTCAGAAATTGCCACAGCACTTGAAGAAGGCTTGGACTTATTTTTCTTTTTATCCCACGAGTTGGCCCTGCTTTTACTTTTTCTTCAAACAGTTCATCTTTGGATGTATGCATCCTCTTCATATGTTGCTTAGGATTACTGAGGCTAGACACGTGAGTCTTGGTTGTAAAAAGTCTAGTCAAACACAGTTTGCATTCATAAATCAACGGTTCTTCCACTCTGTATTAAATGCAAAATAATTGTATGAAGGTGGGATTTTTAATATTCTGGTTGCTATTGTTAGCGTTTCTGCTTTCGCTAACGAACTCAAGAGCTTCAGTTTCCATGACGCAATCATTTAACGAATGTCGGTTTAAATTATTTCACTAACGAACACCAAACCAATACTAACTAAAAAGTGACATTTTCTTGGCAGTAAAAAAGTTAGATTATAAAAATATCAAAATCAATCACCGATCAAGTAGAAATGAGTAGTGAGCGCCGGTTTGCAGGCGTAAAATAGAAATTCTCCAAAACTCTACCTTTGCTGACTACATTCGCGCCATACCTAGCATAATAATTGTATGTGTATGTGCATCACACTGGCACTTCGTATTCCCTAATCTGTTCGCCATTCGACTCGCGGAACTTACGAACGTGGCGCGGCATGCAATTCAAACAAACCAAATGACGCCGACTACCAATGTAATGGACTAAAGTAAACGTTAGTTATATTTAACGGAAGTTAAGAAGACCGTTAACGATTTTTTAGTTTGACTTAAAAGTTAAATTTTTTCAATTTTGTTAACTTAGTTAATTAACGATTAACTGCCCAGCTGTGTTCATACAATATATATAATTAAATAGAGGAATCACTCTTAAGAAAACCGCGTGCAGTGTCGAAGATCCTGCTTGCGTGGGTCAGACAACCGCTGCTTTCAGGGAATGACGCAGCCGCTAGAAGACCCACGCACAAATTAACACTTTTCTTTCCCCGTAAGCAATACAGGTTCCATTAAAAAATGTAAAATTTCTTTTTATGAGAGGTGTACAGACCGTTATGACTGCATAATTAATGTCAATAATTTTCCCTGATCATTATCAAATCAATAACATACATCTAGTTACTGAATCCTTAAAATATTTTCATAGTGAGCCTGGCAGCTTACTGAGTAAGGTGTTTGCCATTAAAGTTCAGTCCCGGTGCACCCAGAAATTTTTCCCTGCTTAACTTTGTTCATGTGAGGCAGGGCAGGAAACTCCGTGGTTCTGATTCCAAGATAAACTGTCGGTCCCGGACGAAAAGAACTGATTTGTCAAACTGCCTCTGTACACCTCGTTCACAGGCTACAAGAAAAGGATCGATCTTCTTCATCATCTTCACAACATTTTGTGATCGACTGCCTTTGATGAGTCTTACTCGTCATTGGTATGGTCGAATTTAGAGATTTGGTTTCACGGTTGCATGCCCTAGGTGAAAGTAAACGAAAATCTACACAACGTCTGCATATACACGTCAAAAAGCGGAGCTGAAATAGAAATACCGTATACGGTTCTAAAGAGCATTTCACTAACAATTCAGTAATACCATTGAAACCCAATATGAACGGGTATTCAATGTATTCGCGGCAACGGCCGATCACATTAATGATGGCGGCAGTGCAACCAACCACAAATTATACGAAATATTTGCACGATGTCATCGTCCAGTTCTGGCCACTTCAAGTTCTTTAAACAGAGCAAAGGTGGATATCTTTCACACCGGCCGAAGAGATGTTGCATAGACGCAGGAACATCGAAAAGGGATCTTGATTATCCGATTGCTAGAGTGGTACCGTTTGTTCTAAAACTTGTTGAAGACTCACTTATTGGAGTGTTACTGATTCGAGAGCAATACTGCCATGTTGAATCTGAAAAACGTAGTCTCTGCTGCTAGTCCCACCAAGACTTAGAACAAAATGGAAACACAGAATCAGTGACCCAACGAGACTTTTCACAACGTCGGCTTTGGCCAGATTATGTAGGTGTGTAAATGACTGTGATTCAGAAAAGACCAACAACAGTAGATGATATAGAGAACAAGATACGAGAGATACCTGTGTATATCGCAGTCTACAGAACAGTAGTATGTGTAAGTGGTTGGCCCACCTGACAAACGATTTGATTGATCGCTAATGCATGGTCAGTGCGGCTACAGATTTAAAAAAAAAATAATAATAATAAAAAAATGAATGGCAACTGATTACATTTATTCCATAGTGCGACAAGAATCAATTAAACACTTAATATTTAAAGTGTTAAGTGCTTACTCTCAAAGTGTTGCCGAGTACGAACTCACATACTGAGATTCCGATACGAAAACGGCTTATTTCCACCTAGACGTCACGAAAAACAAATATTCTTTTAATAAATTACCTAACCCTAATTCAATATGTGTAATGGTTGCACGCTTTTAACGCTTGATAAAAAGTTCATGGATCTAACGTTTTGTAGGTACGCTTCTCATTACGGGTATTACGCTACCCGTACCACATAGTTGTGCTACAAAGAGAGATTTTCAGCAGTCAACAATAAACCTACTCAACTGAGATCAAAATTCATTCTCTTTTTTAAAGAAGTGTTTACGCAAAAACTAGTTTTTGTGTTCCTAGACAACCTACACCCTTTCTAGGGTTCCGTTTTCGCAGGGAAGCGGGGCCGTGTTATTGTCGCTTCGTTATGTATCCTCCTGTCACCTGTTACGGTCTTATAACCCTCCAAAATAATTAACTTTCGGACGTCAAATTTGCACGTGTTAAGTGAGTTGCTAATCCAAAACCAAATATAATTTGAAACTGTTGGGGTTCGAAGGGTGCAAAGGGTTCCGAAACTTTATTTTTAATTTTACTTTAGTAGAAAATATTGTCTGGAGACGCCGACAAAGTTGTCAGTTTTAGATCAATTTCGTTACCAGGACTAGCTCAATACATTGTTATGTAGTAACTTGAAATTTCTTCCCAAAATCGACCATGTTATGTTTTATACGATAAATACTCCAAATACTTACTTCTGGTCTAGTTTGCAAGTTGTCAGTAATACAAGCAAAAGATTAATTTTGAAGTTACCTTTCATATATTAATACAATCTTATCGAAAGTAATCTTAATTCAGAGTACACTGGATCCTAATGCAACTATAATAAATTTAATTTTTACTGAATTATTGAACACAAGGTGAGAGTTGCTATGTGATATTGCGTTGAAGAGCCATGGAGTGCAGTTCGATAACATTAGCCAAGCGTGTGCGTTTTTATCTGTTAAGGTCCCTAGAATGAGAAACACTAATTGCACCAGGAACATTCGCACTTGCCAGTTTTTTCAACACTGGGATTTCTCTGTCCGTCAACAGCAGGGTCATTACAGTAGAGTTGGAATTGTTGATAAGGATCGGGAAGGAACACGGCCATGGCTTTTTGCGAATGAAACATTCCACAACTATCCCGAAGTGAATTCGGGAAAAGATGCAAAACTGAAATCAGAATGGCCGAACCGAGAAACGCACCCCGACTTTCCTGAAAGTTGTAGCTAATCTTGCAGCCTACGTGCTAGGATAACGGGTCTCATCGGCGATGCATTGAATGCTGCAAGACCGACATTGTTTTTTTTTTTTTAATTATGGCTTTAAGCATCGTCGACGTCGACGTCAATGTCATTGAGGTACGATCGGACTGGGTACAAGGGACGAGAAGGAATTCGGCCATGGCCTTTTCAAGAAAGCATCCCGGCATTCGCCTGATTTGGGAAAACCATGGAAAACCCAAATCTGGATGCCCGGACGGGGATTCGAACCTGCGTCCTCTCTAATGCGAGGACAGATCGACTGACATTGTGTGATATTCGTAAGGTTTTTTTTTTATTTCTCCGGTCTGATTCAAATATACTGGAATATGTTCGCTGTCGACTTGCTGCTGAGAACTGAAAAGTGAATGTTTTTAAAAGGTAGGTCACCTGAGGACCCTCAAGTCTTTTTTTCTGCTAGTGAAGGTTGGCCTCAGCTGCTACCTGCCAGGCGAAATACCAGCTCTGTATACACAGCACTGATGACTTATCTCTACTATAAAAGTTAGTAAGCCTATAAACAGTAAGCAAGCTTTTAACTTAACATACACATTGTTGACAATTTCCCGCCTCGTGTCGGGTCTGCCAGGAAGATAGTCCTTCCATCACTACTCCTCTTCCACTACATGACAGTATATTCCTGTGTCTACACCTATCCCGTGGTCTTCCTACAGGTCTCATCGCTTTCAGTTTCAAATTAGACAATCTTTTTGATATCCTTTCATCACTCGCCATCTTCATGTGTCCATACCACTGGAGTATTGATCTTTCTCCTCTCCTCGCATGCTCATTCTGCAACTTGCACGGTGTCGTTGCACTCCCATTCCCATGAAACTTCACCTCTGTGACCTGAAATTTTATTACTAATGTTTCAGAACCCTTGTATGTCGGAACAATGTAAATCCTGTAAACAATCCCTTTTGCACTGCCCAGCTTCTCAAACGTATCGGATTCTTCAGCATTCAGTGGAATCATGTTGACAACGAAAATGTTTACAATACGTCGGTCCACACCAGCTTGGAATACGACGGCGCCGGTAGCTTTCATATGCGGACCATAACAACAATGGATAGTAGCGGCGAGATAGCACTTCCCTACCTGAGTTCGTTGTCCCAGGCACCCCCTGCTCCAGATTAGACCTCTGACACGCCTGTCAAATTACTCTGCTCTTCTGCATCTTTCATTTATTTCCTTTTTTTCTCCCATTCTTTTCTATAACACTTCTAAATACCTGAAATCTCAAAAAATCCTCATTTTAGCACCTCCATAACAACAATGGATAGTAGCGGCGAGATCGCACTTCCCTACCTGAGTTCGTTGTTACCATGATGACCGTTCCAAACCCTGTTTTCCACAAGTCTCATATCTCTCATACCTGCTCCCAACTATCTTTGTAAATCCTTTGCTAATTCATTTCTCAGATTCTGTCGTATGCTTTCAGAATAGTCAAAAATTCTATGATTAGATAAGTGAGTTTTGGAAATGATGGGTGAAGAAAGAAGAGACAGGATGGTGGATCAAACTTTAAGACATACGGGATTAGTTATTTTGTTCGTTGAAGGAACTGTTGATGGAAAAACCTGCAGAAGAAGACAGAGATTATAATGTATGAAGCAGGAAATTATGGACGTAGATTGTGAAGGGTATATTAAGATGATGAAGATAGGAAGCGATGGAGGATTGCATTAAACCAATCTAGAGTCTGAAGATAGGGTAAAAAATCGCTAGAAACTATCATGACTAACAAGGGTACTATTTAAATTTTTTCTTAGAGTCTTCAAGTAAAGGATAAAAAAGCTATTTTAAAAAAAATATTGAGTAAAAGAAACCTGCTAATCCAGTTTTCTCGACGAACTTGGGTTTAACAACCCTCAAAACTGTTACACGTTGTTAGATTTGCCGCAGTTCGAAAACACCAATACACAGGATCTTTGAACAAGTAGCCAGTAAAACTAAAAACTGTTGTACATTTAGATCACCGTTTTTTTTTTTTTTTAAAGAACCGTTTTGAAACTGATTATATTTGTATCATTTCAGCTTAATTTTTGCATATCTGGAGGAGCTGACTGAAGAAACAGGAAAATCCACTATGATAGATCGAAATCAGGTCAAGCATTGACAAGATTTCACTTAATCACTTAGGTGTTTTATGTGGGATGACGTGGGGCGGAGGCGTGCCCCGAAGCCAGGACCTGTCTCACTAGACTTCCGCAACCAAACCTGCTCCGTGTGGGTGTCCGATGATTCACCCCGCCCTTGCGTTATGATGGCTCAGGTGTATGTCGTCGACCCGGTACTTTCTTGACGGTTTAAAGCAATTTAAACGACCCTAGAGATCCGCAATACTTGCTCCAAATGCCGGACATTTTACATGTCCGTTGCGAAATAATAATTTTCGTTTGGTAAACATACTAAAAGCGCTTCGGGTTCCAAGTAAATTTGAAAAATCTATACATGAAGTAAGAATACTGGATTCAAAATTTTGGGTGCCAGTTGTACGTAATCTCAGAGAAAAGCCCCTTACTGCCACACTCATATAGATCAACCTGTATTGGAAAAATAAAAGAAAGGATTTGTTTAAGAGGAATAAGGATATTATGTTGCTGATAGATATCAGTCAGCAGCAGTTTGGCTTTCGGTAAGGTAGGTCACCAGAGAATGCAATAAATTAAGGTCATGCGCAATTAGCACAGCGTCAAAAATATATCTCATCAGCGTACTTACTGAACTATCATGTGGTATTGATAATTTATATTGGACGAGTGTGATGTAGAAAGTGTGCGTTCCTACGGGTGTTACATGAAATCCTGGAAGATTAATGTTGTGGACGAATCCTATACTTCACAGTTCTCATCAACAGGTGACAAAACATTTTACGAAATGACCTCCACAATGTTCAGTCCGTGGAGGGCTATTCCTCTGGAACCTGTTCTGATCAGACTTATTCATCACAGTGAGCTTGAAGGTGTCATAGCTTTTGCGGATGACGTCTATTTTTGGAGGAAATACGCGAATTAATGGTAATTTTGGATGAGCGTAGAAACTTATTTATTACGTAGATCGCAGAAAAACTGCAAAAACGAACTGGATAACGTAACTGCTGATCATCAGAAATATCATGGCATGGTAATTACAACTATTGCAAGCTATGGAACCAGTACTTGGATATACAGTCTTCAATCGTTGAAAACCTACAAGGACCATGAGAAGGATTCAAGGAAGGAATTCTCTTGCACCAAATTACAACATTCGGAAATACCCCTACTGATGCATTGTCTTCGTTCACGAAAAATGCTCCTTATATCTGGATGTAAGTTTGTCATTGTAGCCTTTCTGTAAAGGTTATAATGCTAGAGTTGTTGAAGTTTTAGGTCGAGAGGTTTCTAATAACATTACCGTTGAAAACTACATTCTAAATGAGTGTCAACAGCTATGAAACATTTCAGAAACAGGATTGATAGTGTATGAAGTCTTTCTTGTGGTAATGCGGAGGGTACAGAGGAAATATTTAAATCCTAACGGTACATTAATCCATTTTTCTCCGGTCATGTTCTATATGAAAGCTACCTGCGCAAGATGATGAGGGCAGATTATGATCACTCCACCATAAGTCATCCAGCATACATAACCATGCTTACCACTAGATAAGGGAGCGTCCATAAACTACGCCTCCTGTAAATTCCACCCCCCTCCTCCCCATGTAGCCTGGTGTGGCTTTTTTTGCCTCTGTCCCCTCCGCATGCCACGTACAGTAGCTATTTTCCCTATTGATTCCAGGAGACATTTCGTACTGTCTTCTCTTGTCAGACTATCGTAAATTACAAACGGAGATAATAAATGGCGGAAATAAATATTCACAAACTGTTGTGTGTTCAGTAACTTACTTTAACTGTGACAAATAATACAAATAAAAAGCTACGTGGCTTGAATACGAACAGCCCCGCCCTTTCCCCCCCCCCTTCCCCCACGTTCCCAGCGTAGCTTCCTACCCAAGGGGGCATCCATAAATTACGTGAGGTGAAATAGGGGGGGGGGTCGGGCGAAATCTCACCAGATCTCACCAGGGGGGAGGGGGAGGTCTACGGAAATCTCACGTGAGATTTTGCGAAAAATTTGGGGACAGTAGAGCCAAAAAAAAGGTTCACCAGAGGGGGGGGGGGAGGGGGTCCGGCCAGATCTCACGAAATCTCACCAGGGGGGAGGGGGGTTCAGAAATCCGGAAAAACACCTCACGTAATTTGTGGATGCCCCCCAACCCCTACCCCATCTAGACGGAACTACGTAGTTTATGGACGCTCCATAACCAAGTGAAAAAGAAAGAGTAGGAAAGAAATACTGAGAATCAATCACTCTTGTGATGAAAGATTAGATGGGAAATGTCTGGTCAGGTGCAGAGCAGCATAGAGCAGTCTCGTCTTCATCATGAACAGCTGCCTTGCAGCACTGAAACTAAATCGGTCAATCATATTTCATAACGCTTGAATCATTGTTAATGTCACAAACATAGACGTTTCTCGCATGCTTGCCTGTTATCTTACACTGTCCGCATTGTAAACTTCCAGTCTTGTTTGACCCGCCAGTGTGGCTGTATACGTTATGGGGAGGGGGCTACTATTAATAAGCAACAGAAAAGGAATAAACTTATTTAAAAAAAAAATTGCACCTCGAGGGTAAAACAGGGTATAAATGATTTTGATGTTCAGATTTGGGTTTTCCATGGTTTTCCCAGATCACTCCAGGCGAATGCAGGCATGCATGCTTTAAAAGGCAATGGAAGAATCCTTCCCGTTCCTTGTCCCTAGTCCCATCCCACCTCTAATGATCTCGACGTCACCGAGGCGTAAAGCCAAAAGTAAAAGTCGTACCGGAGTCCTGCCGAATGCGAGGCCAGAACGCTAACCGTTCACCCACCACGCTCGCTGTAAATTACTTCTTGCAGTAGAAATGTTCATCGGAATCTCACGTGTGAGTGGTGTCATATTATTTGCAGGAATAAAGTTACAGTTTGTCTTGGCAACCGTTCATGCTATAAAGATTTTGTGTCCAGTGGTCCTCAGGGGCCATGCATCAATCAATTGTTGACCATGTTGGTTCAAAAGAGTAGTGTGTACAATAATATTCCAAACAAAAGAAGTTGGGGATCGTCCATAAACTATGTGTAATGGTCTTGGAGGGAGAGGTTGGCTGGAGAGCTACGTTGGGTTATAAAAGGGGGGGGGGGGTTCCGAGCCAGACCTTGTAGCTTTTCATTCGTATTGTTTGTAACAGTTAAAATGAGGTACAGAACACACTACAGCATGTGAATATTTATTTGAGAATCATTTAATTTCTCCGTAATTTACGATAGTATGATAACAGAAAACAGTACAGAATGTCTTCTGGAATCAATAGGTTAAAAAGCTACGTGCCACGCGGAGGGAGAGGGGTGGAGAGAAAAGCCACGTCCAGCTACGTGAGAGAGGGGAGTTCACAGGAGGCCAAAATGGAGCTACGTGGTTTATGGACGCTCTCTTGCGGGCAATTGCTAGTACAGAAATAAGTTACATGAAAGATTGCAACACTCATGTTTCCCCTATCAGAATATATTCCTTCCGGCAAACGGGAATATCATGAATCCGTCATTGAGGCAGGCTTGGCCACTGCGCTTTACATTCCTAAGGTGGCTTCCCACGTCCCGTGATTTTATAGGCCGCGCTGGGTCAGCTGAACTGTGCGGATCAGCGCGCGCCACAAGCGATCCCCGCCAGCTCACCACCACGTTGCCTCTAGTCGCTGACACGGAATTAGTCCTGTGAAGATCACGGCGTGTCCGAACAGTGTTGCAAATTCAACTTACAGTAGTGAGTGCAAAAAAATAAAAAAAATAATAATACTTAACTTGCGGACCAAGGTGATGTGCTTTTTAATTCGAAACGTTTACGTGACAATTAAAAAAAAAAAAAAAAAAAATTGTTACTTTTCCATGAAAGTTAGGAGTCAAATTACATTTTTCACTTCAACCAACAGATAAAACAAAACAAATCATAAGAAAAACGCAAAAAATTACGTGACTTCCTGAAAGTTAACAGATTAGTACCGAATATAGATTATCCATTAAATAGGGATGCATGTTATAAAAAAAAAAAAAGTTACATGAATCGCTTGGTTGTGTACTGAAAAAAAAAAATTGTCACTGACTAACTTCTGTTCTATTTGTTCACGTAAACACTTCCAGCCAGAAAGTTTTTAAGAAAATATTTTTTCGCTATTTTCAGCTTACTTAAGAATTATCACTGTACACGGTGGACCAAATATGACAAAATCCACTAGAAAATTGGAGAAGCAAAGACAAATAAATGTATTAGATATAAAGGACGGATTACAGGTACTTTGAAACGACTTCTCAGAAATATTTCCATGTCAGTGCTTCTAATTGACCATAGTTATTGTTTATTTTAGCCTAATAGTTATTGGTAACATTTCTTTAAAAAATAGAATATCTGGTGCGACAATTTTAATTTGGTTTCCAATACCCAGGCGGCCTGCAGGTTCGCGAATATTTCTTCTGTCTGTTAATGCACTAATTGCAAGATTCGATTCCTGAGCATCATCACCGTTAACATTACCCAACTAAGGTAATAAAGCGACCGGGTAAGAAGATACGCACGAACAACCGGCAAAAACGAATGTGGCAATGTCGCCGGCCCAACCTATGGTCAGGAGGATGGCGAGGGCAGGGGAGGCAGCGGAGACCGTGTGACCTTGGCAGGTCCAATTTCATGACGTGGACTATAGTGGCTAGCGTACACCTGCTGCTAACAGATGGCGACAACATACCACTAGCCGGGCCTTTGATGATACCGACTGGGCGATACATAGAGCCGCACCATTAAGCTAGCACAGACCTCAATAGATGGCTGTCTTCCAACGGCCCATTGTTGATAACCCTACCGGCGCGGCCGGTAAATACACGGGTCGTGGGAAGTCACCTTTAGAGATTCATGATGATCAGTAGTCATGACTGAATAGAGCAGTAGCAAACCGTATGTATTCGTTACTGAGTAACGAGTGGATCGGCTGACTCGAGGAACCGAATTGGTTCTAACAAATTAATTTCGTTACTCGCATTTTCGTATGGATGTCAGTTTCATTCGATAAACGAACAAACACGACGCATCACGCGGGAACTGGAACGGCTCGCCCAGTGACTAAATGAATCTGAACGACAGAATGAACTTCGTGCGTCGCGTATTAATGGTAATTTTGATTTGCATTCGTTTCGTTACAAAGAAAAATGTGTAAGTACAAACACGTTGCGCGTACATTATCTTAATATGATCAATATTATTTTCTCTTAACTGTTGATATTTTTAACGACGTAAGTATTTTGACAACAGAAAGAGTTATTTTGTAATTTTGCTTTTGTTTAACACTAAAATTTACAGAACATAATTTTTAAATAGAAAATGTGGATAGATAATTTGAGATGGTTATTGCTTTTTAATTGATCATACCTTAGTGACGTTTTATTAGTTTCAAACATTTATGAAATGTATTTATTCTTAAATGCGATAGTCTAACTTCTATTTTATTTTACAGTGCAAATTTTACCTTATTTACTGAATGAACAATTTACTTAAACTTTCCAAAGTACATATGAAGTCATCCTGCAAACAGTGCGTGACGCGGCTCGATGCGAGTAACGATGTAATAACAACGAGTACTGATTTGTTTAATAACGAATACATACGGGTACACAATTTCTCGTTATTTTTACAGCTCTGTGACTGAAATAATTCTTGTTTGATGTTAAGCTGTAAGTTCTCTTTGAGGGGCTGGTCTACTGGATATTTTGAAGTCGTTTCAGTATATACTCCGTTTATAACCTCAGAGCAATAATTATCGCTTCCCCACCACGCTTAGGAATCTAAGTTCAAGCAAGCATACGTCTTCTAAACACTTTGAAGGTTGCAACGAAAAAAAATAAAACTTAGGATACGTGATTAAAAACACGAGGTTATTAACACTCTAAATATTATGAAATATGATGTGGACATGAACGACATAATAACTCTCGCATGACCTTAACGAGGTCGTAAAAGTTTCTGTTTGCGGCACGTTCTTCCTCTGTAATGGCGTGACCTAATCAGGTACGCATAATGCCGGCATTGGCAGCGTAAGGCTGTTTCAGATAAGTGTTGAGTTGTCCTCGCTATAGTTGCTCACAATTAAACGAGAAAAGCATGAAACAGTACTTAGAACAATATAAATACACTGGAGCTGGCTAAATAGTCACAGACCATATTAAAAGAAAAAATGTACCTATAACGCATGAAGCGAATCTACAGTTAAATATGTAATCCGAATCACGGAACTGCCTAGAATATTTCACCTGAAATAAGTGAAGGTTTGTACAATTTCTGGCCCAGATAAGGGATTTGAGCTGCGGACCTGTTGATCACCAGTAATACATTTCAATCATTAACCCCGCCAGGTCACTCAGTGACAGTAGACTGTAATATACAGGGTGAGTCAGAAGGAATGGTAAATATTGAAGGAGGTGGTAGTATGAACAATATTGAGTAAAAAAGTTCTTATAAACATGTGTCCGATTTCCATTCATTTTAGAGATACAGGTGCTGGAACGGCATGCATAGAAACTTTAGAAAATGATCAAGAGAACACAAATAACTAATTGAAGTACTTTATTAATACAAAAATACACGTATATTTTACACGAGTTTAAATTAAATGTTTGAAAATCCCACTATCGACTTCAATTCACAAACTCAAACACTTTATTGATCCTTGAAGTCGACAGGTACAGTTCCGATGCGCGCGTAACTTAGAAATAATCGGACTGTAGTTGATATGTTACGAGGCTGAGTTTAAATTAAATATGCGTGTGTTTTTGCACGAATAAATTATATCAATAAGTTATTTGTGTGCTTTTGATATTTTTCTAAGGTTTATTTTATGTATACAATGTATATCTCCCAAACGAATTGAAGAAGGGCATATATTGTTCATATTACCACCTCCTTCAATATTTACAATCCCTCTAGAATCCCCCTGCATAGCTCCAGAACCTCTCCGAGCATGGTGGGTGAGAGGTTAACGTTCTGGACTCGCATTCGGGAGTACGGCGGTCCGAATCCCAGTCCGGGCATCCAGATTTGGATTTACCATGTTTCCTCAAATCACTCCAGGCGAATGCCGGGATGCTTCCTTCAAAAGGCCATGGCCAAATTCCTTCCCGTCCCTTGTCCCCACTACCGCCTCCAATGACCTCGACGTCGACGAGGCGTAAAGCCATAAGCAAAAAATAAATAAATTCCATAACTTCACCGTATTAATAAAAAACAATTTTGCCATCTATGTTGTCTTATTATAGACGAAAAGATGTATGCCACACTTAATTGTTAAAAAAGATGGTTATCCGCAGCAAAAGTTTAGAAAGCAATTATCAAAGAAGGGCCTCAGATACGAACTAAGTTTTTGATATTTAGGTAACTGTTTGGAGATATTACATTGCTTCGTTGTGGTTACGTTCTATTTCGTCTGTGCTCCTTTCCGAGTCATAATCTGCAACAGTTCCGCGTTATACAATCCGCTCGCCTTTCACGCTACGTTGCGCTTTCACTTTCCGTGTATTCGCTGCGGCAATTTTGGTCTTTTCACCAATCATTGCTGTACTGTTTATACTCTGTCAAATCCCTACGCAACTTGATTAAAACTATTTACTACCATATTAAAACAATCATCAGATTTGTATTTTGTATCGTTGCAAAATAAAAAGAAGTGAAATGTTTCCTGAAAACGGAAGGAAATAAGTTAGAGCTGTTTTATAATTGCATCATGTAATTAGCTTCGTTCAGGAAGAAGTGGATAGTTTTAGAAATAGCTACTATGACCTGTTGTTGTGGAAACGGTGGTGATTCAATTTGTGCTTTCGCTATTAGAGATCGAAACGTTAGTAAACTGAAGACACGCACGTCACTAGAAAAAGAGTTTCGTCTCTTTCGATTAATATTCCGTCCGTCTCCTTAGAGAAATCCTAGTTCGTTAATGGCTTTACGAAATGTGGATGCTGACATTACTGGAGGTGGGAAAGGATCGCTAACAAGGAAGGTGGAAGGAATTCGACCATGGCCTTTTGGATCTGCCCTGGGTGATTTCGGGAAACCATGATATCTAAATAGCCAATCTGGGGATGGAACCCATGACCAAACGAATGCCATGCTCTACGTTAGCCCTGCGTACGAAGTTACCAGACTGCTAAGGGAAAAATGTTTCGTAATACATAAACGAAAAGCTTAGTGCCATATATGTCAGAATAGAACGACTGGTTAAAATTTCTATTATTATTTTTCTTTGTTTTTTCGGATTCGCTGAAGTCTTTTTGAGTGTTACCTAAATAGTGCCTTTGTTCGTGTCTGTCATTCTGTATGAGACAAATTTAAAACTTAAAAAAAAAAAAGTCGCAAGTTAGCAGCACAGACAACTTCAACAGCAATCCACGGAAGAATCCAAATTTATCTCGATACAGATTTATTTAGAATGTTTGTTTTTGTACCACCATACGATTTCGCTGTACGTAGACCTGTTTAATATAGGCTTCCCTCAATTTCTTTAGTAACTATAACCGAACTTGGTGGGTGAATGGTAACGAACTGGCCCCTATTAGGCAGGACGCGGATTTGAATCCTCGACCGGTCATCCGGACTTCGGTTTTCTGTGGTTTCCGCAAATCACTCAGAGCCAAATACCAGTATGCTTCCTTCAAAATGGCTATGATCGGATTCCTTTCGGTTCCTTGCCCCCAGTTCTTTCCCGCCTCCAATAACCCTGCCATCGACCAGGGGTAAAGACATAAGCAACAAAAAAAAAAAAAAAAAAAAAAAAAAATAATAATAATAATAATAATAATAAAAATAATAATAATAAAAATAATAATAATATTAAAAAATTAAAATTAAAAAAAAGTTACTATATCATTTACTCTAATGAATCTGTTCGGTGACATGAAATGAATGCTAGTTACGATAACAGATTTGAAGAGCGTAGAAGGACTAGAAGCTGTATTCCTATATTTACTCATTAACATTAAACTAGAAATAAGTCATAATTATTATTTATGCATAAATGTATTCATTCTTTTGGAGGTGCTGCATGGATACGCTAGGAAATTTTTTTAATTTGAAAGAACGGCCATTTTCATGAAATTTTACGTTGAAAAAAAAAAAAAAAAGAAGTCTTCTGAATTCGTGGCTTGGAAAAAGTGAAATAAAGTTCTTTTGTAACAATTCTCGTCAACCATAACGGAGAAAATTAGCAGCAACAACTCGCTCACATAAACAACGGAAACAGAAATACTAAAGCAGATGGAAAACTACTAGTTGCAAATAGTGCACAAAAATGATGATCAAGTCGCTTCGTGATTCAACGGTGTTATTTGTAAGGTACTGTTTATTAACTGTGCGCACGGATATCATTCCCTTTCCAGAAGAATAACCTTTAAAGAGAATGGAAATATTTAGCCAAAAAAATTTCGTACTTTTTTCGAGCATAATACGTATTTTTTTCGAACATAATACATCCTTTTCTGCGATCTACATTCGTCACCCAGAAACAGAAAAACATGTAAAACTTGGACGAAAAATTCGAATTTCGCCATTATATAAAAAAATCCATTTATTGAGAGGCTTCGAAACCAGCGTGAGACTTACAGATCTGACGGAAGAGTCCAATTCTGGTACTTCCAGAAGTGTTTCAAAGCAGGAGAATCGCTATTCTGCCTCAGATCATCCCCTATCCTGTGGGTGTCTACCACATTGTCGCCTACTCATGGTTTCACCGTCCTTCAAACACTATCCATAGATGCTCATTACAGTAGCGAGCGGACGGCCTCTCCGTTTCCGAAATGCTCGTTCCCAGGAAACGCTGGCCCGAAATTTAAGGGAATTTCGTGACCGGTGCGTAGAAATCTGGTGTCGGAGACCTATGGAAGCCTACAAAGAACTTCTATAATCCAGCCTACCCTGAGTCGCTGCTGTATTGCGTTCCAAATGTGGACCAATATGATAGTAAGTAGGTGGTCGTAATGTTTCGGCTTATCAGTGTAATTTTGCTTACGTCATTTTAAGGAATAAATTTAAAAGAGGTAATTGCATGTTGTGAGTACTTACAATTACCTTCCGACGGTTGGTACATAACATAACTTTGCATTAAATCGAGACAGTTGCTTTCACATGCCTCGTTTACAGAAGTGATTCAAGAGACCAAAGCTACTGAGAAGGTGCCTGTCTGGGGAAAGTTATATACAATTTCTCATCAGAAATCCCCAAGTCCATTAAATGTCCCAGTACTGTTCATAAAGCATTATTCAAAAATCCTTTGCGATTAGCTTCAGAGAATGATAAGAAAATATAGAATACCTTAATTAGCGGAATTAAAAATATAGGAGCAATCCAACATCCTTGGAGGAATCACTGTCATTTCATACTCGTATGCTGGAAGAATGTACGCACTAATGATCAACAATGGAACTGCAAGTGATATTAATATCGCGGACGAACAAGCAACTTCGACCACGAGGGACACAATTTTCCCCTGTGGGAAGTTGTACATGAAAGTAACTTACATTAGGTACACAGATAGAAAACTAAACGTTATGCAGAACCGAATTAATACAGCGCAGGGCGGCCAGGGCCTGTAGCATATTTGAAAAACAGGCCAGCCCTTATTAAAGTTTTCGATAAAACAGCCTATTGTTCCCACGCAGAGCGATGGTAGAGCAAAAAAAAGTCACCCATCTAGCCTAAGGGTAGGAAGGGGGGGGGGAGCTTACCCCAGCCCCGAGAATCAAAGTGGCTCTCAGAAGGCCAGAAGGCACAGGGCCTTTAGCATTTGCTAACTCTTGCTACGTGGCTAATCCGATAGTGAGGTTCTGTAGTATTATGGGATGGGGAAGGAAATTCTTGTTGAAGACTTGAAATGTAACTACCTTCGGTAATATTTGATAATAAACTCAACTGGGCAAGATGCATGGTACATGTGGTAGGAAAAGCTTTCAGATTCCTTTATTTATTCGAGAGGGTGATGAGAGGATGCACCAGAGAAGTGAGGGAATTGGGTTACAAAATTTTGGATAGACCGTTGATTGAATATGGTGTTGTAGTGTGGGATCACCTTTTTTCGTACCAAATACAAGAGTTGGAGGGGGTGCAAAGGAAGCCTGCTAAATGTGTTTCTGGACATTAATGCAGAACAAAATAAGTAACTGATATGATAAAGGAGCTGGAATTTGGTTCATTGTGGGAACGGAGGTGGATGAAGAGAGTTGTGGGAGTGTGCAGTGCGTATATTGGTGACGAAGGTTGGAAAGATATTGGTATTAAGAATAGTGCATGGAAAAGATGACCATGACCACAAGCTGGCACTTGGTTTCAGGCACGATGGAGTAGGAAAAGTTTCTTTTGCAGGCCAGAGAGTAGGGACTTGGAATCAATTACTAAGGGAAATGATGAATAATTTACCAAAAACACTGAGGGAATTTGAAATTCGTAAAAGGGAAAAGGAGACAGGAACAAAAAAGAGAACAAATGTGTGTTTAGGAATCGCAGGTAGCTGCATTAGATAAATTAAATGAAAAATGTTTTATGGTCTTAGACCTCTAATATCCAAAAAAGAATTTATCAAAAACAAACACCAGAAATATATTCGAACTATCATGTATATGTCAGTTAAACGACTACAAGAAGGTAAAAAAATTTTTTAAAAAAATTATTTGCTATATCTTCAACAGGCATATTGTTTTTAACTTTTTCTAAAAGAACGGAAGGATGAATGTTAAATACTGGGAATACCCTTATTCCAGACTCTAATTTTCGTAGATTATCCAGTATTGAGAGTAGAACAATAGGTTAACACCAATTAGACGTTTTGAAAAATAAGATCTCAAAATAAATGTTGAAAAAGCAAATATGTTCTCTCAGTGTGGAGGGACAGACAACTATAGGATGCTAATGGAGATCTTACAGACGACTCCATGAGCTTAATAATATAAACTAACTTCAGTTTTGATGGAAATATTGACTATGGGAATGTACTAGGACTACGGGATTTGCTGCTTCCAAAGCAAACAATATGCAACGCTGTAACAGTAGCTACTGTATCGTATTGTGGTCAAAACAAATAAAAGGCAATATGAAGATAAAGATAACAGTGTTGTTGAAAGTATAAAAACATTTGCAGGAAGAAACTGGTATATAGCAGTATATAAGACAAATTATTAATAGTTCAGAAAGAATTAGGTTATCGAGTTTTGTACAATTATGAAATGGTAAAATATTGAAAAGACTAAATACACAGTAGAAAACTAAAGAAAACATAGGAAAGACTATAGTGTGGGCACGGGCAAATGGCTATATAAAATACGTATGTGGAGCCCAGTAGAAAGAAGAAAACAAGGAAAAATAGCAAAGAATTGGAATAAAAGATTAGAGAAAGCTATGCAAATCTGAAAAATCGGAGCAGAATGGCAAAATAAGTAAAAGTTGTAGATAAAACATGTAGTTCAACAGCTATTAAATTTAATGTATGCATGTTTTGATGATGTTGGTCATCAAACCGACGATGGTGAGTGAATGAGTTGGATTCTTGTTCAGATTTCTATTTTCTTCTGTTCCCAGATATCAAACTCATTGGGCGAGCGGTAAGACTCGAGCCTGGCACTTGTGAGATTTCAAATCCCCGTCCGGCTATCCAGGCATCGGATTCCCGTGGTTTTTCGAGATCACTCCAGGCAAATGCCAGGATGATTCCCGGCAAATTCCATAGCCGAAATCCATGTCTTTCCTTGCTCCCGTCCTCTCCCGCTTCTAATGACCTCGACGTTGACAAGGCATGAAGCAGGGAAACAATGTTCTCACACTGTTTTTAATTCACCCCGTTGCCAATTTCTTGACTGTCTTCCAGTGAGCGTAGTGGGAGAGCTGTAACGCTCTGAGTTCGCATTCGGTAGGTCGCGGGTTCGAATCCCCGTCCGGCCATTCAGATCTGGATTTCCCAAACCGCTCCAGGAGAATGCTGGGATGGTTCCTTCAAAAGACCATGGCCGAATTCCTTCCCGTTCCTTGTCCCAATCTTTTCCCGCCCCTAATAATCTCAACGTCGACGAGACATAAAGCCATAAGGAAAAACAAAAAATATCCAACGCGAAACTACACTTCCCAGAAACAGAATAACACAAAGAGCACTAGTAGAGGTCCTGCACTGGTCGTGGACTAATGGCCTTCCATCTCTTGTGTGACTTCTCGTTTCGAGAACGCGTCGAGCGTCTAGCCCTAGTTCCCGAGAAAACAGGCGCGACAGTTTTCCCACAGCAGAAAAAAGTGTGGAACTACTTGAGCCATATCCAATTGGTTTCTTTCATTCCCTTCAGGTAAAAACAGAACTGGTTTCAACTTCCCCGATAAATAGAAAAAGAATTATTTGAGATAACTTACCTGCTGGGAAATATCAGATTGTAAGCAAAACATTTAAGGGGTGCCCTACATAAGGAATTCGGAATCCTTGCAGCGAAGACTTGATGACCGTGTGTATAAGTGGTTTTCTTGTGTATAGAGCCTGGATGTCGGTGGTATTTTGAGGTTAGTGGTGTAACAGAGATCTTCCTTCCTGCAGACTGTACTGACCCGTGCCGGCGGCCTAGAAAGCGCCCAGTCCAGCTGTTCTCGGCGTCATTTTCTCTGTGGCTGCCATCTTACGTTCTCCGGACTCTTCTGTATTAACAACTCTGTTTTCTGATTACTGTCGATTCATCCCATCGTTCTGCTTCATTATCAGTACAATCCCACTTCTAGCTTTTGTAAGTTATCAGTGTCTATTTCATTTATTTTTCTGGGTCAAGGTAGCCTTTCTTACGTAACGTATCGTTGGTATAGACTAGTTGCATTATAACTTACCCTTGCTAGGTTGCATGTCATGAAAATTATCTATTATCTTATCAGCTGTTATCATATTCCATGCTTTCATCGACCGAGAAGATCTGGAAACAAAATTAGTTAATTGGTGTCCATTAAGGAGATACTCTTCCAGCTTGGAGAAATTAAGATGTAAAAATCAGTGAAACAATGGTATTTTATACGCTGGACATAATAGACAGGTTGAGTGCAATAGCTTACCTTGGATGTATCATCTTCCTGAGAACCATGTATACAAATTTCTTTCAGGAGATATTATGTTTGTGAAAGCATTTTTTTCGAGGCAAGAAAAGTGTATCACGTCAGAATTGACCTGGATGTTTAGGGAAAGATGTTTATAGCCCGTAACGAGTAGTTAGAATCTGATCCTGTTACGCCTCTTTCTTATGTCCAGTACAGTGCCACCTTAACGCACAAAGCTCATCAAAGTGAAAAGGAAGTTATCAATCATTACACAGTCCTATTAAACCATTCCGGTAGTAGGCTACTTACCTATTAGCAGAAAGAGGAAATTGAAAAATCATCGAACAGGATGCTCATAACTGTTAAAAAAAAAGTCATTTAACAGGCTAAGAACCAAATATCAGACTTTTTTGAGAAAAGGAAAGAATGCGAGTACACTATTTCGAAAAAATAGCCTTATAACATATTTAATAACTTTTACTGTTCTCTTTTGGGATATGGATAATTATCTTATTATCCTCTATTCTTTCGACATAATCCTCTAAAAATTTAGGCGTTTGAAAGTGATCTAAGCAGTTAGTCAACAGAGTAAACATCTGCCTCCTTAATAAGCGGCATTTGCTTGTCTGGCTGAATTGATAGTTAATGAGCGTTATTTCAGAAAGTGTTAAATTTTAGACTACGTATCTCCCCATGGTTGGATAAGTATCTAGCTTGCATTGCTCCATAGCGATAAGTCTTCTGTATGGTATACTTCAACCAGTTGTTTTAAATCTGCTTTTTTCACTGTTTCTATTGTTTTGAGTATAACCAGTTTCTTCCTGTCCATCATCAACCATGTCAATAACTGAACTGTTTACTTTGTACGCCTCACCAAACGAACTTTTCTTTAGTTATATGCATTGCCATGCACTTCAAGCAATTTAGCTTAAGTTTCCATTGATCGCACCATTCCATAATAACGTCCAGATAACGTTGAATTTTTAAAAAGTCTGACAAATTTCTTACTTTTCTATTGCTGACTGCTTCATAAGCGGACAATCTCAAACTGCTATTAACGTTGTCTCCACGATCGTTTATATACATAAAAGAAAAGGATATCAGACGTGTACAGTTATATTCATGTTTAACTTGATTTTGCGTTATTTCAAGTTTGGACTATGTTTCGTAACAGAAAATGTTAATTTCAAGTAGACTTTCGAAAAATGAGACGTAAATACTAAAGGTTTTAAGGCCGTTAGCATTCTTCGCTAAACATATTTTTTTCCGTAAATAGCGCTCTACCATGTCCAGAGCTACAACAAGTGATTTAAATGAATACTAGAACTGGTAACACTCCTAAGATCCAGTTTCCCACTGTCTGCCATAAAAGTAAATTAGAAGGATGTCTTGGATACCAATATTTCGTATTTATTCCTATATAACTTCAGACTTTCTTTCTCTCGTAGAAAAAAATCGAAAATAGTGGCTGTCCTCAACACAAGTTGCTACATCAATCAAGAAATGAAGGAATATATTGAATTGTTTAATTGTAAATTCGTATGTTTTTTCTATGAATCTGTGGTGTTTCAATGGATGAGAATGGTTTAAATAAATTGAGTGATTCTTGAAATTGTATTAAAAACATTATCGTGCGTGACATGTCAATTAATAGACTGTAACTAAGAATTATGTGTAAGCCATAATGGTTTGAATAAGGTTTTGGCTGTTTGGAAGTGTCTGTCAGTTTTATGTTCAAATATTGGTATATATTTTCTATTTCTTTATAAAAATGTTTTCTGATGATTTCAATTAATTTCAAATAAGTTTTAATAGTTTATGTACGATCTTTGTTATTTCCGTCACTGTTGGCGCCTAGGAAGTTCTGTCGGCGACTTTATAATTTTCTGCAAATTTCTATGATGAATATATAACCTCCCGTTTATTGCGGAGAAGCAAGCTCGCTCGGAACAATGCTAAGAGGAATGCTACGTGATTCGCTATTGTAATGTGATTTAAATCTTCGGAGAGAAGTCTGATGTAAAGTTTATGCATGTTTATTTGCAGTATTTCTACGAAATAAAAGAAGACAAAGTTTACAGATGGTGTTGTTATTTGTGAAATTACCTGTCATTTAAAAGTTCAAGAAATTAAATAATATACTTTGGAGGATATATAAACCTCCTGGTGATCGGGAAAACCTGTAAATCTTCGTAAACCAATATGAAGGACTATATTCCCAGCAGTTTAACACACTACATTCTTATTGCACGTAAGACAAATGTATGCTTCGTATGTTAAGCAAAAGCTAAGTTCTCATAAAAGTCAGACAAAATGCTCTGCTGTTATCTTCATTTATGAAATTCTTTGTCGGATGCATTTTTTGCTTTCGGCAGTGCATTTTGTAACGGTATCGTCAATGTTATTCATTAGAAGGGAAAGAGAGTTGTATCCAAATGAAATCGACGCATCCTTCTCGCTTCTTTTCGCGCGTAATTCGTAATGGTAGTAATGATAAAAATAACAATAATGATAATTTGGCAACAATACTAGCTCGGTACAAATCATTGCAGGATGTCGAACTTATGTTGAAAGTCCTAGTGGTTTACAGTATAATAGGGACGCAAGAATTTTGGGCCGAAAACCAGTGTGGGATGCTACAACTAATAAGTTTATTACATACTGTTATATTCATTTTGTGAAACTGCAGTTACCATTGTAAGGGAGGCCCTATGTATATGTCGAAACCTCCAGAGGTTTGTGAATCGAGTCTTGGGCAATACTACAAGAACATGGGCAGTATCTGCAACATAGGGTACTGTATAGGTACATTAAAACACTGGGTAGAGTCTATGTTTCAAGGTGGCAATATAAAATCAGTCCTGTAATCTATTTGTCGGATTTTGTAAGTATACTATACTATAGCTCTGTATCATCTCCTTAAGGAAAATAAAATGCACAATGCAGTTTCATTTCCTTGCCCTGTCGACGTGTAAAGATCAGAGGTGCAAAAGGCTGTGAAAAAGGAACAGGAAAGAATATTGCGCATGGCATTTTGACTGAACCATCCCGGAATTCTCCTGGAGCAATTTCTGCAAACAATGGAAAATCGAAATCTGGATACCCGGACGGGAATTCCAACTCACGCCCCTCCCCCTCCCGAATTATCCACCAATCCTGGGTTCTCTACAATTTTTTTTTTTTTATTTTTTGGTAAGTTTTCCTGATGGCAAACATTCGCAGTACTTGAAAGCCCTAGGTCATCTGGCGCGATGATTAGGTTGGTAACATAAAGAATGATGTTAGGCCATAGCCTACGAAAACAGAATGGTACTATTGATGGAAACTTCAGTGAAAGTCCCTTCTAAAGCACACTTATCGTTATACTCGTGTCTTAAGCGTTTATTCGCTGCAAATCTAACAAAAAGACATGTCAGCATTTAGCTACCACAGCGCTCATACAGATCTACCAAATCGGTACCAGGAATTTTGACCTGATTGCAATTGCCCCTTGCTATATAACCCTAGTAGTTAGGACATCGAGATCGATAATTTTCCGTCGTGTGGATAATCATTGATATCGTCTAGAATCAAACTGACGATGTTGATCTTGTTATTTATTGGTGACATTATTTAAGCTCAGCGTAGCTCTTTAGAAAAACCCTCTCCATTTATTATCAAAATATGAATATTGGATCTGTTATTCCTCATATTAGCATTTTGTCCCCGAAAAAGCCCTTACATTCTTGTTTTTTTCTTTTTTTCTTATCGCTTTATACCTCATCGACGTTGAGGTTATTATAGGCTATTAGAGACTGGGGTAAGGAACAGGGAGGAATTCGGCAATGGTCTTTTGACCGAGCCATCTCGTCATTCACTTGGAGGGGTTTCGGGAAATCATGGAAAACCGAAATCTGTATGGCCAGACGGAGTTTCGAACCTGCGAACTGCAAAAGGAGAGGCCGGGCTTGGTGTCTGGCTGAAGTTGGCCCTGAGGCATCTTCGATATAATTCATTCGACGTTTGTAGACCGTGTGTAGACTTTTCGCCATCTTCTGACCTTGTCTTAGCACAGCTCTCCAGGGTTCACCATATTGGGGGTTTTATATATGGTCTCCCTAGGTGTCACCTAAACACGTGTTTTAACAGTGTAGCACTGAGGAATGAAAGCAGCGCCCAGTGTTTGGAATGCAAATGTTTGATGAGTTCAATTTTTATTTTCCTTATTGATTACTTGGTTTGTAACTTGACAGTGTTCTCAGTGACCGAGGTTCCATCTCCGAAGTATTAACAAGGACAAAAGAATTACTGGGTCGGAAATTGAGGTTTAAAAAATGTGCCATGTTGTGTGTTGCGAGAAAAACATCTCAGGCGAAAGTAATTACCAGCGCAGTGAATCTAAATTAGCACAGGTCACCGTGCATGGCTGGCCAACTTAGCAAAGACCCAGATACGTTCTCCTCTCACCGTAATATTTACCACTTCACAATCTTCAGAGGATGGAAAACTGGGAATAAACCAGTCTTTTAACTGTTCTCGGATCTATAGCGTGACACTGGTATAAACGAAATAATGACAGAGAAGTCTTTGCGTAGGGAACTCCCTTTAAGTTCCGTCAGATCGTTAGTTATCTTGGCTGGCAGCAGTCATAAAGTTATTTTGTCAAATTTATTAATTTCTGCTCCAGTTCAGCCATTATGAATTGAGACCTGTGTTGCCTCTGCATCGAATGAAAGCTGACAAATTAATTCGACAATGGATATTTTCGGTGAAACAAAATAACACTGACTGTCGGACGAACTCCAATGCATTTCAAGTATTTACATATATTTTATTTTTGATTCCGCCCTGTTTAATAGTTGTTTTGATGTACAGTGGAACAATACATATTTTAGTTGATTGCGTAATATGACGAAGAAATAAATAAATTATATATAAACAACAGCTTTCTTTGTAAAAAGCCAAACCATTAGAATAGTACCATTAATTTAAAATACAATGAAGATTTTTTTCGTGACGGAACCAGATGAACTTGGTTTTAGTCATATTAAGACATTTTTTTTTTTTTTTTTTTTTTTTTTTTTGCACCTTGTCGATGACGGTAAAGGCGGAAAAAGAACTGGGGGCAAGGAAAGGTAGGCAATTCGGCCATGGCTTTTTTTGAAGAACCATCCCGGCATTCGTATGTAGTGATTTCTACAAACCATGGAAAACCGAAATTTGATGGTCGGACGAATCGAACTCACGTTCTCCCGAATGCGAAGTCAGAGCGTTACTGCTTTCCAACCACGCTCGCCACTGAAGACTTTAATACCGTGTGTAAAAGTATTTTAGGCGTCCAGTGTACTGTTTCATCAACATTCTCAAAGAAATTTAAAACTGTTTTGTAGTTTGTTGTTAAATGCTGCGTTAAAGCATCACAGATACAAGTGTAAACCGTAATGTAACACTCGCATGACTTTGTATATATATATATATATACAGGGGTATTCTGAAAAGTTCTTGGCTTCGGAAATCGGAAATGGAGCTCTTGAGAAACTATTAACATTAAATTTTGATAAATAACTTTCTATAAGCAAATATGTTTCTTACTGCAATCTGTAACATCATTTATTGTTTCAAGTAAAATTCAGCACCTTGTTCTAAAGTGGAAAATGGGAATATTTCAGACCATCCTGCGAACAGCATTTACAGGTACTTTTCTGTACCCTACACAAATAAACTTCTCATCTTCAAAATTAGTATCTAAACAAAATACTGTGACAGTCAAATTAAAAATTAGGATAATTTTCTGAATGATACAGATTTTTTGTTTTATTTTCGGAAGCGACGAGCCAAAAGAAACTGGTTGTCGAAGGGACGAAAATTCCCCTCTGGAATGAAAAGAGGCTAGTATTCTATAATTAAACTCACATGAAGAGTCTATAATTAAACCTGCCATTCTGGTAGACTATTATTAAAACTTCAATTTGTAGTTATCTCACTTTCATGGAAGTTATTCACAAATATTTTTACTGCAAACGGAATTAGTATAGAAATATAAGTAAAGTTCTACTATATGGTAGAGATTTATGTAGATTTTTAAATCAAAAAACGAAGTCAACATTAAAATATTAACTAGTGTAATATGACGATAATGATATTTTTGTATTATCATCCGTCTTAACGTACTTAAATTAGTTTTATCATCTTACACGGAGAATGTTAAATTGTTGCATTAAAGATGGCATGGGATTGGGAATATATATTTTATTTAAAAAAAAAAAATCAGCTGTGATAAGAAACATTAATGTTATTACGATTCGATTAATTGTAATGGAATTGTAACTATACATTTCGAAACACTGATGGCATCAAACGTGTTAAACTGAACATAAATAAAAAAAAATAGAGGAATAGTTCCTTGTGCTACAGTTCATAAAAATGTAGAAATCTTCTAGGACTCTGCTAATATCGTTGTTAAAATCTTTTAATTCAGGATGCGCTCGATGTGTTGATGTCTTGCCGCTATGGCTATAGCGTATTAAGTATTCAGACAACATACCACCGGCGTACGAGCAACTAACACTTTCACAATTTCCCCAAAGAAAGCAGTCACCTTATTTTCAGTAGCACAGAATGTGTAATGAGGAAATAAACAAACTAGAAGGCAACTCACTTTTAGGCTACTTACGTTCAAATTAAATCTCAGGTTTAAATATGTAAGTAACAACAAACATTGTGAAACATCTTTTTCTATATAAATGTTGCTGCAAGAATGAAGCAGAGTGACTTACGAAAATGATGCTCATCCGACCTACATATTATTCGAATTACAATCTCACAATTAAAACGTATAAATGACATCGACAGCTGTTATTTAGCTCAACTATCTTTAAATCAACGACTGCTCCGTATGTAAAGCCAGATCGTTGAAATGCGCGCGGCGTTTGTCTCACCTGATGAGTGGAAGTGAGCGAGGAGGAACTCGCACTGTATGTCCTGACAACTTGCGTGCATCACCACGTCCAGATGACTGCACAGTGCACACTGCCTCCAGCAAGGCACGCCGCTGGACAACCGTTAGATGGCAGCACCAGGCCGGCTGGAGAAAGTCCTCCCACGAGGTCACGCGGCAATGCCACCCTTGAAGGATATGCGTAACAAATTTACCTGGATCACTGGGGCAGGCCCCTGCTTGAGTTTGGTCGCGTAATGTGAGACTAGAGGATTCCATCGCGGGGGATTTCTAGTTCCGAAATTTTCGGGATTAAATTTATCGACCCCGGACTTTCGGGATTGACAAAAAATAGGACAAATTATTATGAAAAATATATTATGAAATGCAAAATTTCAGAACGGAACGCAGTCATGTTATATGTCACTGTCACTTTGATTTTCTTGACCGTCGTCCTGTTTTAACAGCTGATTTTAGTCGCGTTTGCGCCGTCAAACAGAGAAGTTGTGAGTGAAAAGGTGTCTAATAAGCTGCGTTTTGTATCTCGTTATCAGAATTATTTATTCTTTTGGGTTAGTTAGCAAAAATTACCTAAAATAATGGTTTTGACAAAATTTGGAAGTCATTTTATGATTATAGGCGAATAGTGGGCGATAAAATAAGGGATTTGTTTACTAACCTTACCAAGATTTTTATTTAAATAAAAGAAAAAGAACAGAAACTTTCGCTAACGGAAAGAATAAACATTAAGAGTAACTTGTCAGACCATGACATGCAATGGATGAAAGCCAAACCCACAATTGGAAGCAGGAAATACTTTCTCCATTATCATACAAACAATCGAATTTTTCTAAAGTCGTCAAAAATGAAATTAATTTTTTTGAAGCCTCAATCTCATAACGAGACTGTGACCTGGATCGCTGACGATGAATATGTGAGGGACTCTTTGGCGGTATTAAGATATGTGTAGTTTGTTTTGTTGTGTTGATGGTATTGTATGTATTTTAAAGTTGTAATTTAGTAGAAATAAAGCATTAAACGGTTAAAGAACGGTATAAAACACGTAGCAATGTTTTAGCTAAGGAGGTTTTCGGTATTTTTTCGTTTTGTTCTGACCATTTTTATTCATGAGTTGGAACAGCGAAAAGGTACACTCTTTTATTAAACTATGAAAGGCGTCCCGTATTGTGGATGAAGGGCGATAAAATGTATCATAATAGGGCGTTAAAATGTATCATAAAAAAGAGGATGCTTGGCGCGAAATAAGTGCACCTACTAGAGGAGATACTAACGTTTTGAAAAAAAAAGAGCTGATTTGATAAATTGAAAACTTACTGCAAGCTACTAAATAAATCACAATTTGTCAAGTATTTCAGTGTTATGGCTAACCTTTCTTCAGCGGTTACTGCTGTTAGAAAATTTATTTCATTCTTCGTAATTTTCTCCCTACTCGATGCTTATAAAAATATCTAGTCAATGGGCGATATTGTTGCAAATTTTCGAAAGGGACCACTCTTTCCTCCTTCGACCATACTATTTCACAATAATCGCCCACGAATGAGCAATCTAATCTGGTAAAGTCTAGTTGCCTGTAACCGCCTCTTTTTAACTAAACTATCACTATGAATGCAGCATTAACCACTGTTTAATCGTCACCGCACCGGCCTCGGTAGCGTAGGGGCTAGAGTGCTAGCTCCGCGTGCCGAAGGCCGCCGGTTCGAATCCGGCCGCGGGCATGGATGTTAAGTGTTGTGTGTCTGTGTGAATGTCCTGTCCGTCCTGTGGTGTCCATACATTGGAGAAATACAATAAATATACTGGATGACGACTTATACACTGAAAGCAATTATAATTACATTGAGCTGGCTGTATGGCCTCCGTTGCCAAATGCCATTAAAAAAAAAAAAAAAAAAAAATCGTCACCGCATTCCATACCCACGCTCTAACTTCACAACACTGCTGACTCGTCAGAACAAACGAATGGACGAACTTTGCCTCGTATTGATGTGTACCCGCCGTAAGGCATACGTTTGATCACGAAACCTGAACAGATATGGACAAAAGAATTGGGTGTAGCATGTGGAAGGGAAGGATGACCATGACCTAACCAAGAACTTTATTTCAGGCACAAAGGAATGGAAAGTTTATATTCGCAGGTAAAAGAGTCAGAGATTTAGTTACTGAAGAATGGTGGGCAACAATTTTCTTTAAGCACTGAAAGAATTTAAAGCATAAATTCTCTCGATGCAAAAAAGGTGTGTAGAGAAATGAACACCTGGCCATAAGCTTCATTCACAATTAATAAACAATAAAATCCATCCCAGTAGCGGAATCTGAAGGTTATGAGACCAAATCTTCCTCTGGTTTTCAAGATCCTCGTTTTGTGTTTCTTGTCTATACAGGGAGGTCTAGACTCTAATAGCATCGCTTTCAAAGAAATTTACTGCACTTAAACAACACCTATAACATATTTTTAGCCCCTTAACACAAATAAATTAAAAGCTGAATGTTAGATACAGTGTATCCATTCAGTACACACAGGTTTTTGGACACTCTATAGATCGTGGTTCACCATGATGTTTAGTTTGGTAATGCTTCTTTCAAATTACGCAACTCGAAGTCGTATTGGATTTAATGGATCCAAAACAGTGCATTTTTTGGAGACGCTGTTTCTTTATTCATTGATAATGTTTACAGAGAACATTCTCTAATCAAACAACAAGCTATTTTTCACAATCATGCTCTCAATTATCTTTGGTCTGATGTGGTATAGAACGGCTCTGTCGTTAGTTCTTGATGTCAGTTGATTATGTAAGATCTTTCTTACACCATAACTCAACGTAGGAGTGTAACAGATATCCGCAAGTGCGGAAATTTCGCGTGAAATCCTACCTCCGCTTCCGCATCCTCAATTTTTAATGCGGATGTTTTGTTTATATTGCAATACACATTATTCTTTTTTCTTTATACGAGATTCTGCTCATCTTCGATTAGCTAACAACAACCCTGTTTGTTTTGCATGTAAAGTGAAGCGGCCTATTCACGTTCCAGTTTATAGGACATCCGCGTAGAACTACTGTTGGATGCACTCACACATTCACGCTACTTGACAGGTCCAAAAATGTTCCATACAATCCTTTCCACTCGTACTTTCTCGCCGCACACTAGTGTCCTTATCGCATACTCGAAGGATGTGTCCTCCAACAGGGCCCGCTCTAGAGGTATTGCCGCCCCCGACAAATTGCCGACCCTTAAGATTATGTAGAATTATATATTTTTTTAAAAAAATAATTAATTTGTAATCTAATAACATATTTAATTTTAAATTTTAATAAAATCATATATTCATAAATAAACTTATTGAATTTTGATCTAGCGGCACAAAATACAAATGAATTATGAAATATCTGTACAAAGCCACAAATTAACCATATTTTTACGTTTTTAAATGCTATTACAGATGGATATTATCATACAAACAATCTAAATGCCATTATTTTGAAAATAAACGAGATTACATCAAATACGCTAAAATCACAAAAAAACTTTTTTTTCTTACTTTCAGGTTGCGAATTGTTTATTACATCTTAAAATTTACTTCATCAGCAATTTCATACTTAATTGCCAAAATGGCTAAATCATTAAATTATCAATTTCTTGATTTTCGTAAATGCTTAGCAAGGCGTCGTATACATCTCCCAAATGAAATTTTAAAGGTTTTAATGCCTCTATCCTCTCTATCCTACTCTCCCATCTAGTGTCACTCCATGTTTTCAAAGTTGAACCCTGAACATGCTTTAAAAGTATTTCCCATGGAAAAGTAGATGCCAAAAAGAATAAATATATTTTTTGGACCATGTTGAAGAAATTAGCGGTTTCCAAGGATGCTTTTGCCATTAATAACAAGATTGAGAGAATGGCTACTACACGGAACATTGAATGCTCGCGAATTATATTGCTTAATTCTAAATTGCACTCCTGCTTTATCGCCCCTCATATTGGACCCGTTGGCAGTCCTCTGATATCCTGCAAATTTAAACACAAGTCATTAAGTTCTCCAACTATAATGTCAGACATTTGTTTTACTGTGGATCTTTCGACTGGTAAGAAGCCTTAAAAGCTTTCATTAATTTTAATTTCAACATCAGGATTAAATTTATTGGTTGAAACATATCTGATTACAGGAGTAATTTGCTGTATTTTACTAAAGTCAGGAGTACAGTTTAAAATTATGGAAAAATATTTGAATTTTTTTATTTCATTAATAACATGAGACTTTGATGCAGCAGATCCACTATCCCGGTTTGTATATTTTTCCCAAGATATTGAGCTTTAGTCTCTACTTTTTAGAGCACTCAACGGACGTGCTCTTCCATAATGGGATCGTATTCAGACAGTAACTCAACTATTTTTAAGAAATTACCGGTATTATGCTCAAACAACTTGTCGCTTGTACCTTGAAAAACCATTCAACTTTTACTAAGCATTTTGGTAATTGCAAAAAAACCATTCAACTTTTACTAAGCATTTTGGTAATTGCAACGATTCTTAGAAGCACCTCATTAATAACTCGTTGAGTGGCAGCATCTACAGTTTTACAACAATTTAATCTTTTTTGCCTGAATATGATTTTTCGAAATTTCATGCTCTTTTAAAGTTTCGTCGAGGTGCTTCCAATTTTTAAAACCCTCCTTTGAGAGAGAACTAACTAAACAACTGAAAATTTTGCAACAGAAGCAGTAAACGCAGTAGGTCATATTTTGAGACATGCATGTTGGTTAACTTGTTAATGGAGAGAACAATCGAAGGTAAGAACTGCAGAGGAAGACAGAGATTAGAACATATGGAGCAGATAATTGAGGACTTGGGTTGTAAGGGACATGCAGAGACAAGATTAGCACAAGATAGGAAAGGATGGAGGATTGCATCAAACCAGTCGAGAGACTGATGACAGCAAAAAAAAAAAAAAAAAAAAAAAAAAAAAAAAAAAAAAAAAAAAAAAAAAAAAAAAACTCTCCCGCGTCCACATTTGGACTACCGTTGCGCCATTTAGAATTCGTCTCACGGGATTTGATTGGTATCGAGAAAAACCGCTCGATTCGTGGCTTCTTGTCACAGCTCTTACGAAAGAGTCAAAGAATTAAGATTGGGCTAGAATTGTCTGGTAGAGAGACGACGTAGGTTTTGTTTGAACCTATTGGTAAATATGCGAACATCAGTCTTCACTTACGAGTGCGATGAAACATTTTGCCTCCCACCAGTCTCAGTGCTACATAACAGCTGAAAACAAAACCCAAGAAGCAGCCAAATCAACAGTAGAAGTGGCGAAGACGAGGATAAGATTCTGATAGTAAATCAAGAAAATGAAACCGTAGTAAAATAACTGGTTCTTTTTTCAAGAAAGATTAATATAGTAAAGCCGAATGTCAATAAAAAAAAAAGGAACGATACATACGGAGGCGTGAATATTAGAATCTCTTCTATCGTTGGGAATGAACACCTCAATCCAACTTGAAGAAGGACATACTGGGAACAGAGTAAAACTTGACCGTGACTCAAATTGTGCCAGAAAAATGTTAAAATTGTCTAAGTAAATCCTAACCAGATATTAAGAATGGATTGGTTACGTCATTTCGCAGCAAATGAATATGCGACGAGCGTTGAAGACGCTTACTCATTCTCAGGCTGACGGCCGACTAATGACGCTCACTGATACTAGGACCGCTGTTACACGTCTCCAGCAAGATAAGTTTCAGTTCTTCATTTACTTTCGCGAGTGAGGATCCATACCGGTACTTTCTGAACAGAATTCTGAGATATTCAGCCGGACTATCGGTAAATAATCAGTCTAATGCAGGTGTCCCCAAATTTTTTATCCCGTCAACCCCTTCATAGAATATTTGCCTTCTTATCGACCCCAAGATTAAGTACTTAATAAAAACATTTAATATTTTTTGGTATTTTTAATGCTAAGCAATAAGAACAACAAACCAACGAAATAATTTACAGTTCCCATATGTTAGAAAATCCACCCAATAACGTTAACAGAAAAAGGAGATATTTTCCACTGTTACCACAATCTCAAAAAATAATAAAAAAATTATAGATAGATGGAATAAATTTGAAATAAAGGTCTGCCGAATAGAACAGATGGTTCTTGCACTGTTTTAACGTGTCACATAGCGATGGATCCACCTTCCTAAGAAACTCTATCACCTCTTGACAGCCACCTTAACTCAGTGTGCAAAAACTAATTGGTTGGAAGATTCATATCCTTCACATAACTTCAAAAACAGACGGAAATTGAGAGGATGAGCTTTAATTTCATTTATTGACCTGATTTTTAATGGAACATTCCATTATTCGCTAGACAGTTTAATTGATCCTCTATAGTATTAATCGACCCCCTTTCGACCGCCATATATTAATCGACCTCACGTGAACTCTTATCGACCACTATGAGGACCCCTGGTCTAATGTGTAATCTCTGCATCCAGAGTATACATCTAGAACAGCATAGTCAGGAGCTGTAAATATAGGGTGTTCACCGGGAAACGCTACTCGCTGCTAGCACTACAAGGAAGAAACTACTCGCGCAGCTTCCCATTTAGTTCGGCCGTCAATAGCGGAAATACTTAGCAATAATTACGCATCATAGACATTTATAAGTATGTGAAAGCATATAAATATTACGTAATTCATTAGCTAACCATATAAAAGATGCTGGAAGTGTCAACCCTCTTGCGTAATACACATTTGACATCTTTTAAACATGTTTCATCTCTCTCAATAAACATTATTACTTGATAGATTTTGTTTTCGAGTTCTTCCAACGTGTGAGGATTTCTTTCATACATCTTTCCGTTTAGCTTATTCCAAAGGGTATAAATCGAGTGATCTGGCGCCACAAGCCACGGCTGATTTCACGTTTTTCTTACTTTTTTTTTAACTAAACGCAGATTTGTTTTAGCTGTCAGTAAAGCGCCAGGATATCTGCGACGAAATTTACTGCGACACCTTTTAAAGGACTTTTTCTTCACATACGTATCATACAAGAATATGTTTTGTTCCAAATTTCCCTTTTTTTTTTTTTTTTGCTGTTACCAGTCTTTCCACTGGTTTGATGCAATCCTCTATCCCTTCCTATCTTGTGCTAGCCTACATACCCCTTACAATCCACGTTCTCAATTATCTGCTTCATGTATTCTAATGTCTTCCCTTTCAGTTCTTACCTTCGACTGTTCCCTCCAATAACATATTAACCAAACCAGCATGTCTTAAAATATGACCTACCAACCTGTCTCTTCTTTCTGTAAGCTTCTTCCAGAAACTTCTTTCCTCACCCATTATTTTCAAAACTCGTTCATTTCGTACATTGTCTGTCAGCTTAATTTTCAGCATTCTTCTGTAGCACAACATTTCTAATGCTTCAATTTTCTTTCTCGTATTCCTAAGTCCATGCTTCGCTACCATAAAGTGCTGTGCTCCACACAGAGAGATTTAAAAAGTTCTATCTAAGTCCTAGATCAATATTTGAAACCATGACGTAACATAATTCAACTCACGGTCACACACAACACTGATTAGTTAGAGACTATAGTCACAAAATAGCAAAACCGTAAAGAAACATCAAAGAAACGTTCATACTCAATATTGATTAGTAAGAAACTGAAGTTACAAACCATCCAAACCGCAAAGAAACCGGTCTTTGCAAAAAAAAAGTTCGCATTATACTGCGTCATTTGACCGTTGGTCGAGGGCTTTTGTTTAATATTGCCGGTCATTCACGCTGCCGTTTGGCAGGAGCGGAAGCTGGCCTTTCACAGTGATATGCCTTCGGCAAGTCAGAAGGTGGATAGAGTTTCCAGGCGAACACCCTGTATAATAGCATGCAAAATAGGAAAGCAGGAACATTAGAGGACATTGAACAACACCTGATAAATTCATGGCGTTATTACGCCATGTTATAGCCGGCAATATGGCTCAGTGCGCTGAGGGATGTAACGGAGATCCACATCCGCAAGTGCGGAACATTCGCGTGAAATCCTACATCCGCTTTCGCATACGCAATTTTTAATGCGGATGTATAGCGGATGTTTTGTTTACATTGAAATATATATTATTCTTTTCTCTTTATAAGAGATCCTGCTGATCGTCGCTTAGCTAACAACAAAATAGTTGTTTTTTTTCTTACGATCTTGCACGAAAAGTAGCAATGAACTGAACGGTGTTATTGTCTAAGCGATAAAAATTCATTCTTGAATTTGCATGTAAAGTAAATCGGTCTATTCGCGGTTCAACTTATAGGACATCCGTGTAGAACTACCGTAGTATGCGCTCACCCATTCGCACTAATAGAAAGGGTCCAACAAAATGTTCCAAGCAATCCTTAGCACTCATACTTTCTCGCGGCACACCATTTGTCCTTATCTCACAGTCGTAGGATGTTTCCTCCAATAGCTTCCTCCGATATCCATAGCTTGTTGGACAGCAAGGACCCGTGTTGGTTGCCTGGAGTCCAACAACATCCAAGACGCGCTACAAGTAGTCCGATGAGGCAAAAAATAAATCAATATGGCAGTATTGCCACAGACTTTACTTATGAAAAAAAAATATAGAATTTAACATAAAATATATATTTATTTTGATTTTAAATTTATTTGTGATAAAAATTATAATCTAAATAATTTATAAATTTATTTTTCCATCTCCGCATCCGCTTCCGCAAAACATCCGCATCCGAAAATATGACATCCATTACAACCCTACAGTGCACACTGGATCGGGGAAGTACAACGGGAATGGGCACGAACGTAGGCTGCCGCCTGAGTGCCATCTTTCGACGTTTTTAGCCTTAAAGGCGAATGCCGGAATGGTACTATTCCACCTCACAAACTACACATTTAACAAACAAAAGAATATACTTATCACATGCAGAACATAATTACACATTTCGCATACAGACTGAAATACTTCACGTCCTCCATTAGTAAATAATACTACCTGGCAGCAGGTATAAAAGTTTGGTGTCCGAAAGGCGATGCGGCCCTAAAATCAAAGCTTCAAATTTGATCATGCCAATGATGAATAACAACTTATCAAAGGCAGCTGAATTCTAATTTTGGGAAAAAGGTGGTTAAGAAAAAAAAATGATTCTTGTTATTGTAGCACAGCTGATATTTATTTTCAAAAACATTGAAGCCATCCACTCAGCTGTAAAGGGTTCGCTTACTTCATTTCGCGATACTTAGTAGAATACATTCACAAAAAATATATGAGGCTGAGGTGTACTGACTTCACTCCCCTCAAGGTAAGAAGAAAGTTCGTGAAAAAATATAGTAAAATACAACCATTTTAAAAATTAAGCAAAAAATCACGACAAATCTCGAAAAAAATACAGCAATGTTGATCCCTGTGTAATCATTTAAATGAAACAATTTTATAAAGCTTTATTTTCTTCGATAATGGTTCCGTTGACAATCAAAGAGTGGATGATGCCTTCTCTTCTTGATCCACTAGTCACAGCTCTAATACAAACAGGAGTGCTTCCAAGACAGAAGTGTGTTTCTGTTCCATCTTCACAAAACTCATGCTGGAAACAATAATACATATTACAAATCGTTCTGAAAGTTAAGAGTTATGAAGCAAAATCCTCAAGTTACAGTAAAAAATTATGGATAGTAAAGATTAGTTTTTATCTACAGTCTTAACACAAAATAACTATTTTCGATGTGACATGACGTACTTAAATTTTTAATTGTTGTGTTAATATCACCCGCTTTCAGAGGTAAGAGAGTGGAAAATTTTTGTTTTTTAGGTGATGGAGACAGGTATTGGAATAAATTACCAGGGGAAGTGCTGAATTGTTTAACGAAAACAATTAAAAAATTTAAAATTAAAATTCATAGGGGTGAAAATTAGATGGGCGGGGAAATAACACTCAAATAATTTAAGCTAAATAATAATAATAAAATAAGGGATAAACAAGTGTTTAGGCCAATAGTGACCGAAGCATGCGGTACCTGGCAATTAAATTAAATTAAACACCACCGAGCCTGACATTCAAGAGGACAAGGGTTCAGATCTTCGTTAGGCCATCCAGATTTCGGTTTTCCGAAATCACAACAGGTAATTTCCGAATTCCTTCCCGTTTCTTGTCCCCACTCGTCTCCCTCCACTAATGTTTAACACCTTTTCGTCAAAGGAGGTCACTAACGTCAATTTATGTATTTTACTGCTACTTCAACGTGTATTTCTGAGACAAAAAACACTGATAACACAGGTCTGCGAAATTATTTTTTTGAAAAGATTTTTCTTAAACTGTTGATATTTGTTGTAATTGTTTTAAAAGTAATATAAAACGATATTCATATGATATACAACACCTCACATTTACCAGATTTAGATGATATAGTATTTGGATACAAATAAGTACAAAACAAAAATTAAATAAAATTGAGAACAATTTAAGAATATTTTCCTACGTTTTGTTGAGTTTAAGCTATTAAAAAAAAGTATACAAAAGAAAAAAATTAATAATAACGTCTTTTTTTAAAAAAAAAAAAAAAAAAAAAAAAAAAAATCTGCATTTTGTTAGTTTTCGTTTATGAATTTTTGTTTCATCTCCATGTATTATCCAGCAATAAACCGCAATCATATTAAAGTCACAAGCAACCTTGATACATTATTTCCATCTCTTGTACATCTTGATGGAACCTTTTTTTTTTGTAACTGCTTTACGTCTCTTTTAACATCGAGGTCTTTAGAGACGGGAAAGGATGGGGGGCAAGGAATGAATTCGGCCATGGCCTTTTGAAGGAAGCATCCCGGCATTTGCCTGGAGTGATTTGGGGAAACCATGGAAAACCCAAATCTGGATGCCCGGACGGGATTCGAACCGCCGTCCTCCCGAATGCGAGGCGAGAACGCTAACCGTTACACCGCCCCGCTCGGTATGATGGAACCGTTTCTCTAAGATAAACTGAATGAGCTACAAGTATTGATTCAAATTTATTGCCGATGCAGGACAGCTTTCAATCTTCTTTTTGAAGAATCTATAAAAAGTTGCCATTCTTGTGCATTGTATTCCATGTAAAATTTTTGTATTAAACTGCCAATATCACATCAAAATACCAAAGTATCCTCTTTCTTTAAATACTGTACAAATTCTTCGTTGCCAGTAAAATGTCGTCTCAGCATCTAATAAATTGTTTTATTTTAGGCGAGCACCAAGAAATTCTGCAACATCTTTAGGTAATCCAAGATTCCGTACCCAGTCATTAAGTTCTTGCTATTTTAAAGGTTGAGGATCATTTGTGGGGTTAAAAATTCACCACTACTTGGAAAATCACTGTGTTTACCGATTTAAGCTATATTTATCTAGATACATAAAAATAAAAAAATAAAAAAATGTGACGTGATACATTAAAACAAAATTTATATTGGTCAATATCTACACGATTGATATGAAATTATTAAAAAAAACTTTTACATCGTAGACCGGTGTAATTCGAACATTTGCATAGATAATTACAAGGAACTGCACAGAAAATGTAATCAGAATGCTCGGCAACCCAAGTACTGCAGGATTTGAGCTGACGTAGGTTGCAAGTAACAGTTACAATCTTGGAAATGAGGTAGAATTTACCCAAAGTGTCATTATTAATCTAGATTGCAGACATCTTCCTTTGAAACTTCCTCGATAGGAGCAGTGCTAACTGTTGGTATAAATTAAGTAAGAGGATTACACAGACGGAGACAAAATCTAAGGCACACCAATCATATTAGTACAGTTGTGGGTTCTAATTTCTACAGAAGACGATCTACATCTTCATCTACATATATACTCTGCAATTCACAAAATTGTGGGTGGCAGAGGGTGCTCAGCACCAAAGTTAATCTCTTTGTTATGTATTCCTATCCCTAATGGTACGAGGGAAAAAAGAATTCATATAAGAATCATTGCGGCACCTTATTTCTCTAATCTTGTCTTTTCTGTCATTCCGGCTCAAATAGGTTGGTGGACGAAGTATTTCACTACACTCGTAAGTGAATGTTGGAGTACACATGTTTACCAATAAGTTTAAACGAAACGTGCGTCGTCTATCTGCCAGAGACTCCCAGCGCCCCAGCCTAGTCTACTAATCAGTTCTGTGACGCTTTCATAAGGACTGTAGCAAGCGGTCACGAATCGAGTGGCTCTTCTCTGAACTTTCTCTATACTTTCGATCAACCCCTTACGAAATGTATCCCAAATTGCACAACAATAGTCCAAATGTGGACGCACAAGAGATTTGTACGCTATCTCCTTTGTATGTGCATTACAATTTTTCAAGATTCGACCTATGAATCGCAGCGTAGAATTAGCTCTACCTACTACCGAATTAATGTGTAAGTCCCACTTCATGTTCCTTTGTACTGTTACTCCCAAATATTTCATAGAATTGACCATATCAATAACCTAATTGTTTAACTTGTATTTCTAAACAATTGGATACTTTTGTTAGTTATGCTAATTGTCTTGCACTTTTTACAATTTAGCGTAAGTTGTCACTCAGCGCACCATGCCAAAATAATATCCAGATCAAGCTGAATTTCTAAGCAATCGGCCAAATTCCTTACTTCCCTATAAATAACCGCATCATCAGCAAACAATCTAAAAAGGCTTTTCTCTTTGTCTCCGAGATCGTTTATAAAAATTAAGAAAAGAAGTGGTCCTATTACACTTCCTTGAGGTACACCCGATGTAACATCTAGATTAGAAGAACTTTCTTCTTCAACGACGACATACTGCGACCGACCAGTTAGAAAATCCTTTATCCATTCTCAAAGCTGATCCGATATACCGTACGCTCGAAGCTTCGCTAAAAGGCGGTTGTGTGGCACAGAGTCAAAGGCTTTCTGAAATTCTAAAAAAAATTTCATCTACTTGTGAACCTGCATCAATAACTTTCATTACGTCGTGTGTAAATAGGGCCAGCTGTGTTTCACATGATCTTTTCTTCCGAAATCCGTGTTGATTTGTTGTAAGCAAAT
Source organism: Vandiemenella viatica (assembly GCA_031002005.1). Taxonomy (NCBI): domain Eukaryota; kingdom Metazoa; phylum Arthropoda; class Insecta; order Orthoptera; family Morabidae; genus Vandiemenella; species Vandiemenella viatica. Next base: position 86,419,994 of record CM061921.1, read on the forward strand.
TATTATCATCTATAAAAATTCATAATGTTCGAGCATATAATATGCTCCATAACTCTACTACAAACAGATGTTATAGATATGGGACGATAGTTTCCAGGATCACTTCGATCACCTTCCTTGAAAATCGGAGTTACTTGCGCGATTTTCCAGTCAGAAGGTACTTTTCGCTCTTCTAATGATTTACTGAATATATCAGACAGAAATGGCCCTATTTCCGCCGCATACTCTGAAAATACTCTTACTGGAATTCCATAAGGGCCCGGTGCTTTCCCCCACTTCAGGAGCTCTATGATACCGGCAGTATCTAATCGTAATGATTCCATTACACCGATCGGGGCAGTGTAACGGTTAGCGTTCTCGCCTCGCATTCGGGAGGACGGCGGTTCGAATCCCCGTCCGGGCATCCAGATTTGGGTTTTCCATGGTTTCCCCAAATCACTCCAGGCAAATGCCGGGATGCTTCCTTCAAAAGGCCATGGCCGAATTCCTTCCCATTCCTTGCCACCATCCTTGCCCCCCCATCCTTTCCCGTCTCTAAAGACCTCGATGTTAAAAAGAGACGTAAAGCAGTTACAAAAAAAAAAAAAAAAAAAAAAAAAGAAGAAGATTTTATCACCAACTCGACACGGCGTGGAAAACGGGAATACTATCCTTATTTTCATCAGTAAATGAATTTTTGAATACAGTATTTAGTACGTTAGCTTTATCGCGGCTTTCATTAACCTCGGAACCTTCACGAATTAAAATGCAGAAAAGTAGGAAATATATGGCGTGGCTGAATAGCTAATTAAGTATTGAAGAAAGCTAAAGATAATGGTGACTGGGAAAGAAAGCAGAAAATGTTGAATAATGTGGAGGTAGGGGAGAGAAATAATTATAGAAAGCATACTGTTCGAATTCTGTAAATACTTTAGTACAGTTGAATAACAATATACGATTTTAATGTTCCAAAGATACAGAAAGATTTCAAGTATATTATACTATGGCTAATCATATTTGGGAAATAGAAAGCAATGTGTTTCCTCGAAAGATGTTAATACAGGTGAGGTTATAAACACAGAATAAGGAATAGTTAAATGTGGTGTAACTCAGGGTTCAATTCTTGGCCCTCTGCTATTCTTAATTTATATCAATGATCTAAGCATTTAGGTCATCATGAATATTTATTGCTTTTTTACAGATGATAATAGCATAACATTGAAACACCCATCAGTGCAAATCCTTGAAAACACAAGTGATGGTCTAAAGAAAATTAAAAGATGGAACAGTGTTAATAATTTAATATTTAATGTAAAGTACCACTAAAGGATTTTTCAATAGCAGAAACTGAACAAAGCAAACCATCTACAGCTTTCGGATTGTCTATACAAAGCGCTTTGTCGAAAAGTATTAACGATAAATTGGTGCCTTTAGAACATAATTTTTTAACGCCAAAACAGCCAATTTTCGCTTCAAAAAATTGCATTTTGGTTCTGCACAAGTCGTTTCCAATGCATATCAAACATGTAAAAAGATATTACTTTCAAGCATAACATAAGAGAAAAATATCCTAATGTGGGGACTTCTCTATGTGTATCAGAAGTAACAACGCTATCTTTTAGGAAAAGACATGAGCTCATACTCTTGAAAAATAAGTCCAATGAAGAGTCTGACACGATTTTTGTACAATAGATAATGAATTAAAACAATATTTAGATCAAATGAATATTTCAAGATCATCAGATGACCTATGATTCTGGATAAGTAGAAATCATGTTATTCCTGTGCTGCCAAAAATTGCTTTAAAACATTTGGTATCTTCTGCCACATCTGTGGCATCTGATCAAGAAGCTTCAATAATTAATCTTCTGGTCCCCAATAATCGCAGTAATCTACCACAAGAACCTACAAAAAAAACGAGTATTTTTTTCTTTAAAAAAAAAAAAACAGCTACTGACAAATATTGCTACACATAACTTATTATTTTATTAATAGTTCCTGGAAGCACAGTGGCCCAAACTTTCAAGTCTCTTGCCATTTGTTTTGCCTAATAAATATACTTCGATAAAAAAAAAAAACTGTGCGGCTAATTTCTGGACAATCTATCTGGGTGCACGAATCCCTTTTTCTAAGCGTTTAGGACCATTTTTGTACGGTACTATTTTCGGTCTGGATGATGTTACATGCCTAAATTTTTATTGCATATAGATATCAGCAAGCTTAGCAAACACATTAAATTTTCTTTGGTTCTTGTTCTTAGTTTGGAAGTTATTTATATGTGAATTTCATAGATTTTCGCACTGATCACTCACTGAGGATCATAAAACTCCAATGGACTTTCGATAATCGTGGAAAGCTGAAATTTTGAACACACATAGGTTTTTTCCAAATCGTAAGAAGAGTCTAAAATTGCAAAATTTTCTAGCAATTACGCCTTATTTCCCATAAAGGTAAGTCACTTCCTCGTACCTTCTATCTTTATAAGTCACAAATTTTAATTATAAACGGAACTTAGCATGTTTAAGTAATGGGTTAAATTTTACGTCGCTCGTCTCCTTACTTTGGAGGTTAGTGGAAGTCAAACTCTTTAAAACGACTATGTCATCATAATTCCATAAAACTTCCAGTTGTCCTAGGAACAGGAAATTTGATACACTTACATAATTTCCTCCAAATCATAAGAGAAGTCCCTGTATTTGTCCAATGGCAATCCCGAACATGAAACGTCTTGGAGCAAATTAGTACTTGTAACGAACGCGTCTTGTGACCGTTAGTTACATTAATAAACTCTCTTTATTTATTTTTAATGGAGAATATTTTAGTTAGCTTGTGGGTGCTAAGCGATTGGTCAGGAATGTCAGCTGGCCAGGTTCCTAGAACTGGCAGGCGAGTTTTGCTGGGGTGATGCGACGCTGGGAGAGGGGAGTATTGCATTGTGCTAGCAGGTAGATTTACAGAGTGGCGGAGAGGAATTTCTGTTTTCATGTGGCACGGAGGGACTATTCAGTGCTGGTCGGAATTCACGATCGGTCGACGTGGACTGTCTGTGCGTTAATGAAAACGTGCTGCCTGGAACGGGACATCAGCCACTTTGTTTGAGCGGAGGTGCTCAGGCAAAGGATGTTCTGAAGAACTGTGCCACACTGTTCCGTAGTAGAGCAGAAAACTTCATCCAGTGTGGCCGACATCAAAATTCGGTAATTATAAATCGCCATATGAAGGACATTGTGCCACCTACAAGTGCAAGTTCATAGCATTGCCCAGCTACGACCCTGCAGATAAGAACTCTCATAGCCCGGAGCAAATATTTCTTTCAGAAGTGAACAGTCAAAATGTTGAATTTGTTTACTGTTTAATTTTGAGTATTTTATATAAAATACCCTGGCGCCCGCAAAAGAACAACTGATTAATTTTAACTAATTTTGTTATATATGTCATGTCAGTAATTGAAATAAAACCATTTGTGATTTCTCATATAAAGTATTCACGCAAGTTCTACCTTTCATGATAATAAAATAAAATAATAAAATTAATTATAATTTTAAATCGGGTAATGAGGGCAGAACGTTACATACTTTAATTGCTTTTCTCTGGAAGAGAATAATTGTCTTAAATTTCTGTTATGCACAGAGATCTGGAAATTTAAGTTATACATTAAATTTTACTTTGTCCCTGTATTTAATTTGGAAGTTATTGGTACGCCACCTACTGAGATGGGGATAACAATACACGCTGGTAACAATGCTCGCTCGGAACGAATCAGACGCGAGCTCATTGTTTTAAATGAGCGTGCATGTTGTCAAGGGAAAATTTGGTGTTAGAGGCAATATTGGGAAATACAACTAACAAACGATTGCAAAGTATATAAAAAGAAATATACCTCATTATGAAATCACTGCAGCAGTTACATGCTGTCGGATAGAGGTTGTGACTGCAAACTGCAAATTAACAGTAGTATCTGCCTACTGGCCTCCCCGTAGGATGCTAATATCACGGCCCTAGCTTCCATCCGAGTCAAACTAATCATAGGCGGAGACTTAAATGCCACACATCCTGACAGGAACAGCAGGGTCGCAAACCAGGAGGGAACTTCATACAAAGGCTAGCCAATAGGCATAACGTGTGTGACTGGCCCAGTGGAGCCCACGCAATAGCCTAACACCAGAGGAAGACCGGAAGTACTTGACGTGGTCACAAAAGGCATTGCAGGCTTCGTGGCTACCCTCTCCATCGACCAGGGCAAACCTTCGAAGAATCCAAGCCTAACTTCTCAAAAGCAAATTGGAGACGCTATCAGGAGATTCTAAAAGACGAATTCAGCGATGCTGCTGATATACGCAACATCGATGACTCTATTCAGGCCTTCGAAATAGCAGTACGTGATGCCTCTGAAGCTACAATACTTCTCAAGGATCCAAAGCCTGCATCTTCCATGCATTTACCTCCTCACCTCTTGGCGCAAATCCGCCATAAAAATCGAGTTATGTAAGATTGGAGGCTGACAAGGAACCGAGATACCAAACGACTTCTAAACCACTTACAAAGAGAACTAAAGCCTCCATAACAGAACATAGAAACAGGGAGGGGATAGCTGGTATCTCTATGCTCAATCCTGACGATTATACGCTCTGGAATCGGACTAGGAAGTTCACTCGGCATAGACAACGCCTCCTGCCACTCTGAAGACAAAACCGATGCCTTAGCGACCAATTTTGAAAAGAATTTCCAGCCAGCGCAAACTGATGTGAATCATCGCCACCTGAATGCAGTGCGCCACCGACTACATGTTTTCCTCAACGTCGAGGACGAGTTTGAAATAGAGCCTATCACAGCAGAGGAAATAGCCAGCTGTCTAAGCTTTCTTCCCATAAGACCCCCGGACGGAGCAAGGTTATCAATCTGCTACTTCGGAAACTACCATCTGAAGCCATAGCATTCCTGACAGCGATGTTTAACAGAATACTGAGATTAAAAACAATCCCGCGTAATTGGAAGCATGCTGTAGTAGCCGGGATGCATAAGAACAGAAAAGACCCAATCTTTCCTCAACACTACCGGCCCATTAGCCTTCTCCCTGCCGTTAGTAAGGTGTTTGAGGGGCTGCTTCTCAAATGTCTGTACTCTCAGATCGAAGCCAACATCATATCGGACAACCAGCTAGGATTCAGAAGAGCCCACTCCACTACTCAGCAGCTCATGAGGGACGTCGGGTCAGCAACTTCAAGGAGTATTGCGGGTTGGTGCTACTTGACATATCCCGAGCGTTGGACTCGGTATGGCACTCGGAACTCCTGCTCAAGCTTTATAAGCAAGGGTTCCCGGGCCCAAAGAGCTATCACACCGGCCTCTAATGCAACCTGAACCAGTAGACGGATCCGTGCTGCTGTCCACCAGGGCTCGGTCCTATACTCTATTAACCGCCGATGTCGCTAAGAACCCCGGCGTAAAGGTTGCGACATACGCCGACGACATTACATATTTCTCATACAGTCGTAGCAGAGCTCAACTCAACGTACCCAAGAGGTTCTGCAGAAAACCGTAGCGAAGGCCAGGAGATGGAGAATAGAGCTGAATCCAGCCAAAAAGCAAGCTATAATGCTTACTCGATGATGCGATCCGCTGCTACCGGTTCCAGTACTTTATCTTAACGGTGAGTATATTTCCTGGTCGACAAGCGTGAGATACCTGGGGGTCACGCTAGACAGGAGATTGGCGTGACGCGCTTGCATTGAAGATGTACGAGCGAGTGCGAGGCTGCACAATTGTATCCACTCATTAACCAAAACAGTCTCCTTCCACCACCCACTGGAGTTAGAACCTATATCAGTCTGCCCCGTAATTCAAAACAGGGCACTGAAGAGAGCCCTCCATCTCCCAACTACTTTCCGACTCATGCTCTTCATGAAGCGACGGTTTTGCCAACACTACAGGAAATATTTCGTCTGCTGGTTTTTTTTTTTTTTTTTAAATCCGCTTAACGTCTTTCTAACAGCGAGGTGTTTAGAGACGGGAAAGGATTTGGGGGGGGGGGGCAAGGAATGGGAAGGAATTCGGCCATGGCCTTTCGAAGGAAGCATCCCGGCATTTGCCTGGAGTGATTTGGGAATCCATGGAAACCCGGGGATTCGAACCGCCGTCCTCCTGATTGCGAGGCGTCTGCTGGTAACTACCTCCTATATAAAATGTTTCTGGTGTGCACGTAATTTTTGTTTCAAATGTTTTTACGATTTATATCATCCAAATCTTTGCGTATTTCTCAAAGGAAAATAAATAATTTTGAAAAATTGTTTCAAAACAAATCTGTAATGCTACAAGATCGAATATCAATAAAAAATTCGGATAAAAAAATAGTGGGATCTAACAGTGTATCCCCCGCATACGAACACACCACCATAATGAGCATGGATAAACCAACAATTTTTTACAAAACTGCAAATACCGACTACACAAAGAAAGTTCTGAGCACACACAACTCTATTGGGTGCTTCGAAGCTACGCATTTTTGTTTATTACCTTTTTCTGACTGATAAAATACGTTTTGTTCTAAATACGCCATTACTTAATTCGATTAAATACTGTATCTTACTAACTGGATATTGTGGGCCATTTCCTCAATTGCAAGTTAATCAATTCTTTATAAAGGTGAATAACACGCCAATGCAATTGAATTTTTGTTTTATTTTGGTGTGGTACGCGTTTCGCTCTATTTCAAGAGCCTCATCAGCGACATCTGTTAGATATTTATTCATTTGGTTTAAAGAACAATAAAAAGTAGGGGTGAAATTAAATTTACTACATGGTACTTTTTTACATTTTACTATCATCAGGGTTAGCTTCTCTGTGTAGGTTTTGTAGAAACTCTATCATGTTTGATTACGATATTAACAGCCAATATAGTGTTAATGTGAAATTTCGTCAGTACAGTGTAGTGATTTATACATTCAGATCTTTTCTACAAAACCCTACCACAGAGAAGCTAACCCTGATGGATGAGTAAAATGTAAAAAGTAACATTTAAGTAAATTTACTTTCACACACCTGTTCTTTAAACCAAATAAATAAATATCTAACAGATGTCGCAGATGATGCTCTTGAACCAGAGCGAAACGCGTACAATACCAGATTAAAACAAAATTAAATTGTATTGGCGTGTTATTCACCTTCAAAAAAAATTGACTATCTAACTACTATTAATAAAAATGATTTGTATTATTCATACCGTAAACTTCAGATGAAATCACCTTTTCGCCAATCCAAATATATACTGCTCCTTTCTTTCTAAATTAATGCGAGATGCAAAACTACAATAATTAAACCTGTTGATAATTAAAAGGAAGTTCTTGACATGCATAATTAAGTTAAAATTTCCTTACATATAAATGATGAATAATAAAATCAATTTATGTGATTATGAAAATCAGACGTAAATAAAAGGATTTAGTGTCAGGATTCAAGGTGCGTTGGTGGCGCTATCTGCTGGCAGTACGAAGGAACTATGCTCTATTAAACACAGACTAGTACAGCTGGTTTGATGCAATCCTCCAACCCTTCCTATTTTGTGCTAGCTTTTTTATCTCAACATACCCCTTACAACACAGGTCCTCAATTATCTGCTTCATATATTCTAATCTCTGTCTTCCTCTGCTGTTCTTACCTTCGACTGTTCCCTCTAAGGGAGCGTGCACAAACCACGTAGCTCCATTTTGGCCTCCTGTGAACCCCCCTCCCCCCCCACGTAGCACTACGTGGCTTTTGCCTCTACCCCCCCCCCCCCCCACGTAGCAAGTAGCTTTTTTCCCTTTTGATTCCAGAAGATATTTTTTACCTTTTTCTCTTGTCAGACGATTCTAAATTATGTAAGGAGATAATAAACTGACGGAAATAAATATTCGAATGCTGTTGTGTTTTGTTCCCATTTTAACTGTCAAAAATGTTATGAAAGGAAAGCTACGTGGCCTGGCTCGGAACCCCCCCTCCCCCCACGTAGCCCAACGTAGCCTTCCAGCCAACCCATCCCCCGCCCCCCTGGACCGAGCCACGTGGTTTGTGCACGCTCCTAACAACAAATTAACGAATCCTGCATGTCTCAAATATGACCTTATCAGTCTCCTCTTCTGTAAGATTCTTCGACAAACTTCTTACCTCTCCTATCATTCCAAAACTCGTTCATTTCGTACTTTATCTGGCCACTTAATTTTCGGCATTCTTCTGTAGCACCACATTCAAATGCTTCAATTTTCCTTTTTTCTAGTATTCCTAAGTCCATGTTTCGCTGCCATAAGGCGCGGTGCTCCACACATAGAGTTTTAAAAAGTTCTTTCTGAGTCTTAGATCGATATTTGAAACTAAAAGATTTCTCTTTTTCATGAAGGCTCTTTTCGCTACTGCTATTCTGCTTTTAACATCATTCCTGCTTCGGCCATCGGTTTTAATTTTACTTCCTAAGTAATAATATTCACTAATTTCTTCTATCGCATCTGGCCCAATTTTTACATTTAGTCTTATAGTATTGGTACCATTTCTGCTACATTTCAACACTTTTTACATCTGCTGTGTATGATTGACCTCTGAAAATGGAGTGAAACGCGTAAGGCGAAAAAATAAAAAGAAGCAAAATTTAATTGCTAATTGCTGCATATAAACCATCAACACAATCTTGCAATGGTTTCATGAACATTAATGTCTCTACCGTCGTTGTGAATTGTCACTTTCTGATATTGCATTTCCTGTACTAACTGTTTGCATGTTATGTCTCTATCAATTATGTCACTTTTTGATTTTCCTCAATTATTTCACGTTCGTTTACAAGGGCGTATCCAGGATCAGAACTAGAGGGGGGCAGGATTTGAACTGGGGGGGGGGGGCAACTTATTTTGGTTTCGAGGAAGTGGGGTGGGGGACTGAAACATGACATTACAAAATCAAACTCAAAACCTATTCAGGAAACTATTTTTATCATTGATTAATATAGTAACCCAACTACTTAATCTAAGGACTACTATGTAGTTAATTAAGATCGTAAGTTAGTTAGTTTTTTATGTAAACATTAATTGTCTCGGATTTTCAATTTCAATAATTTTGTATGTCAATATCTCATGGTGTTCTTTCACGAAATTTCGATGCACACTCATCAGACATAATCCAGTCAATCTTTCCTCCCAAAGTGCTCCTCTGAACTAGTTCTACACTCGTCGAAGCGTACTGAAGGAACTAATTTTTCTTCTAGGGGGGGGGGGGCAGCAGCCCTCCTCTGCCCCTCGCTGGATACGCCATGTTCGTTATAAAATCATTCTATTGTTAATTCTGTCATATGCTCCGGAGTGGTACAATGCTATATACCCATTTGGCCTTCTCTGACTATTTCATCTAAAATATCTTCCATGTAGCCCACTAAGAATCACATAAACATCTCCTAAATCTATGTTACTCATTTAAAAACCAATCTCTTTCCTCACAGACATTCCCAGTGTGGTTTTATATTAATTTCTCCGTTGATGTATCTACCACTGATGTCAAACTATTGGACCTGTAATTTTAAATCGTATATTTTTTCCCCGACCTTTATGAACCGATACTAGATACTATCACATTTTCCAGCGTTATGAAATGTAGCAAGTCTCAAGAGTAAATCTAAACAATATTTCGAGTATGTTACAATGGAGCATCCACCTATCTTTAATACATCTGTAGTATTATTAGGCTAAATATAAAGGCCTTTCACTCTTTTTTAACCTACCTGGTTCTTTCATAATACCATTTATTCTTTCTGCTATTTTGTTCATTTATACTTGTAAGAGTAGCTCCCGCTCTGATACTTACACTCCCAACTTGCTCGACTATTCTGGATGTCAAGTAACTGGAGGAATAAGTAATCATGAAGCCGTTCTTATGGATAAGGGAGCGTGCACAAATTACGTGGCTCAGTCCGGGGGGGGGGGTGGGGTTGGCTGAAAGGCTACGCTGAGCTACGTGGGGGGAGGGGGGGGGGTCCCGAGCCAGGCCACGTAGCTTTCCTTTCATAACATTTTTCACAGTTAAAATGGGATCAAAACACCCAATGCATGTGAATATTTATTTCCCTCAGTTAACTATCTCCGTATGTAGTCTGATAGAAGAAAACATTACAAAATGTCTTCTGGAATCAAAAGGGACAAAAGCTACGTGTTATGTAGGGGGGGGGGGTAGAAGAGCAAAAGCCACGTAGGGCTACGTGGGGTTGAGGGGGGTTGACAGGAGGCCAAACTGGAGCTATGTGGTTTATGCACGCTCCCTAATAGAGGATTCAGTAACCAGTGGCCTGAATTGAATGGGGAAATAGGTACAAGTATAAAATGGAACAGGTTACGAAATTGAAGAGATATTTCAGAGGAGTGTTTCAGCAAATAGAAGGAAGGCACAAGCAGGGAGAGTTCAAGCAGATAGTAAAAAATGATGGAGCAATATATATTCGAAAACAGAAAGCATACTATAATTGGGAGGTGAGGCAGTTAAAGAGGTTGGTGAGAAGAGAACATCACAGAGTTAAGGGATAGCTAGGCAGTATGGAATACCTTAAGCAACTAAGCAAGGAATTAATATTATCAAGGAAGGTGGCTAAAGATGGGTTTATGAAGAATACTGTTAGTGCAGGGAGACCACGGATGAATACATCTAGAAATTTCCATAGAAATGTTAGAAAACTGATGAGACAGGAGGATGTTGAGACAATTATAGATAAGGATGGAGAAAAAGTTAAGATTTGATAAATGCAGAGATTTTAATTAACTGGTGTAGGGACAATGATTCAGGAATGGTATCATGTAAAATGAAGTACGAGCTTATCTGCTCAGTTAGAAATGAGAAAACTAAAAAATTTGAAATTCAACCTGAGGATATGATAGAGGAACTAAGAAAGTTTGTGATGTTGCATGTATTCAAGGCAATTAGAGTGGCTTGCAAATAGTTTATAAGAAATATTCATACATTATTCACACTCATAGAAATACCCGACCACAGATACGAGTGGGTGTAGCTGAGCTACTTGGGAAGCAGGCAGACAACAATACCCAGATGTCCTAGTCAAAAAAGGCCTGACCTGAGGGGTGAGGGTCCAGGAGGTTTTGAATGAAAGGCAAGATAAACAGAGACAAATTATCACCACTGCTGATGGCATGGGTATTTCTCAGGTGTGCGGAAAGTTACCAGTGACGTAGGACAGACGTGGTGGGAGATAGTGGCTACGAATTAGTGATGTGATTTCTGTACGTGGAGAAGTAAAACGGAACAGCCTCCCTGTCGGCCCATGAGTTTGGTTCAGGATAACCCGACTAGATGGCACCAATTGAGAAGGTGGCAATCTGAGATTTCCTGTTGGCAGCTGACATCAGGAGATGCATTGACTGGAATCTGCTGATCAGTGTTGGAGTTTGCCATCGTCTGATGAGTTCCTGGCTGCTGGTGGTGGTTCAACACAACTTCCCATCATGCCTGCACATACGGTGCTGGGCAGAAGCAGTTTGACGCCAGCACTACCTGTCGCAGACAACATCACTGCTGATCCGAGACACCACACAATGGCAATCTACTGCTACAACATCCCACTG